>JAWWEV010000059.1:1270827-1289415 GCA_035583235.1 Hafferia zeledoni
GAATGGCAGCATTTGAGCTGAAAGGAGAGAAATCTTTCTGAAATCCAAGATTTGTTCTCTGTCTCGCCCCTCTCCCTCAGTCAAGAAGCAATTCTTGACACCATAAAATGCTAATTTAGAGGAACCTTTCTAGAAGTGCTTAAGTGTTCCACGAGCCAGAACACCACTGTCCTCCAGCCTCTTACATACCCTTGCTTTGGCCCATGTTAAGCTATCTTCATCCAGCAGTTCATTAACAACAGAAAAACAAGCTAAACTGATTGATTTTGACTAAGATACTAATTCATAGCTGCTTTAATTGTTCAACTGTAAGGTATGGGTTGTATTAATTTACTCTGAGGTGGCATCATATGGCTCTTATCTCAGTTAAGTTAAATAATTCTGTAAAGCTGAGCCCCTGTCTCCCTCAGTTCCACATCTGTAAGCAAGCAGGAATAATATTTCTAACTCAAAAGCCCATATATATTCCCTTTGGACACATATTTGTACATAACCTTAGCAAAACCAAATAAATACATTAAATATAGGCCAGGCAAATGTAGAAAAAAATGCTGAGCCAGACATTTTTATTCTGCTTCCACTTAGAAACAGTGAAGATATTTTTGGTCCAAACACATCATTCTGTTCCAACACACTGCTTTATTCAATTTGATGAAAATTGAATGGCCAGAACATAATTAATGGTTGAAACTCTTTCTGTTTAACAAATTGAAATACTTTGAATACTAACTAGACATATGTAAAGCTCATCAATATTAATGAAACTTTCTGAAATGTGTAATTTATTCTTCATGGACAGGAAAAAGTTCAGGTTTGCTGAGGCAGAGAAACGATTAAGAAAAAATTCACAGAGACTTCTATGTCTCATGGAAACCAAAGTTCCATTAGAAAACTATGAATTTTCTGAAAATCCCATTGTTTTCCACACTGTGAATGCCCAAACACCTTCCAACAGTGTCCTTCAGTCCTGAGTTTGCAGTAAGATACAACATACAAGGTCTCAAAAAGCCTAAAAGAACAGAGAATGGAAATGCAAACCCTCAAATTAGAATGAAAAAAAAAATCCTTATGATGAAATAAGAGCAGGTTAAAAGCTCTTAAATAAGAGCATTAAAACCCAGTGTAGAACTATTCATAGAGCTATTGGTGGTACTTACAGCCCTAAACTTCTTTTCAGAGAGAGGTTAAAACACGTAAAAAGTTTGATTTCAATAACATAGTGTTTGATGCCCTTGGCTCATGGTTTTACAAAACTACAAAATCCTATTTTGCAACAGGAAAGCCATAGACAATAAGGAGAACTGAATATGTGTGAAAAGAGGCTGGAGATATACAAGAACAGGACCACACTGAAGTAACCATAAAGCTCAGAAGCACAAAGCACTACCAAAATATCCTCACCTCAAATCCTGCCTCTTAAGCAAGACCCAAGAGGAAAAGTTTACGATGCATAGAAAAACCTCAGTAAGCTTAGTTTGTTCCTTTCTTTTCATAACATGCTCCCCAGCACTTGAAAAATGACTCAGAAAATGAGGAGCCCACAACCTTGACATCAAATTTTGCCTCAGGAAGTGAGCAGGTTGTTATCCTCATTAACAATCCCCAGTTCATTTGCATGTCTCCAGGTGCAGTCCTCGTACACTGATGTGGGACATCATGTTCGTGGCAAAGGCACTGAATTAACATCAGAATTATTTATTCTACTCTTCACAGAATAAAGTGAAAGTTATTTAACACTGCGTGAATTACTTGGGTGACAACTTCAGCTTGTTCTGCAATGTTATGAGATGACTTCTCAAACATTTATTAACAGTTCTGTCATTAAGTTATATCCAGTGGAAAGGTTGTTGTTGGGTTTTATACTTTTAATATCTTTCTCATCTCTGCTGTTTATTAGATTCAGTTTATGAAGGGTGAGAGAAACATGAGTCATTAAATCACCTGGAGGTCCTTCCTGTTTATGAGGCAATAACCCTTTTCCTGGCTAATAAATTCAAGGCCAGCAGCTGAACACTTATTAGACCAAGATATAGTTATTGTTAAGTAAATTGGAACCACCCTGAAGTTGTTATTATAATGAAACTTCTAATGAATAAAGATTTGAAAAAATCATCTCTTTTAAAGTGTGGGGGTTTTAATGAGAAACTGAGGAGTTTGGGCAACATTACAGTTCTTGATGAGCTCCAGCACCAAAGGAAAGGGATGGGATCTAACTAATTTGGAGACCAGTAATGCACATTTTTACCTGGAATGGCTCCTAATTTTTTTGCTGAGCTCATTTACATGCTCATAAGCCAAGTCTCATTCTTTTTTCCTACCCTGAGCACCGCCAAGGCTGTCAGATATTTAGAGGTGACTTCTTGTGGTGAACACGTGCAGCTCAGTGTGTTGAAATGGAGGAGCATTAGCAAGGGACAAGAATGGATGAACCCGCTATTCAATCAGTCTGGAATCCTGGGATAGTTGGGGTTGGAAGAGACCTCTGCAGATCAGCTGTCCAGGTGAGTAGATTATTTTGACCTGACCTACTGCAGAACAATCATAATAAGTAGGATGATGGGCTGTGGCCCAATTGTTTTTGTGAAAGGGTAAGGGGAGAAATCATTCAAACCTCCTTTCATACGGCAGCAAGGAAAAAATAAAAGTCCCACCTGCAAAGTAGAAATAACTCCACAAATCAGCTGAATGGAAAGCAACAAATGTCAAAAAGAGAGTAAATAGGAGAAAGTCACCCTTTGGCAAGTGGGCTTGAACTGCTTTATCTTGGCTTTGCTCACCTTTGGTTCCTAAACCACCATTCCACTGTCCTTGTTCTTCAATACCATCTCTTTGAGAGATAAATCAATTTAGAGTATCCCTTGTGGCTTTTCCCCAGTACCTGGAGGGACAGTTAATGCACAAAGCCAACTTCCCCAACAGTGCACTGTCTGTGGATCTGAACCAGGGTCCTGCTGACTTGGAAATGCTGGAAAATCCTCCTGAAAACTGCAGTGATGAGATCTCTCAGCACATCACCTTACTCTCACTCATTTATTTTTAGACAACAGCCATTTCCTACTGAGCTGTGTGTTGAACAGCTCCATTCCAGCATGAGGACAATGATAATTAGTGTACTGGGTACCTACAATGAGTTTTAGATTGGCAGTGGCCTGGATGAGATCATCAGGGAGTTACTCACTACGTAGGCAGTGAAAGGATTTGGGAAGCTGTAAGAGGAAATACCAACCAGGCGAAAAGTGAGCAGGCACACTGTTAATCCTGAAAGTTTCTGAAACTTTGCAGGAATTTCAAGACCTGGAGCACTTTGAGTTATGGGCAAATAGATCTCAAAAAATTCTATTTCCCCCGCCTTCAAAGCAAAGGCTGTTTCTTCCATGAACTTCAATATGCACTGGATCTGATATAAAGTGATCTGGCTAAAAGGCATGTAAATGCAGCTGTCATTTTGAAAGATCATTGATCCATCTGATTTGCCATTTGGGCAGCTTCAAGTAATTTGCCTTTGCTGCAAAAAGCCCCCACACCCCAGAGTAAATATCCTGACACCACAGCAGAGCAACAGCTGCCTCCATAGGAGCAGCCCCTGTTATTAAATGATGTACTTATAAATACACTTGCAAGCTTGAACCTCAAAACATTCATTTTTTCAAACAACTCCATGATTTTAATTCCATAATCTAATGCACATGTCTAAGCACACTTGAAGCTATCCTGCATGTCAAGCTTTTAGTTTTTCCTCAGAATATTTTTTTACTTTTCCTGATATAACCACATTTAAGAAAGCTTTCTCAATATTTAACTTCGTTCACACTTTCCAAAGAATTAAATACTTAATTCAGCTCTGATACTGTGAAATAAAACGTGTTAATGTGGTAGCTGTTTTTTCCTGTAACTCCCCTATGAAAATAGATTTCAGACTTGTTTTGCTACTGAAAAGGTTTGCAGGTCCAAGGAAATAGAGGATAAGGTTGTGTGCTAGTGAAGGTGGTATTTGGGCAGGACAGAGGTTTGGGTTCTCATTAAGGCTTTGAAGGAGAACAAGGACAAGAAAAAACAGCCTCAAGTTGTGCCAGGGGAGGTTTAGGTTTGATATTGGAATAATTCCTACACACACTCTCACAGCACTCCAGGTTTCTCTGCAGCTCCCCAAACCAGGCCCGAGGTCTGGGCATGGGACAACACAAAGAGTAAGGCTGTACTTGAAAAAAAAAATCTTATAACAATAGGATTTGATTTGTGATGCTTAACACAGCTGCTTGTGTGGGAACCAGGAAGCTCAATCTACATCTTCAATGCATTTTTCCTCCTCAAAATATGAGGAAGCAGCTTGAAAATACCACTTAGCTCACACATACACACACACACACACAAGTCGTTTATTCAGCAAGTGATAATTAATTTTCTACAGAGGCTGAAATCACTCTGCTTAAAGTAAAATCCTTCTGACATTATTAAATGTCACAGTGCAGTTAAAGCACAATTATAAATTAATTCACAGAATAAATCTCATTAGTTTCCTGAGGCCTCATGAATAAACTGAAAGAAAAACATTGCCACAGTTGACTTTCATCTTAGCTTTCCTGAACAGATCTACAATCAAAAAGCATAACATTTTCATAATTACAGATGATTAAAAACATAGTTTGGAGAAATGGGCAGGTAAAACTGACTGCTGTGTACAGAGCAATGGCAAAGTGCTCCACCTCAAATTAATAAAAATGTGCTCCAGTATAAAATCCCAGTTGTAGAGGCACTTGAGGGAGCACTGACTGCTCACTGCCTTCATCGCACAGAGTGTCAGCTCTGCTCCAGGAGCAGCAAAACTGAACTAGTTCACTGCTAATGCAGGGAAATAACTTCCTTTCTCAGCAGCAGTTTAGAAATTGAAGCAAGCAGTGATGGCAAATATGTGAGTAAAAGAATAGGTTAAACATTCAAATAAGATATTTAGAAAGGAATTCTTCCCTGTGAGGGTGGACAGGGGCTGGGATGGATTTCCCAGAGAAGCTGTGGCTGCCACTGGAACCCTGGAAGTGTCCAAGGGTGGGGCTTGGAGCAAACTGGGCTAGTGGGAGGTGTCCCTGCCCATGGCAGGGGGTGACACTGGATAGGCGTTAAGGTCTCTTCCAATTCAAACCACTCTGTGATCCTCTGATTTCAGTATTTGGAAATCTTAGTGTTGTTTTTTGTTTGTCTGAGAGGTTTTGTGTGTGTGTGTGTTTAGCATTTTCTTGTTTTTTGTGTTTTTTTTTTAACTCGTAGTAAAATCAATTTAAAAACAGTGAAGCCCTTCTCTTTTAGCTCTCTACAGTTCTCTTCAAATTTCTTCACATTTACCTTATTCATCTCACTGGGATGCAGCAGAATGAAGGAACTAGATGATCTGAATTTGTTAGGTCACAAAAAATCATATTTATTCCTATTTCTTTGCTAGGAGACAAAATCCCTCAGTTATTCCCATTTCCTTGCTTGTGCTCTGTGCATACTTTCACCTCTATACAAAGGCATCAAGGTCAGAATTTGCTGTGGGAAAAGTGCTGGGCAGAATCCAGATCGTTATCTACTTAGTAGATAAATTAAATTCTGCTGGAAAATTAGGATGACTAAAAGTGGCCACTAAGACAAAAACTTGCCCTGCTGAGTTGATGACAAGGGATTTATTCTTCTCAAGTCTTTCAGCATGATTTGTGTAAAGCATTTTTATGAGCCAACTAACATGACAAAAATAAATTTACTGGAAAAATCATGAATTACAAAGACACCCAATCTGCGTGTTGGGTTCAATTTCAAAGGACCAATTTCCTTCTCCTCTTCCTCCTCAGATCTACACACTTTGCTGTGTCTCTTTGTTCAAATAGGGATGAACCTTCTGGGCTTGGGAATTTGGCTTTGATTCAATCACCGCTCAAGGCTAAGCAGCTTATGCACATCTTAGCTGAGGTGAGATCCAACTGGTTCACAAAGCGCCACTGACAATGGAAGTTTAGAATCCCAAGCAGGGATCCAAAATCTAGCTCAACCCCCTAAAAAGGCAAGTACCAATGTAAAATACTAATGGGGACTTCCTGTGGAATGAGACACTGGAAAAACCAGGTTGGACAGGGCTTGGAGCAGCCTGGTCTAGTGGAAGGTGTCCCTGCCCATGGTGGGGGTTTGGAACTGAATGAGCTTTAAGGTCCCTTCCAACTCAAACCATTCTGTGAATGGGTTTCAGAAGGTGGGCTGTGGGTTTCTGACTGGGTCACAATCTGCACAGAGAAATGACTCAAACTCTGTTCTGCCATTCCACAGCTGCTGAACAACTCTCTACTCAACTCAAAGCTATTCCTTGGTATTTTCTTATAAATATATTCCTAAAAAACTTCCATAGATGTCTGGACACTACTGGAGTATTCATGAGACCTGCCAATGAAAGATAAACAAAACTGAATCCCTTCTAACTTCGCTCTGCATAAAGATAAAACACAGACCTGCCAGATCGTCACAAAATCCCCATTGCCCCAGACCAAATACTGGACTTTACTGCAACAGCAACAACTTAGAGCAGCAGAGAACCTGCCTGATCCTGTAACTGCAGCAGCAGAAAAGTTTAAATTTCTGATTATGAGGTGATCATAAACAACGGGCACCTGAAAACATAATCTAAAACAAATAAAATCATGGTAGAAAAGTTCAATAAATAAAGAATATACAAAATACTGTGGTAAAGAGAACATGTTTAATACCATACTATTAAATGGAATAGAAACATTGGGTTTTCCACCATCATTATAATGGTGTTTGTATCAAATTCAAAGGTTTTCTATCCCAGATTTTGTGGAGGGTTTCCCTTACTCCAACCAAGATAAAAACATCATGTAATGGAAAATAACTGCAGCATTTGCTTAAATCATACTGGATGAAAGGGGGAGAAAAAAATAGAAACCAATCTTATTTACATTGATACTATAGGCTATCCTACTTTTCCAGCTGTTTTCCTGAGAATTCTAACACATAGACAATTCTTTGAATAGAAAACCTTACCCAAAGATTTAAAACCTTGGTGAACTTTTTGTTATTTCAAACAAATCCTATTCAGCTGTTACCGCAAGTAAAAACCAACACAGTTTAGTGAGGACTTGACTTCTCCTATTCTTCTGTTTTTCTTCTTGCAAGGGAAAGAGATAAACAGTTGCTCCAAGACTGAGAACCTGAAAACAACCATAACTAAATGACCCAAGATGAACTCACTCATCCAAAAGAAACTTTAAAGCATAGAAATATTTGCAGCTGTAGGCACACATCAGTCAGGTCAACACCATCCTGTGTCTCCTTTTTTGAGGACCTGAGTGAAGTGCAGCAGGTAACTTTTTCCTGGTATACTCACATATGCCTGGACTCACTGAAATAAGGAAGCCGCACGTGATGAATTCAGTCCCCAGCAGATGATGAGAGGCAATTTCCAGAGAGCCAGATCTGATGCTTTAAGCAAGGCTGACTGCATTAATGCCTGACATCAGATGAGATGGATTTAATCTTAGTGCTGCTTGGCACAACCAATTGTAGTGATTTGAGAAATTGGGTATCATTCAGCCTATCCAGCAATTGTTTTCTAGATGAAGCTGCAGCTCCAGTTTAACTCAGTGGGACTGTTGCAATCACCTTTAAGAAGGTGGAGAGATCTTATGATTCAAAATCTAATTGTTTTAAAGACACTAAAGAAATAAAGTGTACTTGTCCGAAGAGAAGGCAGAGAGTGCAATCTCTGAAGCTGCTAAAACAAGGGGGGAAGAGCATTTGTTTGTATTCAATTCCTGCTGTGGTAATTATCTCTGTACTTCTCATGATAAGGCTCTGGAAGGAGTCACCGAGAGCTGTTACACTTTTTTCAGCAAGTGTCACTTCATGGGAAGGGAACAGGGGTTTATTAAGGAGCCAGGAGCAGACTGTTACCAGGAGATTTGTAACAAAGCAGGTGAGTTTGATGCTTGCCAAAGGAATACTAATTTTGCTGCTGTCTTTGGCAAAATACGCTATTTTCATGAAGACTTTTCTAACTAATAAACTCAATGACAGTAAAATATCTGGTAAAGATTCCCAGATCTTACTAACTCATCACAATCCTTTCTCATCCTTTAGAAATACAACCTCCTTACAAGGATGCACCACTTTTGTGTTCTGAAAAAATATTGCCAATCATTCTGGATTGAAGAACCCAAGGGTCTGGGTTATTTTCTGTGTAGCTGAGCAAAGGGCAGTGATCCACAAACCCCAGAGCCTTGTGCTGCAGCAGCTGCAGTGTGCAGAAACACAGCTGGAAAGGGGAGCTGTTTCCTCAAACCCAAGCAAATTTACACCTTTACAACTCCAGTCAGACACTTGTGTTGTGCCATTCCACCAGCTGCAAGGGGTAGAAGGGAATTAACCCATGTGAAATGGAAACAATAATTCCAAGGCCTCGTTGACATGGCACAGGGTTTTCTGTGCTCCTCACCCCAAAAGACAGCTGAGAGGGTTTGGGAAAGGGCAACACTTCAGAGAATGGAACCCAACCTTGCAAAAGTTTTCCTGTATTTTAAGGATCTACAACTCAGCTCTTCATAAAAGGGCGAGAAAAAACAGTACAACAATCTTTTCTCCTTCCAGGCACCCCTCAGACACTTTTCCTACCACACAAGTTGTTTCTATGTGCACAAAGTTTGCAGTTCATTAATAATACTGCATTAATAAAGTTAAAATGCTGTTGGTATGAAAATTATTCCCACTGGTTTAGTTGTTCTTGCATGGAAAAGGAAGATCTATACCAGAGTAAACAATCATACAAGTTATAAAAGACCTCCAAGATCATCACATACAACTCTTAACCCAGCAATATGTACAGATTGGCTTATTTTTTCACTCACATAAATGTATCTTTATGCAAGACAAAACTGAGGTGGAAACAGTAAAAACTTTCTTTCAACCTGAAATCACATAAAATTAGCAAGAATCTGAAAAATAACCAGCCTCAGCTGATAATCCAGACTGAACAAATGGTTCTCAGTGTTACAGGGAAAAATAAAAGCTTGCCTTGAGCTGCAAAGTTACAAGAAAGAAAATTGGTTAAACTCCAGTGCAAGCTTTAGAAAAGTTTTTTTTTCCCCTATAGATTTCAAATCTGATGGGGAACCAGCTAACTGACTTTCTGATCCAGGAAGAGAAGTGGGGGAACAAGATAATCCTTAAGCACAGAGCCAGGCCAATGGCAAGTGCTAGGGTAACTAATTTATCTTCAGAGTTAACGCAGCCTCCTGCTCTGGCAGAAGTGCACAATTAACACTGCAAGGGAAGCTGCATCAAGAAGGACTGTCGATGAACCTGCCCTGCAGGAGGGAATTCAGACTCAGAGCTGGCAGGATGTTGATGTGGATCAGCTCTGCTCTGTGGATGGAGCCCACGGCATCCTGAGCATTGACACCCTCCATCAGTCTCTGAAACAGGTTGGAGTAGCTACACCTCAACAATTAGACAAGGTTTTCCCTTGCCAAAATTATCCCAGCCATTAACTGAACTTGAGTTAGCTTTCTCATAAATAATTTTGTTAATAAGCAGATGTTAATTCTATTCACTGAGGGTTTTGTTGTTGTTGTTGTTGTTGTTGTTTTTGTTTGGTTGTTTGTTTTTTTTACTGATTCCCAAGTTTGTTATCAGTGGAATGAACCAAGGTCAGAGATGTCCTGAACGAGTGATGCCTGGAGCAGATAATTCAGGAGTCAGTGGTGCTTAGAGACTAATAAGGTGTGATCTTTTGCATATTGGATACTTGAAACAGCAACAGTGCCCAGAGTGGCTCATCTTTAAATGAAAGAATTATCTTTCCAAACCAGACTCAGGAACCCTTACAAAACAAATCCTGTTAGCCATGTTCAGGGAAGTTATCTAAGGACATAATTACACAACTTGATGGTAACACCCAGTTAAAAAAGATATTGTTGCTGTTACTATTATCACTATTATATATTAATTATTAATATTCTTTTAGAAAATAAACACATAAAGAACAAAACTACTAGTGCATTTGCTGAGTACTTTTTTTGTCCAAAGCTTTTATAAAAGGGAGTATAAATACCATTACAGAGTGTTCTTAGAGAGAGGTTTAACTGGATGTTCTTAGGTTTTAAAATTATTCACACTCTGAAAGATGCAGAAGGGCACATTGAAAAAATGCAGGAACAGACATAGATAACCAAATATCACATAACTCCTAACTTGTAAGACACATTTATGCCTAGGAGGAGTCAGAAACCTAAATATCTTTGATGCTCAAAGACTTGGTTCAATCCAGCACTGATTTGCATGGAGTTAGGCATCTAACTGCTCCTTAAAATCCCACTAACACACCTGAATGTTTAGACATCTCTCAATCTCAGTCTTACTCCCAGCTCCACATGGTTACACCCAAGATTTTCCCTTCTCAAAGCCTATATAATGGTTTATAGCTGTGTCTTGGGACATCTATGCCACAAGTGACATGGCTGTGGCAGTTCTACAACATTAAGGTCATTTTATCTGCGGAATCCTGTTTTCTCTATTTATGACTGCTCCCAGGTTTACTGGAGACAACAGAGACATTGTCACTCATTTCACTGGTGGTGAAAGCTGGTTGTTACGCAGACCATTAATCCAATCCACAGGTTTTCATATCAGCTACCCAGTGTTTTATGTACGTTATCAGAACCGGGACAGCTTGAGCCAGGTACGTGGTCAAGTGTCTTGTCCAGGAGCCACACAGCAGCACTTCCTACAAGGATACTGAGTATTCAATAGAGCTTAACTCCATCAGCAGAATATGCACATGTAGGCTTTGGAAACATCTATCTCTTACAAACATATGTCTCTCTCAAATTGATCTGTATCTCTTTGACACAATGCTGGTGTAGTCTGAGGTTTGACATCTATGGACGAGTCATGAGAGAAGCCCTCAAACACATTTTCTGCAACATAAATAAAGAAATTTTAGTATGCAGGGAAGTTGTGGCCAATAGAGCAGAAACTAAATGCCTATGTCTGGCAAATATCCACGCTGGCCATTAGCAATGGCAAATAAAGCTATGCTTACAAAATGGTCACACAAACCCACCCTGGGGTGCAGTTAAAGCTGTGTGTGTAATAGAGAGTTTCTGGTTTGCTGGAATGAGAGAATTTCTGGCTGAGCCTTTCAGATTTTGTAAATAAGAAATGTACTTTTTATTTCCCTTATAGTCATTCACAACGAATGTGTATGTACCTGGAACAACAGGGGAACAGTATTACCAGTGAACCACCTATAGTATCTGTTGCATTTCTTACTTGTTTTCTTAAGCATGACTTCAAAGCAGAGGAAGTGTGTGCACACACACATGAACAAAATGTGTCTTTGCATGCCCCTACACATACATACATTTCATACATTTTTAAAAACACCCAGGTTAATATCTGTTCCACATAGATCTCTATACAGACATCATCTCACCGCTTCAGTCAAAATTTCTGAACTCAGAGCGATGCATTGAGAGCAGAATGAAGGCCGGATTTGACCCTGAGGTGATAGTTCAGGGAATGCCTCACCCACATTGCACGAGATAGCTCTCCACTAAGAAGGGCAATATTTTCATACTTTACATTTAGGAAAAAAAAAAAAAGAAGAAGAAGAAGAAAGAAAAAACTGCTTTACAGCACAGATCTTCATGCTAATGACTTTCCAGCCACAAATGAGAGTAAAACCAGAAAGTGAAGGCAAGGCTGGCAAGAGGCTTTGGAAAGCAGTGTTGGTACCAGGAGCAGCACCATATCCTGGCACTGGAATACCACCCACTGCACAGCCTTTCAACAAACAAACTTTCCACAGCAAAAGGGAGCTGGTTTGGGAGCCAGCAGCTCCGTTTTCACCTTCCTTCCTCCGCCCTGGAGTCCTTTTGCAGCAGCTCTGCATGTTCATGATGTGCAGAGCATGGTGCTGCCACAGATGTGAGTCCAGTCACTTCTGGCTGCTGCAAAAGAAGGTGAGTTCTGCTACAGCAATGAGTAGGAACAGAAACAAGTCTTAAAGATCTTATATTTGGGAGCTGTAAGCTCCTTCAACTCCTTCTCTGCTTTGCTCAATTCTGAGAGGATCACCCACAGCTGGGCAAACTCCCTCATATCTTATGGGTTGGGCTGAAGATTATTAGAGTGCTTCCATATTCTCTTTCCTCTAAACATCTGCTCTGTCTGTCGCTAATCAAATTAAGGTAAAAAACCCCAGAGTCAGGTTTCTAGACTGCCACATCTAGCTTTCAGCTTTGCTGAAGCCTTCAGTCATTGGTATTGATTCCCATCAACAAAACCACATCCCACAATTTGCAATACACAGACATGTCATTATAGCAGAATTTATAATCACAGACTCAGAAATGCAATCTCACCTCCCTACAGGATATAAGTCTCCCCATGTAGGAGGGGCCCTTGGACTGGCTGCTAAGAACTTTGTAGAAATACATGTATTGTTTTTAAAAAATTAAAATATAACCTATTGCTCCAGTTTCTTTTCCTTAGTACACTTCTTTGTGAAAAACTTAGTTATGCAAGAGGCACATTCAACAGCCACTGCAGCTTTGTTGAGCAGCAGCAAGGCCCAGAAATCATCAGCATGAGGTATAGTCTCAGCACACACTTCTGTACCTATTCCATTTTTCAAGGATGCTTTGATTAAAAATACCAAGCTGGCCCACAGGCTTCCTCAGCAGCTTGAAATGCAGGTCTGCTCCCTCCTTGCTGCACACAAATGTTATTCTTAAACTGTTTATCACCAAATAGCTGCATGTGGATTCTCCCAGGCACAGCAACAGAGCCTGGCACCTTTTACCAGTTGTTGGCAGAAATCAGGCCCTATTTTCTTCACTTACACAATGCCTGCATGATTGGTGTCTTTGAGATCAGTTCTTGAGCTGCTGAGCATGTCCTTGACTCCCTGCATTCCCTGGGAAGTAAGCACATACAGAAAGTCAGTGATATTTGTATTTCTCAGGAGGGAAGGTGCTGTCAGTTCCAAAGGCTGGGAACACAATGGTTCAACAGGGTAAGAAAAGCCAGCATTTCGATATCCTGCTCAATCTGTTTTTATGGAAAATCAAGAAGTTGTTGGCTTCAGCACTGTCAATTCAGCATTTTACAAATAAGAAAAGAAAAAGCCAAAACAAAAACCATTGAGGGCTGTCAAAACATGCTCTTTGTTATCTCAAAAAACCTTAGTGGGAGCCAAAATCTGCAGCACCCATCGGGCAGATGTGCATTTCAGCTCAGAGCAGATTGTGTGTTTTCAAGCTGCTAGTTTCCATCTGATTAAATATTCAGATTTGTTGGCATGAACCAGCAGCTCAAAATTAAGGCCTTCCAGAAACCCAACTTTTCAAGTCATCATATGATTATTCATGTGCAACAAACCAGAAAAATCATATGGGGGTGGCACAGCTCTGCAAGTCATTTCCCTCTCCTTACATTTCTGAAACACAACTGGGAAACACATTGAAGGATGGGATTTGAAAAGGGAAACAAGGCCAAGGTTTCTATAGCTCTCTGTGTTAGGAAGGAACCATATGTTCCCAGCATGGGCTGCTCTGAACTTTGTACAGCTGCGGGCAGAGCTCAGAGCAAGGACAAAACTCCACATGCTCAAATTCCTCTGATTACAAAGGCATGACATCAGTCCCAAGTTGGATTTAGAATGTAAAGGTTATCCCAAACACAGCCATATGTAAGTCAAAATTTACCATGAATGTATATGATGGTATCAGTTTGATTCAGGGTGACATTTTTCACTACACTACAGTAATGAGATTAAGTTTCAGGATACAGCTGTCTCATGCAATTGAAAATTCTCCCTAAGCACTCTTCCATATTCCCCATGTGGTCCCTCATGCTTGTAATTTGAATAAATAATGCTCCTAAACTTACTTTCAGCCACAAAGTGATTTGAAAATTATCACTCTGATCATGCAAAGTCTCCCCTGATTCTAATAGGCTGTCAAGATTTTGGAACTGGCAGTGAAAAGAAGGTCAGTAGTGGGGGCAAGGAAACAAAAAGCTGAGGAGCAGATTTTCATGCTGGCAAAAAGAGGAGAAAAATGAGAAAAATGAGACATTCTCTCTCCTGCTTTTCTCCACACCATAAAACGCTGCTTTGATTCCTTCCAGAAGGTTTTTTAAAACACTAATGCTTTGATAGGAGACAAAGGGAAAGATTTAAAGGTGCTTTGGGGTGCAAAATACTATCTTTAACTACAATAAAACACTATCTTTGTATTCACAAGTAGAAGAAGAAGTTTCCTGGATGGGAGATGCTCTGTTTACAAAGTGAGCAGGAGCAGAAGCCCTCAGATGTGTTCTTTACTTTACTAAGAGTTTGCCAAATATTCAGGCAAAGGCTTTGTCAGGCAAACCAAGCCTGGTGTAGTTTCATCAAAGTACTACAGACAGTGATACCCTGGAAATCTAAAATCTTAGACACCCCAATATACCAGCCCAAATCGTATTCCTCCTGTACAGAAACCAGCAGATAGAGTGATTTAACAACACATCCATGTCTTTATCCTTTTGGCATAAATCAAAAGTTTCTGCTCTCAGAACACTCCGACATTGAATATTGAACTGGGTGCTTCACTTGATACCAGGCAAAGCCTCCTCAACAGATCTTATAAACTTGAAAAGTACAATTTCTGATTACTCAGTGGATAGATGATATCATAAGGGCATTTCTGCACATACATGATTTAGGAATAGGGGAAGAAAAATGTCAGAGACACAGAGAAATTAAGGCTGAATACTTTTGTCTTTCAAGAGTATAAGAATTTAAGAAACCCAGAGAGACAGAATTTCAATGCAATTTTCACAGCTGAGGCTTTTCAGTTCTTTTAAAATCTGAGTCTAGTTGGTATGTTGGCATCACACACGTTTCTGTGTAGCAGAGCTCTGGCTTTCCTCTCCAAAATCAAATGCCAGTTTGGTGCCTTGATCATAAACTCAACCTGTCTTTTAGCACTATGCATAAGAATTACGGTGTTTTCATCTTTATTACATACAAGCTCCAGAGGATGGCAACTGCACAGAAAACTGTCCTCTGGAATTCATGCAGTTCTTGAATCTGAGGATCAAAAAAGCAGCAGACACACCAACAGGAACTGATGCAGCTGAAAACTATCAAAAAGTAGAGATCAAAAAAGGAACTGATCCAGCCTGCCCAAAGAAAATTAGAGATCTTTTAAGTCTAATTTTTACCCTGAAAGAAGTTATTAAAAAGTAAAATAAGTTACAAAAAGACTGTTGCAATGCTGCTGAAAATGACAACATCCTTCCTCAGAAGGTGGCACAGGCTGAGGAAAATTAAAGGTCTGATGTCTAAAAACAGGCTGGCCGGGTAAGTGAAACCAAGAGAACTCAAGATCAGAAAGGATAAAGTCACAGCAGTTTCTGCAAGGGCAAGTGTGCTGAAGGGCCTGGAGGAGAAGCCCAGAATTAGGGTGTAGGACTGCATGGAAATGTTTCAACAACTTGGATAAGCAGCTCCAAGGTGTGCAGACACACTGAGAACCATGTAGCTTAATCTCCTGTTAAATGATACTGTGGTACAAAAAAGATTCTGTACAGTTCATCTTCTTTTTGTTAGTGGATAATAAATGGGAATGGATAGTTAGAAGATAATTAGGCAGAGTGCTTTTTTCCCAGTTTATTGCCAAGACTGATCTTCCTCTGCACAATGCCAGGTGCTTGTTGAGGTGCTCGTATTCCACAGCAATTTAGAAGGAATAAAACTACAAATATGTTTATGCTGCCACCCAGCAGCACATAATGGGCTCTTAACTGCCTCCTCCAGGAGGTTCAACATGATTGGTCTGAGTTTCATTTTGTCAATGAAAATTTCAAATAAACTCACTACAAAATTGAATGATCATCACCAAAATATAAACGGTAAATTGAAAATTAATAAAATTTTCACTGTTTGGTGAAGTTTCCAGCTCTAGGTACAGAGCCCATGCTGTTGGATGAGTGATTAATTTCCACACTTCAGAAGATTACAAAAGGTTTTTTTCATAACATTCTTCACCGCCTTAAACCTTGTGAAATTATTTATGGGTATGAGAAGAGTATACATAATTTTTATTCCGATATGATACTATAATGCAATGGCTTTTTACCAGTCTGTGTAGCTGTACAAAGCTTAGGACCCCTCAACATTTCTTTCCATCAATTATTTAAACAGGGATTTCCACTTTTTTTCCATTGACTGCTAATTAACATTAACTTACTGCTTTTGTTCAATTTTCTTTGGTAGCAAGGCAGGTAGGAAATTCTCAACAGGGCTGAAATTGCATCATAAAGATAGTTTCTGTTTATGCCAGAGTTGCAAAAAGAGAAGTAACTATCACAGAATCATGGAATGGTTTGGATTGGAAGGCTCTTAAAGCTCATCTCATTCATAACACAGCAGCTTTTGGATGGGGGATGGAAGGTGGTAGATAATCACCAATTCTTTCTGAGAAAACACCCTTAGGTCAGAAGTTATCAGCAGCATCAATTTGGGAATTACTGAGGGATTCCAGTGCACTTTTTAGGATATAGATCAAACCACAGGACCCTAAAATTTCAGGTTTATGACAGTAATCCTGCCAAACCACTTGGTTTCCTGCTGAGGGGGAGGATAACCATGTGTTTATGGGATGAAGACCCAAGGCCATGAGATATATCTTACTTAAAACACATCTAAACCAGATCTAAACTCTTCAAAGACAGCAATGGCTGAGACTGTCGCTGACTTGAATTTGGCTCACATTCCCAACCTCTTGCAGTAATTTCAGAGCTGGTACTTAATGGGAATTATTTCTCCCTCAAGAGCAATGTGGTCATGACTCTCTGAGCTTCTGATTTGCATTTAGACTGCAAGTAAAAAAATTTTCTTTGCAGCAACCATCTCCTAGTCCTTCACCATGTGAATATTTCTGCCCTAATTAATGTCACTTAATGTGAAATATTATTCTGTGTTCTGCAGAGTGGCTGTAAATTATTAATTGTAAAACATGTTGACTTTTCATGAGTTGTTTGTACAGTGAGTGCCACCACACCATCTAAACTGTAGGGGGAGAGAGAAATCAATCATTCGTAATAATACCCAATAGGAGGTTTACCACATGTTATATCAATTTTTATGCCCGACACAAATAGCTGCAGCCATTACTTTGGATTTTTATTTTCTGAGGGGAATTAGAAATTCACAATTACCTTCTGCTTCTCTCATGCCGCCTTGGAAATAATATAATATAAAGGTGCTTTGAGTCTTTTTTACACACTAATTAAGGGGGCACATTAATAAAACACCATTTTATAATATTCATTAAGGACACACTCCATATGAAGCAAAAAGCTGATTTGTATGTGAGTTAATGAGTCCAGAATCAAACAACAACACAACATCAAGTAATTTAAATGGGTTTTTTAAAAATCACATTGAAACTTACTGCTCATTCCCTATCCTACATATTCTGTTACTTTTTATATGCATTAAAGTTTTTTGATACTTCCAATGAATTTATTACTTCTCTTATTTGGTACTACTTAGTTTTGTTATTGAAAGGTATTGTATTAACCCACCAAAAGACACCCTTAATTCAAACACCCATAAAAAGCAGAGGTTTACTGGCTTGTTGTTTTTCCTTTCGGTATTTATGCCCCCAGATTTTTCTGCACCTACAGTAAAAATCCTGATCCATGTAGGATAACCATAGAACAGTCACAGTAATGCTCTGGATTTAAGGATTTCCCACAGCAGCAAGGCACTGTTCCACTGTGTGACAGATGATCTGTGCTGAGTGATGGATCTGCGTCTGCTCCTTTTACAGATATTAAAACTGTCAGTTACCTTGGGCAGTGTTGACCATCTGAATCACTAAAAGATCATCTAAAGCTCTACAACCAGGATGTGTTTGACACATCCACTCCTCAGGCACAAGCAGATTTTCTGGCATAAGGATGAAGTTCATTTCTCCTGAAGTCAGGGAACAGGTCAAAGACACAGAGTGGACAAAGAGGAGTAACGCAAAGTGGCACAATTCTCACCACCACTGAGTCGTACCAAATCTGTACACATATTGAAAATTCTGCCAATGCACAATTCATGTGAGGAAAAGGAATAGAGGAATCAGTACAGGAAAAAGAACAGAAAAATCAGAATAGGAAATAAACAATAAAAATATTAAATTAGATTTGCAAAGCTGGATTCTTTTCTCCTCCCAGTTCAAGTTGCCAAAGGAGTGAAAGGCTTTCATGCTGCCCTTGTGATACTGTTGTCCTCTGACAGCCACCAGTGACTGCAGGAGGGCTCAGTTTAGCAACTCATCACCCAACAGAGCTCCTGTTCTCCCCTCCCCGGGCCCTGTTCAAGCCACTAAATGGGGCAGAATAAAATAACTCCATTATATCTCTGCCACTTTTAGGGAGAAAGGATCCTGTGAAGGTTGATCCCATTTCTAATGTCATGCCTATATGCACCTGTTGTAGTTTGGAATTATTATGTAAATTCTCTCCCCTGCCATTAACTGTCCATGCCAGTAGTTAACAAAGAAA
>JAWWEV010000059.1:1289515-1302315 GCA_035583235.1 Hafferia zeledoni
GATTATTGAGGAGGAAGCCCCCTCCTCCTCTTGTGAGTAAACATCTTGGTTTTTCCCCTCAAACCAAGACAGTACCAGATGTGCACTGATAAATACGAGAGAACAGAGGGTGAAAGCAATAGCGCATAGATCTGCAGTTAAGATGGAAACATCAGCAGGATTTCACCTTAATGCCAAGCCTGAAACAGAACTCACAGTGATCAGTGCACACAAAGCACTGAGCAGCTTGTGTCTCTCACCCCAAATCCCCTCTCCATCTTCATCACTCTGCTCTACTTCTGAGGCACCATTTCAGCAAGTCCAAGAGCAGCAAACTGTGACCCATTTCCCTTCTCTATTTTTGCAGCAAAGTCACAGGTAAGCAATGAATTCTGCTATGCACAAAGTTGATGGCATTTAGCATGCAGAGAAGCTGGTAGATATTTATCAGCCAACTCATTGGCTAAGCATCAAAATGTTTGTTATAAAACTTAAACACAAAAGAGATGCACAAAACTGCAGCTTGAGATGAATCACTAGTACTTTCTGTGGTTTTATCAATACTTCAGCTCTGGTGAAATACGAGTAACAAAGACTGATGTTGAAACTGTAATTGAAGCATGAGAACTCCAATGAAAGCTTTCCGCTTGGAATATTTTAGAAAGGTCCTCAAAACCCCACTATAGGTAAACCTATTTTCTCTGTGACAATTGGTATAAATTTAAAAGAGCTTTTTATCTCCATTGATGCTTAAAGCATCATTTGATCTCAATTTCCCTGACATCTCCCCCTTTTCCAGCAAAGTTTTAGAGGGCCTAAGTGACTGCAGTGTAACCAGCATTGAACCAAGAGTGTGCCTGAAAAATGGTAGTTCAAACTCTGTTCTCAAAAATTAATGAACAATGTCCCTATGAATGCACGATCTATTCAGAATGACACTGGATGGTTATTAGAAAATAATAAAAAAAAATAGTATTCTCACTCTGCACATTCTTACACTAATTTTCATAGTATGATAAATTATTTAGAAATCCTTTTCAACTACAGAAAATCCAGTTTACCCATTACTTATAAAAAACCATTACAGCTACTTAAGTTTCCTATTACAGCCAATTTAATTTGTTACAAAATAGCAAGTCCATAAGGTTTTGATCTGTCAGAGGTACCAACAGATAATGGAACACTAGAGGATATTATTGCCATGAAACATAAAGAAGGGAAAGAAGTAATTTCCATTTATAGTGGAAGGTAAACAGTTGAGATAATAAACTAGCCAGTGTAACCAAGATTAGAATTAGAAATGGAACAGAAGAAGAAAAGGGATTCCATTTTTAAAGGCTTATTTGTTATTTATATATATGCTACAACTATAAGTTTTAAAAGGAAGAAAAACAATCTTGTGATAAAAGCTGCTTATTGGAACTAAATCTGAATTCTGATTCTGACTGTTCTGATATGAGACTGTGTAAGTTCTTTCAACTGCCTGTGCTAAAAACTCCTCAGCCGTAAAATGGGAATGATACTTCTTTCTTTACTTAACCTTTTTTCTCTGGCCCGTTTGTATCACCACAAAGACAGTGGCTCCTTTCAACAACAAAACAAGAACTCCCCAGTCTTTGGAGAAGAATTTTGCATCTCTATCTGTGCTTCTATGAATCACTCATTAGTTTCTTCCAGCAATTAACACGTAGCACTTTGCCTCAGTTTACTGTCAGTCTCTTTAGAACGTTTTAAAAAATTCTCAAATAATTCCACTAGAAAAAAATGTGGCATTTCTAGACTGGTGCCAAGGTGACACTGTGGCAAATGTCTTCTCTCGCAGTGGGACAAGACAACCATGCAAAAGAGTTGGGTCAAGGGGTTAAACACAGCACAAATTGAAGCAGGTTTTCTTCACTGATTTTCTAGGCAACATTTTTCAAGTGCTAGATTTTATTTTGTTGCCCTCCTCTATCAGTTATCTGGGTATTTGGAAATTTCTCCTTAACTAGATACTTGACTCACCTTAGAAAAAACAGATGAGTTTGTTTATGTCACCCAACACTGAGCAATTGTCAAGTTACAAAAATAATGTTATTTTCATCAAACCATAAAACCAGACTGAAGCCAGTGGCTGTAGCCATGAAAGGAAGCTGAAAGCCATTACCCAATTTCCCAAGCATCAGTGAGCAGGCTACAGCTCAGCACTGTGATTCAGCAGCTTGTCTTTAACTTATGATGAAGAATTCAGAGCTTCATTGCTGGTGATCCAAAAATGGCAATTTGCTTTTCTTTTCTTAGAAATCACATACTGGAAATGAAATGGAGCAAGAAGGCAAAGGCAAAATCTGAAGGACTGCTGCAACATAACTAAAGAAACATGCTGCAAATCTGTTCTTTCTGATGGTTTTTCACTTAAACACAAAGCCCTACTTATTGTGGTTAATGTTTTGCCATCCTGATCAGCACTGGGCTGAAATGAAATAAAACATTTATCTTGATCTTCAGATCCTTATCTTCAGGAGTTATTCTGTTACTGTCTAGAATTTCTGGAGGGGAAAAAAAAAATGCTGTTCTTAACTTTAGGCTTTGAATTAATCTTCCTGGAGGAAAATGGAAATCTTCACCCTTTTTAAACTAAGGGGTTTGCATGACTGGAATATTTGTTAGGTTGTATTTTAATATTTAATTCTCTTTCCTTTCTGCTGGTTACTTGGACACACAAGCCTTTTCAGCTTGTGGCTGCATTGCACCAGGAGCTGTACAAATTCATAGATCAAAGAGACAAATGAAAAGGCAAAGTTTTGGGGATCTTTTCCCCCCAGGTTCACACAGTCAAAAATCAATGTCAGTATTTCAGCTCCCACTTGTGCATCTCAGCCTTCCAAGCATCCTCTCTATATTCCACTAATGGTAATAATGTTGTAGTTGCTTCATTTCACACAGCAGTGAAAGGATGATGTGATTTCACTCCTGAACCCTAAACCAGGACCCACAGCCAAACATAATCCCCTATCATCTTACATTAACTTTTTAAAAAGAATTATTCAGGAGTTGGACTTTGATGATCCATGTGGATCCCTTCCAACTCAGGATATTCTATGATTCTATGATTTATTTTAAATTGAATGCAATTGTCATTTCCTGAATCTTGGCTTTCCAAGAGCAGCTTCCCATGCAGAAGACCCACAACTTCCTCTCTGTAGAAGTCTCAGTAGTTGTCACTTTTCTAAAACACAGACATGGAAGATGGAGATGACATCAAAACCAGGGACTGAAGTGCAAACTTCCCAACAGCAGCTCAAGGCCCTTGAAAGTTATTTTCCACTCTTGTTTTTGGGATAAAACTCCAGACATTCAGACATCTGGAAAGAAACACTGCCAAGAAGAATCTTCACAAAATTCTGCTCAGTAGCTGCAACCAGCCGCTCCATTTCTGACTTCCAACTGAGATTATATCAGACATTGATTTTAACTCACACAAGGAAGTACATGTTGAGATGCTTCAACAAAAGTAACTGATTGTACCTTTCAAAAAAAACCCACTTAAAAGAGAAAAGAGCTCTACTGCTCGGAGATGAAAGTTGTATCTATCATGTTATTAACTTAAAAGATGGAAAAATCATCTTATTGCAAAGTTGCCAACTTTAATCTTTCTGAATTGATTTGAAATACATCTTTGCAGTAAAATATGTGGGTTTGTGTGTAGTAGTTTCTATGCTGGCAGGGGTCCTTCTTTCTTTTCTTTTTTTCTTTTTTTTTTTCAGTTAAACTGTTTTCTAGCAATTTGTTGCTGTCTCCTGATGGCTGAATAAAGGGTACATGTTTGCTGAGAAACCACAGTTTCTAAAAATTAAGGGCTAAAGATTTCTAAACTGGGTATGCTTTTATCATGCACCAGCAGCCTAAATAAATGGAATTGAAATGATGCAGGAAGTGCCAGTAAACAATAAGCTTCTTGAAACATCCAGGGTGCACTCAGGATCATGGAATCATAGAATAATGGAATGTCCTGGGTGGGAAGGGGCCTTAAAGCCCATCCAGTCCCACCCCGTGCCATGTGCAGGGACACCTTCTGCCAGTCCAGGTTGCTCCAAGCCCTGTCCAACTTGGCCTGGGACACTCACAGGGATGGGGCAGCCACAGCTGCTCTGGGCAACCTGTACCAGGGCCTGCCCACCCTCACAGGCTTGTCTTGATTTTCCTTCTTGGACTCTCCTCCCATCCTGAAGCTTTTGTCCTCCTCCCCAACACTGGGGAATGTCCTTCCCTCTTCTCCTTCACATCCACAGGCATTCCACCCTCCCTCCTGATCTCCCTTCTCACCCCTTGGCCTGCTTTGCCCCCGATCCGAGACGTCTGCTTCCCTCCCTACATAGTCCAGACATATTTTATTCTCTCAATACATAAATATTTTTAATAAAAAGAAATGTGACCACACTCGTTTCTTCTGCTAATGCCTCATTTCCATTTCTTTTCTAAGTTACTGCAGATTATTTGTTCCTGCTCTCCCACATCAGCTGCACGTGGAGAAACTGCTCCTGCTGTCCTTCCTTCTTTCCTGTACATCCTGCCCCGGGGACTCTCATTCAGAAGCACCAGCTCAGCTCTGCTGACAGCTTGCAGATCTGTCTGTATTTCTGCCTCTTCACCTAATGAAAATTACATCAGCTCTAATGATTAAACCACTTTGGAGATGGAAGTTTCAAAACTGTTTATTTGCTTGGAAACAGGTTAGCAGATATTTCCCTGCCCATCACCATTCTGATGTATAAATTACTGACACTTGTTTTAAATAAGTGAGTGGTAAGTACTTAAATTGCAATATAAAACCACCTGTGACATAAGTCATGACGTTAATCACCAAGCCCTAGAAATATGGACTAACTATTTTTACGAGTATATTGCGTATCTTTTTTGAATTCTAAGTCTACAAACTGCATAGAAGGAAAAAAAAACCCACATGAAGACCCCCTATAAATCATCCACAAATTTGAACAAATCTCATATCTTTCCAGTCTGTTTCTCTTTCTAAGCAAGGCTGACATTTATGTGCTTAAATATCCTTTTAGTTTCAGGTCTCCGTCGTGTATTTCATCACAAATATAAATAAAAGTATACGTAACATACTGCAGGAAAAGACCAATAAATCTACCATTGACTTACCACTGAAAGCCACACAATAGAGAATTGGTTTTTTCCCCTACATATGGAATATCTGTTGGAATAAAGTACGCAGAAACCAAGGGGATTAAGAGAAGTTATAAAACTGAGAAAGAAAGTGAAAGATTTAAACTTGGAGGGGAATATTTACAAGTCTTTATGCCAGAAAGCAGCAGATTTGCAGGAAGACATCATGGTCCCAAGGGCTGAGCAGTGAGACAGGGGACCTGGTTCTCCTGCCTCTGGGAAACGGGTGCAGGGTGAGACTGGATGATGGGAGGGAAATGATCATCATATTACACTGCCAGGTTCCCAGCTGCTTTATAATGCAGAGTGACAAAACAGCTGAGATATAGCCAGGAAAATGTCTCTTCACATTGACACAAGCTCAATATTTGTAGTAATGTCAAAGGCAGTGACATTGTCATTTAATGTCTCTCTTAATCTTTCCAAGGAGGGAGATTTCACAAATATTTCTCACTGCTTTCCACTGCAGTCCTCAGTCACTCAGATGAGTTCCTCTGCTAAGTGAGTCCCTACACTGAGAGCAAACACCATCAGAGGCTAATGAGCATTTGTCAGACAAGGTTTTAAACACCCAGGTCACTGAATTATTGGAAACCATGTTATAGCTGCAACAAGGGGCCAAATTAGTGCCAGTTGTAATGGCCAGTTTTGTAACTTGGATAACCATCCCCTGAGAATGGGCTGGGACACCTAAAAATAATCAGGTCCATGAACTTCATTATAGTCAGTTCCTTGAACTCAGGCTAAGTTACACTGGCAATAAGCTGCTGTGGCAGGAAGAATTTAAACCTCACTTGGCTATTTCACCACCAGAACAAGGGCAAACATATATCTAATTGTGCAGGGACATGTGAATGCCTGGAATACCCAACCAGCTTTTATGTGTTCAAATCAAACATCACTGAGCCAACTTCTGTCCCTGAAATATTCTACTACCCTGGTGATGTAACAGGCTCATACATCAGGTTCCCCTCCTGCTTATTTTCACTGCTAATCTAAAGAAAATTTTTGTTATTGGTGTGTGAATAATCTGCCCAAAAGAGGAGAAGAATATCTGTGCTGCTAAATGTGAGCAAGTTGAAGTGTCCCTGTAGGTCACTAACAAGTGTTAGGTTGGATTTGTGATCGTTCCAGGTGAAGTCCATATGTGGGATTCCTTTCTGCCTTCCTAGTAATTTGCAGATTAAACAGGCCTCTGTACATCTGAAATGGGATAAAAACCATTCACACATTTGAAACATTATCGATAAACCCCCCAAAATAAACAACCCAGGACAGGGAACACTTTCCCCCTTTTGTTCCTGCGAGAGCCTCTCCTGCATAACTCAGCTCTGGGAGTTGATTGTGGCTTCTTCAGTTCCAGCCAGTTTCACATCCCCTCCTCTAAACAACTACCACAGTACCTGTAGGAGCCTTACAAGCAGGGCTAAGGAGCCTTTTCCTAATGGCAGGTTATTACCAAATCAGATACTGCTTCTTTCTTTGATGACTGATCTGTATCAGATTGTACAAATCACTGGTTTCTCTCAACTTTCATTTCCTACAACGCAACAAAAAACCACATCCCTCTCTTTGGGTTTCTTTTAAATCCTCCTTTCGGGTTTGTTTTAAACCTTCTCTTTGGGTTTGTTTTAAACCCTACTCTTTCAGTTCCTTTTAAACCCCTCATTTGGGTTTGCTTTAAACCCTGACTTTGGGTTTGTTTTAAACACTTCCTTTGGAGTTTGCTGTCTCTATTTCATTTCTGAGTGCCTTGTTTTGTTTCTCTCCCTTTCACCCTACTCAGTATTTCACACAAGGCTCAAACAAGACCACAAAGTTTACAACTTTTCCTTCCATTCCAGGGGACACTGATCCATTGGAAAGCTTGCAGCACAAATTGTAGCCATGCCAAAAGGCTGGAAAATTATAAAGACTGGGAAATTAAATCTATCTTTCACATCTAGGAGTGTCAGTCCTTTGCTACTTTTTGAAGCCCCATGCTTTAAATTGTGAATTTAAAGCTCAAAAACCTATAGCTGAAAGATCCCAATAATAAAACATCCTAAGCAAATGGGTGGAATTGAAATGGTGCTGTTAAACTTTATTATGCCCCAGGTGCTTTGTGACTCAAATGGACCGAGTGTCATGTATTTACAGGACACATCAAATATTTATTATACTTTGTCATTCAGCTTCTTCCAGGTGCCACTTAGGCCCTTCTGTGCATAACACTTTTATTGCCAGTTGTTTGGCTGCATTTCATAAACCATTCAGAGGCATAATCTACTGAATATGACAGAGTAACACAAATAAAAATTATAAAGTATTTTTTTTCTTCCTCAAGTAGTCCTGACAAATGTTTGAGCTTCAGAAATCTCTGCACACTTTAAATCACTCCATCTTAAGGCTCTATTAGCAAGAAAAAGCACATCTGACTTTGACTCTGTAAACATCAAGCCCCCATATCACCCTATAGGCCTTGCAGGGAAGTAGAAGAGGAGAGTTTGATATTAAAGTATAGCTGCACTTTTTCTAATATTTTATGATTTCCACTCTAAAATACAGACTCCAGATTTGATTAAATTATGTATGTTTTCTGTAAAGAACTAACTGGCAAAAAGCACAATTGGCATCCAGGAGTCAATTACTTTGTTCATAAAGTAGTTGATTCTATAAAAGTAGTGACAGAATTCAGGCTACAAATCAGTTACATTGCTAATTCTTGACAAGTTTCACCTGCATGATTTGATTCAATAGATTTTTATTTATTTATTGTTTACATGTTTCCTAGTTTCAAAGTCAGTTCTTAATTATTTCCATGCCTAGGCAATACAAATGAAGAAATGAGTGACTGATAAGTAGTCCCAAGATTTAACAGATGGAATAAAGACATGGATTAGTAGCCTTAATGAAGTTTTGGGCTCTGGAAATACATCAAAGCAAGCTTCACAGCAGCTTTCTGAAATATTTTCTGTGTATGACAG
The DNA here is from genome assembly GCA_035583235.1 of Hafferia zeledoni. NCBI lineage: Eukaryota > Metazoa > Chordata > Aves > Passeriformes > Thamnophilidae > Hafferia > Hafferia zeledoni. The sequence continues at coordinate 1,297,630 of JAWWEV010000059.1, forward strand.
TCTCCACAGATGTGATATGGAGGCAGAAAAATAAGCTCTGCCAAAGTGAGGAGTAACTCCAGCCAGCTCAGAGTTGCAAGCGAAGGTGAACTGACCCCTACATGCACAAAATACTCTGACCGATTCTGGAAAGAAATCCAAGTTCCACCTGAATCTATTCCTTTCTCCTACCTTCCAACTCTGTCCATAATTTACAAGGCTGGGCAGGTCACTAAGTCAGTGGTAAAGCCTGAAGAGGTAGAATTCCAGTACATTGTAGGTTTTTAGGCTGATTCCATACAGGAACAGCATTCCAAGTACCTGTTACAGCAACAAGAAGCTGCCACAGTCCCATGGAATTGAGAAACTGGCAGTTAATTCCCTCCCTTCTCAATTTGCTGAGAGCAGCATCCTCTTGATGAAAAAGGGCTTGTTCTGATAATTAAATTATAACAAAGAGTTGACAGATACTTATGAAATTTACATTTTTATATCAAAGATGACATTTGATAGTGACTACCCAAACGCCCTGAAATCTGTCTTTTCAGCACTAATGACTCTTGCAGTAATAAACACCTTGTGCTGTGACCCCTGCCAGGCTCTTTGTAAACTTGAGGGGATGTTTATTGCTAGGTATGTGCCCATTCTATTATAGTTATTGCCTAAAATAACCATATTCCCTCTGTTGCCCTGGTGGATTTATCCAGGTTTTCTGATTTCATACCTTTGTGGTGGAGAGACTATTTGTATGAGAATTCACTGTGCTTGCTGTATGCCAAAGGGACACTCAGACTGAGTGGCAAAAGTGCCAAACATAAGTTTTCTCCTCATTTCTTAAAACTTTTGAATGATCCAATCCTTTCTCCATTTAGTTCCTATTAGAAAATACACAACATCCTCCCTGACAATGATCCCTCTTTTCTTACTTCTAATGACTGAGAGCTGCTCACCCATGTTTTCTTCATGGAAGATAAAACTCTTGCACTTTTTGTGGAAAAGGGATAAAAATTGAAAAAAAGCATCAATATGAAGCCATTTAAAAGTAGTAGAAAATGAAAACTTATCACTTGCCAAAGAATAACAGTCACTTAGGGTGGCTGCCAGAGCATTTTCTGGCATGGAATAACCCAACTCTCCACCTCAGTGAGCTTTTTCATCCATTTCACAGACTTGTAACCACATTCATTTAAATTGCATTTTGAATGGTATTACTAAAAAATTATCAAACTTGGAGGAGAAAAATGTCTTCTAAGAGAATCTGCATTTCCTGAAGGGAAGGCGAAAAAGACAGGGCATGCTATGTCTCTGCATAGGTTCCTTACAGGAAAAGGTAAATTACTCTAATTCTTTACCGTCAGTGTTTCTGCCACCATTGTATATCTGCAGGTTTATCATGAGTATATCTAAAGAGGACACTTTGCCACAATTTCTTTGCCTAAATGTCTTTGAAAAATATAAGAATAATTCCAAATCTAAGTGACAAAAATAAACTTGTGCGTTATACCAAACAGTAACTCACATGACAAGAGAATTAAGCATATTTTGTGTCTAGTAATTAACACTTGCAGTTGTAAGTGAACAGCTGCAATGCTCTGACCTGTGCTGTGTAGGAGGTCCAACTGTTCCTCTGGTTCTTTATGGACTTGGTTTCATATTCTGCAGATGAGAACACGGCTCTGTCTCACTTCCCAGGAGTCTGAACACAAAGTGCTCCTGTGGGAACGCTCAGCTTGGGGCACACTAATGACAACCACACACCAGTTCTGCTCAGAATGAAATTCCTGGGGAAGAAAGAAGAAGCACTAAGTGGTGCATTTTCCATCTGCCTGTAACCAGACAATCCCTCCTAACGCACGAACCACAAGCAATATTTGCTTCTTTACCCCTTCCACAATGATTTACCACATACAGGTCATAGACATGAATCAGAAGCTTATTTTTCTTTGCTGGACCTCTAAAACCATTTGAAGAACAAGTGGAAAGTCAAACATATGAAAACTCAGTGATCTCATCTTTTCCACCTACACCTACACATGAACACAGTTAAACTGAGCACATCCTGAGCCAGGTTTGGAGTCCAGCTTGGCCTGGATCACCCCATATCCACACCTGCCTATGTCTCAGCCATTCAAAAAGCTTAATTGAATGATTTATGAAAGAAATTCTTACAAGACTGGGAGCATGTTAAGACAATTGCTAACAAAATAACTTTCTAGGCTAGAAACACATGACCAGACTCCTCCGTTTAAAGACATTGTAAATATGCTGGAAACCTAAACTTTCTAAGGAAAAAAAATCTCTGTGATGAAAATCAACAGGAATGAATAGAAACCTTGTCTTTTATCACTCCTTATTTTACGAAGAAAAAACCCCAACCACAAACAGCTTCATCTTCTTTTGTAGGCAATGCAGAGAGACGTAAGGGCTCTGATTCGAAGAGATTCAAAGTCAATTCAAGTACATTCAGAGAATTCCCCCTTTGTGGTACAAGTTTCTACATTCAGACAATTTAAGATTTAGCTGAGCCATCCCCTTTATCAAACTCACCTTAGTTTTATTTTGTGCATTCATATCCACAGGACAATTAGGCAACAAAGAACAGTCCTCAAAATCTGCACTTACACTTATAAACCTGCATTTTCTTATATTAACATTGTCCAGGACACATGAGAACTGCTGCTGTCATCAAACATACCAGAAAGAGATGGATGCCAGACAAACTGTTCTTGTTCTGCTGCTTATATACCAGCCCCTGCTCCCTTGCAGGGATTGCCACAGGCAGAAATCTATACTAGTGTTTCTGCCAAAGCCTGAGCTGGAATCATGTTCAGGTGCCAAACTCAGTGACTGTAGCCCTGAGATAACATTCAGGAAGGGGCTGCTTGACTTGCTCCAAATGAGATTTGTTTTGAGCATGTACATGCAAGGTAAGGATTAGTTTACAATGCTTTCATGTTTATGGTGTTTGTGGAGAACTGAGAAAGTTGGGAACACAAAGAAAAACAGCAGGTGAGGTGAGATCCACAGGCAGGAGGAGGAGGAGGCTGAGGACAGAGGGGAAACAAGTAGGGAGAATATTTTCTGCATTGCAGTAGCACCCCTAGCCCTTCAAAGAGACAAGGCAGGGCCTGACAAGGAGCTGCACAAGGCTATTAAACAGCATCCTTCCCCGCAATAATTAGCAGAGCTCACTCATGAGCTAAAATGGGAATATCATGAATATTCTTGTGCCAATGCAATAATCCAGCCCTGCTTAGACAGTGGCTCCCAGTGTAACCAGGGGAACAGGGACCTTCAGCTCCTATGTACTCCTTTCTGAGGTTAAAAAACTCCCCAGTTTGTGGGAATGAAATAAGAACAGGCATAATCTCTACAGGTGAAAGTTGTGAGTGCCACCCTCCCTCTCCAAGGGGTGTTATTTTAGTTCACAGCACATAAAAATGGAAGCTGGGATGAGGCAGTAGCAAATGCAACCATGTCACTGGAAACCTGTCTCTCAAAGAAATGGTTTTCCTTTATGCCAACAAGTCTCTGCCATTCAAACCTGCATTCAAAATGCCCCCCGATATCAGTGGGATGACGAGAGAATGAAAGACTTGAAGGAAGAAGCCAAATTTACTCACTCCATTTGAAAAAACTCCAAACAATAAACCAACAAGTCCTGACTTGTAAGTGTATCATACTCACAGCTCATATGAGATTTTTCACAGCTTATTATCAATGGACTGCATGTCTTTTGTTCCAGTTCTGAAGCAGAGATGAGCTCTACGGAAAATTTGTCCAAATGTACATTCATTTTTCATTTTCCACATTTCTCCTACTAGTCAGAACCAAAGTCAGGTAAGAGCAGCACATCAGTTGCAGTAATGCGGAACAAGAACTAACTTCCGCACCTTAAAGCCCATTTAACCATAAAGAGGTGTTTCTTGACCTTAGAAGTAAGATTAAGCCTCAGTGGATTTCCAGATGGAATTTCAAGATGTCCTACTAATTTTCCAAACACTTTTCTAGCCAGCTTTTCTCCTCAAAACCCAATCCCAGATGTCTAAGCCTGCAGCGAAGGCACTTCCCATCACATAATGAATTCTGTTTCCTATCACCTGTGTACTGGTTCTTGATTACTGCAAACCACATTAATCTGAAGGGCTGCAGCACGGACAGAAACTTCCCAAAGACAGAATTAGTGATCAAAAGCTGGAAATAGAAACCAGGACTTCTGAGGCAGCCTGAAAAGAAATCCAGGGACAATCGACTCTGTAATCACCTGAAATGGAGAGAGAGTGAGGCTGAAAGGCTTTTTCACTTTCTGATTCAGAATGAAAAGCACAGAGAGAGCCTTTACAGCCTGTTGGAAATGAAAAGAGGAGAAATTAGGTTCAATTCTGGCAAGCAGGAAAGGTCCCTGTGAGGCACTGGCCTGTGATTTTAAAATGCAGTCCTTGACAGCCCTGGAGCCATCAAAGAAAAGCAAAAGGATTCCAACCTATTGATCCTCTTCCTCTAGGCTTTGCTTACAAAGTTTGAATGTAACCCATCACCATTTTTAATGAACATTAGGTACATTAGTGTCTTGGTTTGAGGGGAAAAACCAAGATGTTTACTCACAAGAGGAGGAGGGGACTTCCTCCTTAAATAATCACGCCACTCTTTATCAAATTTAAGGAAAGAAAAGAACTTTAATACAAAAAGGATAACTGTTCTTAACTG
>JAWWEV010000059.1:1302415-1314330 GCA_035583235.1 Hafferia zeledoni
GGACTGGCCATGGCACTCAGTGCTTTGGGCTGGGGGACAAGGTGGGCATCGGGCACAGGGTGGGCTCCGTGGGCTGGCAGGGCTTTGCCAAGGTGGGCATCGGGCACAGGGTGGGCTCCGTGGGCTGGCAGGGCTTTGCCAAGGTGGGCACAGGGTGGTCTCCATGGGCTGGGAGGGCTTTGCCAAGGTGGGCACAGGGCACAGGGTGGGCTGCAGGGGCTGGCAGGGCTTTGCCAAGGTGGCCATTGGGCACAGGGTGGGCTCAGTGACTCCTCACCACAGTCTGTAGTCCTGGGAACCTGCAGGAAGGGGATCACCCTTGCAGAGTCCTCGGTCAGTGTCTCTGTGTGAGCAGAGCAGGTCCCTCAGGGGTTGGGCAAAGTGCTGCTGCCTCAGCTTTCCCCTGGGGGCTGGGGCCATCCAAGCTTTCCATTCCCTTTGCCCTGTCACTGCTGAGCCAGCACTGCCCAGCTCTGCTCCACCCCAAGCTCAGAGGCATCATCTGCATCTCCCAGCCCATCAATTAATCTCTGTTTTAATCAAGGACTCGTGTCTCCCTGCCTGTGCCCATCACTCATCCTGGGCTCTCTGTGGAGCTCAGACATCCATCCATCCATCCATCCATCCATCCATCCATCCATCCATCCATCCATCCATCCTCTCTGCTCCTCGTCCCTCAGGGCAGGGCAGGGCTGGGCTGTGCCAGCCCTGCCAGGGGCTCACAGAACCTCCAATGGCTTAGAAGGGACCTCCAAGCCCAGAGCTTCACTTGCTGTCTCCTCTCTCAATCCCAACCCTTTTCTTACATTCAGGACAATTATCTCAAGATTGATTAACTCATTCCTGGTGCTTTCCCCCCCTTTCCAGCCCTTGGGCTGCTGGGAGGGGGGGGGAGCCCCTGGGTGGCCCTGCTGGGATGGGGTCCAGGTGGCTGAGACCCCTCCCAGGGCTCAGCTCCCCTCCTGTCCCACCTTCCTGGGCAGGGGGAATGACAAGGGAAAAGCAGCTCTTTGTGCAGCAGCTGCAGCCACTGGGGAGGAGAAAACTGCAGGTGGTGAGAAATCCCAGGAGGAGAAATGGCCCCCACTGGGGAGCTTTGCAGTTCAAGCATTGCTGCTCTTCCTGTCAGGTGGAAGGGAATCACTCTTTGCATGGGGTGTAAAACCCCCGAGATTTCTGCACAGGCCAGGCAGGAAAGTCCATCCCTGCCCTCAGGTGATGAAGCCCAAATCAGCTGTGCTGGGGGGAAGGGGCTGTGCAGGGCAGGGGGAGGAGCTCGGGGAGAGGCATTTTAAAATACCATGGAGGGAGGAGGGCTGGGCCATTTATTAACCAGAGTTTTATTTCAGGGGTGGAATTTGCCCACGTGGTTGATTGGAGATGAGACAATGTGGTGGAATGGATCACAGAGTAATCACCCACATTGCTGCTCCCCCTCATCGCAGCAGGTCACACCTACAAGGTCATATTTTTAATTTTAATGGCCTGAGTTTGCCCTCTGGTCTGAGGTCAAAAGTGGCTGTTAATCTCTGTAAACAGTCTTGCTGCAGAAACTCATTAAATCTCCCATTTGAGAGGAAGTGTGGGCTCCAGATTAGGTATAAAAATGAGGAATTTTGTGCTCTTTATTACATCTCTGCAGCAAATGCTGCAGCTCTTGGTGGCAGTCCCAAAAAGCTGGATTTCTCCTCGACTGGGGTGTGTTCAATGCTGAGCCTCAAACAGAGCTCAGATAATTTAAAAATATTACATGAATAAAATGCAGGAGACTTTCTCTCCGAGCTGTCAGTCTGCCAGTCTCAGCTGGAGAGCCACTAAATGATTTTTCCAGATCTTCTACCTTTATAGTGTAACAAAAGACGTTGGGTTGAGGCTGAAGAAGAATTTTTTTGTCTTCTTTTTCTGCCCTTGAACGTTAGAAATAAAGAATTGGGTGTCAGAGCAGAGGGGGAAGCCGAAGGCACCTGAGCTGCCCTTCTCCAAAGCCCTCACCCTGTCAGGTGCTGGGGCTTTTTTGCCACTGTGCACAATTCAGGATGATTTTCAGCCCTTCCCCTCCAGCAGATTCCCAGGGAAAAAAATGCCCTTTCCTTTTCCACTCAGTCTGTTGCTGGACGTGCCAGCTCCTTCCCGACCCCCTCCCCTGGCCACGGGAAGCCCAGGAATCGTTTGGTTCTGGGACCAGTCTTTTAAATGGCAGCTAAACCCCCTTTCCAAAGGCCAGTTGTGCCCTGGTGGGTGAGGAAGAGCAGCAGGGAAAGTGTTGCTTTCCCCTGAGGAAGCAGAGCACGAGATGCTCCCCCGTGTTTGTTCTGCTGCTCTGTCTGTAGTGAAGAATCCTCTTTCCCTGCTCTGGTTGTCCTTCGGCTCGGCCTCGTCCCACCTGGATTCCTGCCCTCTTGCCAGCCCCACTCAGTGCCCATCCCTGCCAGTGCCCACGGCCAGCTGGGCCAGAGCTTGGCCAAGCTGCTCTGGTGGAAGGTGTCGCTGCCCTGTGACCTTCAGGGTCCCTTCCAGCCCAGCCCAGGCCCCGAGTCCTTGGCCTTGGCACCGCTGGGATTGGCAAACCCTTCCGGCAGCCGAGGGGACGTGTTGGCAGCGAGTGCCCTCTCAGCTGGCACCCCCCTAATCAAACCCTGTAAACACCAACCCTCTGCAGACAATCAGCAGAGCCAGAGCCTGCTGGCAAGGGGGGAAGGGGAATTAAGGTGCTTTCTTTCTCCTATGCTAATCTTTCTGCTAATTATGTTTTATTAATATTGTGGTGCAGACGCTCCCGCTCTTGTTTTCACTCATCTTGTCCGTCGTTAAAATCAAATTGCAAACGAATGAGCTCAATATTTGACTTAATCACTTAAGCCTCTGCCTTTCCTCGTTTTCCTGAGCAACCCCCACAGTTAGACCAGCGCTGGATTCATTTCTTTTCCTTTTTTTCCCCCTGTTTTTGAAGTATTTTACCAAGATAATTCTATGGGTGCCACTGACATTTTGTTACCATAAACTGAGTCATTACCCTCAGGAGGGGGTTGGGGGTTCTTGTATTTATAATAAGGTGCTTTTCACTGCAGAATGGGGGGGAAATAGGGAAAAAACACCCATTTTTTGCTTTAGACAGTCTGAGAGTGCACCTTTTCTGTCAGAATTGCCAGAAAACAGTGTCATATTTCTCCCCTTTTATTCTGGGGGGAGCTTTGAAAGGTCCAGTCAAACCAAACTGGAGCCTTGGGCTGTGGAGGAGAAGCCTTTGAGGCTGAACAGGGGGGATGGCCCAGACTGTCCCTTCCACACCCAGGACCCAACAGCCCCAGTTCCAGCTGTTGTTTCCATGGCAAAGCGTGTCAGGAGCCCAACCATCCCCCTGGCCCCCACCCCCTGTGCTTGGTGTTCTGGTGCCAGCTGTGCCCGTGCTGTGCCACCCTCAGGCTGGTCCCTGTGCTGCTGCTCAGGTGCAGCAACAGAGCACAAACCAACCCACAGAGGCACAGAAATGTCTGTCAGGCTGGATGGAGGAGCTGCTGCTCCAGAGCTGCCCTGCTGGCAATGCCAAACTCCATCAGCTCAGCTGATTTCAGGTGGCTCTCCCAACCCTCCTGCTGCCTCCTCCATCTGCTGGGGCTGCTGCTCTGCATTCCCTGCGCTCCTCTGGAGTGGGGAAACCAGGATGCTCTTCCCCACCATGGACAAGTTGGGAAATACTGGCCGTGTTGTGAGCTTAGCACAGAAATGTCAGCCCACGAGTTGGGTCCTTTCCCAGAAGAAACAAAATAATGCCTTGAGAAGAGAAAAATATTTCTCGCTTGACAGAAGCTATTTAAATACATAATTAGCACTGGGAGGGAGTCATTAGGATGATACATTTTTTGTTGGGCTGATGAATGGATTGAATTATTACTTGCATCAGAACCACTTGTAGGTCTTGCTTAAAGCCAGGGATGCAAATTGGATGTGGTGGCAAACCCAACATGCCCTCACCGTGGTTGTGGGATGATTAAAGGGCTCTGTTCTCCTCCTGCAGCACCGAAAAATGGGGGGAATCCATCAAAATCCTGAATTTTCACAGGTGGGGCTGGGAGGGGTCTGTGGGACTCTGTTTGTGGGGCTGGGGCTCAGCCTGGATTTGAGTCCATCAAACTGCACTTGGTGTTGGTGGCACAGCACAAGGGCTGCTGGAAGGGGCATGGAAAGGGCAGGGTGAGGGGCTCAGTGCAGCTGAGGAGGCCACAGGGCTCCTGGCAAGGACTCTGGTTCCACCCCAGGTGTCTTCACTGCAGAGCTCTCAGTGCTCCCTCTCCACTCCCAGATCTGCTGTTGCTCCCGAGCCAAGGGGAGGTGCTGAGGCTGGGGCTGCTCCTCAGGGGGGGTTTGTTCATGGCTGAGGAGCAAAGAGTCACATTAACCAGGAGAGAAAAGGACTGATCATAAGGAAGAAGGTTTAGATGATAAATAAGGAGGAAATTCCTCCCTGTCAGGGTGGGGAGGGCCTGGGATGGAATTCCCAGAGCAGCTGTGGCTGCCCCAGCTCTGGAGTGTCCAAGGCCAGGTTGGACAGGGCTTGGAGCAACCTGGGACAGGGAAGGGGTCCCTGCCCATGGCAGGGGATGGGATGGGATGACTTGAAGGTCCCAATCCAACCCATTCCATGATCTCCATTACCCCAGCCCTGGGTTGGCCCCTGGGTCTCCAGGGAGAGGTTCCAGCCCCTGCTTTGTTTTCTGTTTACTCTTTTCCCATCTCTTCCATTCATGAATATTTATATGAAGCTCCAAAATAGCCAAGAGCACTTTAATCAGAGGACTATCTGCAGCCTAATCAGGGATAATACTAATCAGGGAGTTCAGAACAGGCTTCAGCACTTGCTGCAGGAGGCAAAAGTTTGCTCCCAACTCCAGAACAGAGTTTGGCGAAGCCTCTTTGGAGTTTGCCCCAGTTACCAGGAGAGAAAAGGAAGATTTACTCTTTACATCTGGTGTTTTAGAGCTTCCTGGCAGGAGCAGGGAATGCTGGAGATGTCACTGGGGCCAGGCTTGTCAAGAGGAAATTATGCAAACAGCTCCATGCTAATTTAGACCCCACAGGGCTCCTGTATTTCCAGCCACAGGGCTCTGGCTTTTCCAGCCAATTACTCAAAATCCCCTCTTTTTTTATTTTCTTTTTAATTTTATCACGTGGCTGGGGTTGGATCTCACTTGCAGGAGGGTGATTTTGATGCAGAAAAGCCACAGTGTTCCTCCTCTGTAGGTTTTATAAATCATGGACTTTGCAATCTCTCCAATCCCACAGAGATGGGATTCAAAAGGGAGAAAAAAAGCTCTGAGATAAATAAAGGTAAAACTTTCTAAGGTTTAGCAAACTTGAAACTGGAGCTCAGGAGGGTTTCAGACCTGGCAGGCAGCGTTGTACATCTGTTTAACACGATGCCCTTTCTGCAGCTGAGAGGGGTTTTTTCTTCTCCCTCAGACACAGAGTTTGCAGAAAATCCTTTACACGATTCACATGAAAGTCTTGACTTCCCAAAGTCTCCTCAGATTTCAACGACAAAAGCTCACATTATCTTCCCCCTTTTTCAATCACAACTCTCTGGGATAAGGAGCCACAATGTCCCCGGATTAGATCTTTAATGCAGATTTTTCTGCCAAGCTTTTCTTTTTCAATGGCCCAGTCGATAGAAATGTGGGGATTTAAAGCCCAATAACTCCTGTCTTGGGTCCCAACGGGCCAAAGCCAAAGGAGGAGCATGAGAATAACTGTCTGTGGCCTTAGTTGTGTTGCTGCTTCCTGGGGGCATTCCTGCCTTTTCCTGGGATAATGAGGAGCTGTGGCCCATTCCCTGCCCAGGAGCTGTGCCAGGGCTGGTTCCTCCCAGACTCAGTGCTGGGCCCTGGGGACTCGTTTCCTGAGTGGCACCGATGCCCTCAGGAGCTGTTGGGGGTGGCATTACTTTCCATCTCATCTGTTAAATTTGGAAGCCAGAACTGGAGCCCCCTGGGAGACCCCCCAGTGTCTTCCACCCCAACCTTGTCACCACTCCCCTCCCACAGCATTTTCTCTCTTTATCACCAGCTGCAACTTCCCAAAGCTGGGGGTTTCTTTAGTTTCTTACCCATGTGCTACCTCTGCTGTTGTTTCTGTGGTACCAGAGGATTTTGGATCCATGTCCATGCTGGCTGCACACTTAGAAAATCCCCCAGGAATGGGAACTCCAGCCCTTGCCAGGCAGAAACCCCCCCTAATGTCCAACCCAAACCTCTCCTGGTGCAGCCTGAGGCTCTTACCTCTTGTCCTGTCAATATTAGCTCAGTTTACCCCATGGAGTTATCCTGTTTCATCCTCTCTCTTGCTCTCCCAGGTGTAGTTAAAAAATGAAAAGTTCACTAGAAAAGTCTCTCTTACTCCTTGTGGTAAAGGTGAAAAACTTCCCCCCCATCTCCCGTTGTTTTATTCTGTAATTTGCATTGTGGGAAGGAAAAAAAAAGCCTTTCCATGAAGCTCCAGTGGATAAATCTCAGTTTATTGTTTGCTACCAGGGCAAAATGCCCTCTCCGTGCCAGGTGTCTGAAATTAATAGGCTACAGGTTTAAAAGAGGGAGAAAATTGCCAAAAATGTTCCTGCATTTGTTCTAGTCTTGAAAAGAGCTGATTTAATTAATCTCCCTTCATCAGGAGCAGAAAGCCTGGGTGTGATTGTGAGCTCGGGAGCCTCAGTTGTCCAAGTGATTGGAGAGTGGTTGGAGATGACAGGGACGCAAACGAGGCTGTGATGGATGGTGGGTTTGTGGGGAGCTCCTCTCCTTCCTCGCCTTGGGAAGCAGCTGGAAAGCGGCTGCAAAGTCATAAAAGAAAATTAAAACACATAAAACTTTGTTAAAGTAACGTGGCAAAGCCTCTGTTAAACAACAAACCAGCGAGAAGCAGCGAGGAGGGAAACACCTGGAGAGGAGTCACAGTCCAACCCAAACCTTGGGATCAACAGCCTGGGATGGACCAGGGGGAGGATGTCACCTGGCTGAGAGGGTGGAGGTGGCCATGGGGGGTGGAGGGAGGCCATGAGAGGCTCAGGGGGGCCATGGAGTGCCCTGGAGGATGTGTCCCTCCCACTGTACTCTGGGAAAGCACATCATGGAATCATGGAATGGTTTGGGTTGGAAGGGACCTTAAAGGCACCATCCAGTGCCACCCCTGCCATGGGCAGGGACACCTCCCACTGCCCCAGATTGCTCCAACCTGGCCTTGGACACTTCCAGGGATGGGGCAGCCACAGCTTCTCTGGGAATTCCATCCCAGCCCCTCCCCACCCTCACCCCCAGGAATTCCCTCCCAATATCCCATCTGACCCTGCCCTCTGCCAGTGGGAAGCCTTTCCCTGTGTCCTGTCCCTCCATCCCCTCCCACCTCCCTTGGAGCCCCTTTAGACCCCTGGAAGGGGCTCTCAGCTCTCCTTGGAGCCTTCTCTTATCATCAACCAGGACCCAAGTCTTTAAGACATCTAATTAAATTCCCCCTCTCTTTGATTTTACCCCTCCAGTCTGAGGTTCCAACTTGCCCTTCCCACCCCCTTCCCCGCCCTCCTTCCGAGTGAATGAGGCAATTAGGGGCATTGAGAGTAATTACTGCATTGATTAAACCCAAGAAATCCTGCCACTGGAGCAGAGAGGAATCCCCAGCCCCCTCCTGCAGGAGGCTGTTCCCTTGGAGGTTTCCTCCTGCTGCAGGAATGTTTCCCTGCAATCAGAAGATCATTTCTTTCTAGTGGGAGAATAAAGGATCGTTTTCTCTGCGGCCTAATGGGCAAAGTCATCTGTTTTTAATAAACATGTGGAAGGGGATTTTTCCTCTAGTGAGGAATTAGTATTCAAGAGCTTGGCAATGCTGAGAAATCTCTGTGCCTTTTATGTCTTTTGACTCAATTAAGGCTGTTTTAGGTCTGTGTCCTGTGAAGCCCAAGTTGTTTCACTGACTGGGATCGCTCGGGGCTTTCGGCATCGGAACGTCGATGTTGATGTTGATGTCAGTGTTGATGCTGATGCTGATGTTGATGTTGATGCTGATGCTGATGTTGATGTTGAAGTCAGTGGGGTTCTCCTGCTCTGCCAAATTTCCCTCCTTCCCTGTCATGGCAGGTATTTCATTTGAGATTTTTGGATGGAGAGAATTTGCTGGGATCATTCACACCCCTGTCTTCATGTGGTGTTGGCAGTGGGGGGTTAATGGGTGGACCTGATGGGCACAGGCACAGGTTGGGCAGAGCAGCTGTGGCTGCCCCTGCACCCCTGGGGGTGTCCCAGGCCAGCTTGGATGGGGCTTGGAGCAGCCTGGGCAGGTGGAAGTTGTCCCTGCCCATGGCAGAGGGTGGCACTGGATGGGCTTTGAGGTCCCTCCCAACTCAGACCATTCTGGGGTTATGATTCCCAGTGATTCCTAAATTTATGGAGAGCCACCAGAACCTACTGTTCAACCCATGCCAAAAATGCCCCTGGATGAGTCCCAGAACATCCAAGGTGGACCTGGCTCAGCATCCCCCTTAGGGAAAGGGAACCACTGGAACTTTCCTTGCCCAGGGAGTGAGCCCTTCGGTGCTGCCACCAACTCTGCTTGTTGTCCATGTTGCTTTTCTCTCAGCCCTTGTTCCAACATTGCTCTGATCCTTGAGGGTCCCTTCCAGCTCAGCCCATTCTCTCCTCCTGTGATGAAGCTGCAGGTTCAAAAGGCTTTCTGGCTCTCTTTGGTGCTTCCCTGAAAGCCACCCATCCCCTCAGCCCTGTGCTCTGACACTGAATGTTTGTGCAATAAAACACTGAGCAGCAACCAGGAGCCCCTGCTGGCAGGTTCCGAGAAGGAATGATGGAGGCAGAGCAGATAATCTCTCCCCAGGTACATGAGGCATTTAATTTAAATTGTCTGGGTGTATTTTCTCATGTTTACATCCTCAAGCAATTTGAGATTGGCCCAGGACTGACAGAAGGAACACACTGTTTATGTCATACCAATCATTAAACCATAAGCAATTTCATTAAATGTTTCCACACTCGCAGGGCAGATGAGAAAACAGCTGCTGGTTCAGTTCTCCTCCAATCTCTGCCCACACAAACACTCACATCAAACAGCAAAGGGTGCTCTTTGCCACAGGATTGATCAGGACAGTTCAGATCCTCACCTGGGCCACTCAGGGGATGCTGTGCTGGAGAACAAAGTCTGTTGTTCCCAGTTTTGCCTGAAAACCAACAGCTCTGCTGCCTGATGGGACATGAGGGGGAAGTCCAGGGAGCAACAACCAAAAAAGAAGATTTCTTGTGTGGTTTAAAAGCCATTTTTCTCTTACCTCTATAAGCAGAAATTATAAATTAAAACTCACCCAGTAAAACACTGGAATGAGCCCCCCAAAGTGACCCAGAGATCAGGTCTTTGCCCTGGGCTGTGTCCAGAGGCCGTTCCTGGTGCTCAGGGTTTGGAAGCTGAGGAGATGCTGCTTTGAGAATGTCCTTTAGAACACACAGGAAAGGCCCTACTGGGAGGTGTCAGACACCCAAATACCCCTCAGTGCTGCTGCCACCATGTCCTGCCCATGGTTGGCACGTGCCAAGCTCCTCCTGAGGATCAGTGGCTGCTGCCCCCCCTGCAGAGCCACCCTCTGTCCCTGTCCCTGTCCCTGTCCCTGTCCCACAGCTCAGTGAGTGAAGGGACATCGAGTGTCTCCTCCTTTCTGAGGGTCTCCACAGCCCGAGGCTCTGCCAGTGGTTTTTACTTCTCCTTTAGTCCTTTAGCCCCATCTAGTGCTGAAGCCAAACAAAAATCCTAGTTCTATAATTAAGCCAAATAAAAAGCCTTTTCTCCATCCCTGGAGGTGCCCAAGGCCAGGTTGGACAGGGCTTGGAGCAGCCTGGGCTGGTGGGAGGTGTCCCTGCCATGGCAGGGGTGGCACGGGATGGGCTTTGAGGTCCTTCCAACCCAAACCAGTCTGGGATTCTTTCCCCAGCCTAAAACTGGTCTGCAAAGCCCCAACCCAAGCCCCACTCCTTTGCTTTGCCGGGAATTCTGTGGCTCCTGGGCCTCTGCAGAGGGATTTGGGTGGAAAACCTGCCCTGGACCAAAGGGGTTTGCAGCCTGTGCTTGGAGAAACGTGTGGCCAAAACACCCTCACCCTCTGGTTCAATGAATTCTGTCTGGCAGCCCCACACAAACATGTCCTACTTTCTGCCTCCTCCAAAACTCAGGGCATTTAAAGTGTTACTGGACCCTTACACACAAACTGCTCGGGACTGCTGCATTTCTCAGAGCTCCAGGGCTAATCACAGTGCAGGAAAACCTTTGCTCCCACCAGGATAAGGGGGGTTTGGTGGAAATGTGATTCAGAAATGGAAAATTTTAAACCCAATAACTTGTACAAGTCAGGGCTTCTGTTCTCCTTCCCATCACTTTGACTTCAGTGCAAACAAAGATCAAGAGGACGGATATATTACATTTAGATTGTATTAAACTGGGATCAAAGCCTAAATTTGTTCTCTAACATTTGCTAAAACATTGCAGAGCAATGACAGGCACAAGAACAGAAAGGTTTCTGTCGACCTTACCAGAGCCCTGAGTTTTATTTTCCTGCCACCACCACGAGATTGGATCATTCATTATCATCTCGGAGCCTGCACAGATTTGTCAAGTGTTGCTCAGCAAATCCCCACAGCAGCAAAGCTGAGAATTTGGGCAAAGCATTCTGTGGTTTGCATTCCCAGCACAGGAATTTGGGCTTTCCCTCTTGGAGGCCTGGGGGGTCCTCCCCTGCATTTCCACCGGGAATAACCTTTGTCTGGAGCCCTGCAGAGCTCTGGCTCTGACCTCCCCTGTCCTCATATCAGACTTTCCAGCTCCACCTTGACTTGCAATCCCTCGCTGTGGAAACAAATGTACTGAGCTCTGGGTAATTCCCAGCATCATTTGAGCACTAATTAAACAAAATGGATTTTCATCATGATTTTTAAATATTTACCCAGTGCAAGGAGCATCCCCTGAGAACGGGCCCCTCCCCACGTGCTCACTCAGGAACAGGACAGGGATGGGATGTTTTGCCTTGTTCAACACCAGAGAAAGGCCAGCACTGCCCAGAGAGCAGGTCCTTGCAAACCGACTTGCATTTTATCAGAGTAATGAATTCTTTTTCTAACTGCATGAAGAAATCCTTCCCAGCGGGCCAAAGGCAGAGAAGGGTGAGGAGCAGGGCCAGACCTTTGGTGCTGTGCTGCCCCCAGCTGTGCTTGATGGAATCCTGAACTCAGAGCTGATGGGCAAGGGCAGCTCTACTGGAAAGTCAGCTCAGAGCAATTATAAATTGCATAATGAGTGTTTTCTCACACCATGCTCAGGCTGCAGCGCTGCCCCTCCTGTCCCTCCCCACGAATCCAGAGGGGATTCCACAGCTGAAGGATCACAACAGGCCTGGCAGAGCACCTGGGGAGCACTGGGGGTTCTGCAGAGCAGTGACAGGCACTGGGGCACATTGCACTGCCCAGGGCACCCTCCATGTCCCTGACAGCCACAGCCCGTGGAACTAACCCAGACACAGCCAGGCTCCTGCTTCAGACTCCCTCGGGTTTTATTAAAAAGTGTTGACCTTGAGCTCTCATCTCCTTTGGAGACGTTTAAGGCTTTGGACTCAAAAGCAGCACTTGGGATGAGCTTTGGGCTTAGCTGGGAATCTCTCCCTGCCCCAGGTGGAGCCCTGACTGTGCCCTCCAGCCTGCCCCGGGTGTGCCCTCCAGCCTGCCCTGACTGTGCCCTCCAGCCTGCCCTGGGTGTGCCCTCCAGCCTGCCCTGACTGTGCCCTCCACCCTGCCCTGGGTGTGCCCTCCACCCTGCCCTGACTGTGCCCTCCAGCCTGCCCTGACTGTGCCCTCCAGCCTGCCCAGACTGTGCCCTCCCCCCTGCCCCGG
>JAWWEV010000059.1:1322858-1377215 GCA_035583235.1 Hafferia zeledoni
CGCACCGGGGGCACCGGGAGTGGGGACACCGGGAATCGGGAGTGGGGGGAATCGGGAGTGGGGGGAATCAGGAGTGGGGACCCTCGTGGGAACCGGGAGTGGGGGGCTCCGGGGGAACCGGGAGTGGGGGGCACCGAGGGCTCGGCCCTGAGCGCTCGGGGGTTTCTCCCGCAGAGGAAGGCGCGGGGCCCGGGCCGCCGGCGGGGTCTGGCCGTGCTGCTGCGCTGCCTCGGGGGCCGCCCCCGGCTCCGGCCGCAGCTGCGGGGGGAGCGGGAGCTGGCGCTGGCCATGGCACAGTGTGAGTGGCCCGGGGTGCCCTCTGCTCCCTGCGGGATCGCGGGGCTCGGGGAGCGCTGGGTCTCGTCCCCCTCCCGCTCCTCATGGACACGGCTCCGGGCAGGACCCCCTGGGCTCTACGGCCCTTCCTGCCCCTCTGTCCATGGCTGAGCGGAGTGGGATGGGAATCCCCCGCCCCTTGCCATGGGGAACGTCGTGTCTGACTGTCCCGGGGGTCACACACGGGGAAACGCCAGGACTGTGGGTTTGGGGGCTGAGGGGCCTTTTTAGTAGTGATTTTTAGGTGCCTGGGGGGCATTTTTGGGGTGTGTGTGTTGGGTTTTGGGCACTGAGCGACATTTTTTGGGCATGGATTTCTTGTGGTGTCAAGGGGTATTTTTTGGGCACCAGGGGGTGTTTTAGGTGCCACAGGGAATATTTTGGGTGCCAAGGGTTGGGTTTTGTAGGAGGTGGTTTTTTGGAGTCTGGGGGAATCTTTTGGTGGGCTGGGGGGATTTTTAAGGTGCCAGGGGGTGTTTTGGGGCGCTGGGGTGGCTTTTGGAGGGTGTTGATGTTGGTTGAGGCACTGAGGGGCGTTTTGGGCACCCCGTGGGGTGTTTTTGGGGTGCTGAGGGCTGGTTTGGGTGCCGGGGGGTGTTTTTTAGGTTTTTTTTAGCCAGGTGGGTGTTGCTCCCCCGCTGCCCCTCCCTCCTCCAGGCACCCTGGATGACTCGGAGCGGGTGCACATGCGGATCCTGCAGACCATCTACCGGCAGCTGACGCGCTCCCGCCGGGGCTGCCCCCGCTACGGAGCGCACTGGGAGGAGCTGGGATTCCAGGGTAGGACAGGGGATGAGCTCCTGAGCAGCCCTGAGCCCGGGGAGATCCCTGGGCCATTCCCAAACTCCGGCTAAACCTGCCCCACAGCAGTCCTGTCCCATCCCAGCTCCCTCAGCCACTCCCTGTGCTCCAGCCCCAGCTCCACTGCCCTTCCCTGGACATGCTCCAGCACCTCAGTGTCCTTCTTGGACCCCAAAATTGATCCCAGGATTTGAGCTGCAGCCTCACCTCCCACTCCTCTCCATATCCCTATAAAATTCCCACAATCCCATTATCCATAAAGATATTAAACCAAACTGCCCCCAGTACAAGATCTGGAGTGGTTGGCTGAGTTATCCCAGTACCACGTGCCTAAAAATGCTGGTAATTCCTGGAAGACTGTGGGAATGCAAGTGCAGGGATGGGATAAACAGCCCATGGAGGTGGAAGGTGACAGGGGGTGACTCCCTGCTGTCCCTCACGCCCCCAGGTGTGGATCCTGGGACTGACCTGCGTGGGACTGGAATGCTGGGGCTGATGCAGATCCTGTTCTTTGTCCTGGACTCTCGGACGCTGCCCCTGGCACGGGAGATTTTCCAGCTCTCACAGCATGAAACCCAGGCATGGCCTTCCCTCCTCCCTACTAGGGGGTCTCCCTTGGAATTCCCAGTGCTCTGGGAAAGGGAAGGAAAAAACCCACCTCTTCAGGGATGTTTGGGATGCTGACCCCCCTTGTGCTGGTGAGGGGACAAGGTGGTGCCAAAGGAGCCTGATCCAGGCTGGAGCTGGGCTCCAGGTGCTGGATTTGTGCTGGAAATGGGATTTTAGAGATTTAGTCCTGCCTTAGAGTGGGATAAAAGGGCTGGAGGGTCGAGCAGCAGGAAGATGAAAGTGAGTGGAGTGTATCTCCTTTAATTCCACACTTTAGTCCAGGCTTCAGCCCTGGATACAAGCTCGGCTCAGCCCTCCATCCAGGCCTGGATCCACGGGGCTGTTATCCCAGTACCTGGATCTGTCACCCATCCCGTGGGCGTGGGGCCGCATGGATGTGGTGTCAGAGGGTTGGAGGTGCTGGAGGGAGCAGAGTTTTCCATCTGAGCTGCCCTAATGCTGGAATTCCATTTCTCTTCCAGAATTTCCCCTTCTGCGTCATGTCCGTGAACATCACCCGGATGGTGCTGCAGGCGCTGCGGGAGGAGCGGCTGTCCCGGTGAGGGGGGCTGGGCCTGGGTGTTCAAACCATGGCCAGGGCCCTTCCTGGGCTGCAGCTGAGCCCTCTCCCTGTTTTGCAGGGAATGCAACCGGCGGCAGCAGGTCATTGGGGTGCTGAACGACCTGCACGCCGCCGCCTTCCTGCGCCTCGCCCGCCTCTGGAGGGGGCAGCACGCGACTGTCGCCGACGCCGCCTTCGTCCTCAAGGGTGTGTCTTCCCAGCTCTTCCTTCCCCTTATTCTCCCTGGGAAAACAACCCCAGGACAGCCTGAAAACACTCCCCATGTGTTCTCAGCACATCTGAGCCCATTTCCAAGGGCTGTAATGCCCAAGACACCCAAACATTCCCTATTTAATCCTGACACTGAGGATTTCCAGTATTTTTCCCTATCCCTGTGCTCCAAGAGTTTTTTTCCCCCCTATTTTCCAGCCCAGAGGGATGTTATG
Source organism: Hafferia zeledoni (assembly GCA_035583235.1). Lineage (NCBI taxonomy): Eukaryota > Metazoa > Chordata > Aves > Passeriformes > Thamnophilidae > Hafferia > Hafferia zeledoni. Next base: position 1,325,613 of record JAWWEV010000059.1, read on the forward strand.
CTGGGGTGGCTTGAGGTGGGTGCCAGGTGGGGACATTCCCTGCTCCCTAGGCTCATACAGGGATGGAGCTTAACCCCAGCCCATGAGTTAGTTATTCCAGAGGGACTGGTGTCAGTGGAGCTAATGGATGCCCTGAAAACTGGGATCCAGCTGGCACTGCCTTCCCTGCCAGTCTTCCCTGGATTCCAGTCTCAGGAGAGCTTGGGCTGGTGCTGAGCTGGGGGTGCAGAGGAGCTTCCCATACTCCCTCATTCCAAGGAAAATATGATTCCACCCTTTTCTAAGGAAAAAGCATGGGGACAGTGGATCTGTTAGGCCCATGACAGCATCCAGACCTCGCTCCCCTCAACCTCTTCCCTCTCTGACCCTTCCAGAGCTGGAATTATCCACCAAGAAGAAGCCAAGGCAGCTGCTGAAATCCCTGGAGGCCTATGTGAGCCACGGCCTTCGGCCTTCCTCCCCTCCCTCCTCCTCCTCTCACCCCCAGATCCACTTCACTGGCATCTGTGACCCCGGGGTGGAGCTGGAGGGAGATTCCCGCCTGATCTGACACGGAGCAGGATGGTGCACAGGGAATTGTGCTGGTGGAGCAGCCCTTGGAGGCAGCCATGCTGCTCCTGGTGTGGGGGCTCAGGAAGGGCCAGGAGAGGTCACAGAGCCGGGATTCACCTGCTCCAGGTGGGAATCTCTGCAAGTGAAGGAGGAGGAAAAGGCAGTGGGAGATTTCATGAGCCCCACAGCCTGGCACTGGGATAGTCCCTCTGTCCATCCCAAATACAGGGGCTCACCTGTCCTTACCCTGCCCAGGTGGAGCCAGAGGGTGGTGCTGAGCTCCTGGATCCCATCCTGGCTCCAGCAGGAGCCCCACTTTGGGCTGTGGGAGCTTCCCTGGGGGCTGAGGAGGGAGCAGGAGTGGGGGGACAGCAGGGCCCCCAGCTGGGGACCACCAGGGTCACCGTGGGGGGTCAGCACCCAAAGGAGTTACTAAAGGAGGGAAAATGGGTGTTTGGTGGAAAAGAGTTTTGGATTTGCTGCTGGATTCTGCGGCTGGGGGAGGTGATGGAGAGCCAGGAGCTGATTTGGGGTGAAATTGGGGTGAAAGAGGTGCTGTGAAGGAGAGAAATGAGGGTTCAGAGCTCCAAGGAGCAGAGGGGAAGGTTATTCCCTCTGTCAGCAGCCAGTGCTTGGGAATGTCACCAAACCCCTCAGAATGGGGAAAACCAGCCCCCAAAGCCCAAGTCTGGAGAGAAATGAGGGGTTTGGAGGAGAAAAGTGGGGGCTGGTGGGAGAATGGACCATCGTGGCCCCTGGCCCCCCAAAGGGTGATGATTCCTGCGAGCTGGGAATGCTGCTGGATAGAAAAAAAACCCAATAAATGGGCAAAAAGGAACGCAGAACTAGGGATTTGCTGTCCTGATTCTGAATTATTGTGGAAGTCAGGGCGGGGCTGAACCCTTTGGGGGTGTTTGGGGGTAGGGAAGGAGGGGCTGTCACAGACCTGGGCTCGGTGAGGATGGGGATGGTGGGGAACACAGGTATGAGGGAGGGATGTGGGTGCTGCAGGAGGGTGGGAGTGCTGGGGAGGGTGGAAGGATGGAGAAGGGAGTGCCATGGAGGGTACATCATCTGCACCGGAGAGCCCGAGGCTGTGCACACATCTGGCAATCTCACGGGAGGGCTGACACTGCCAGGAAATGCTCCTTCCCACTTTTTAGCATCTCTCATGTGCACTCCCGGAGCACCCCGGTCACTCCCGGAGCATCCCCATCACTCCCGGAGCACCCCGGTCACTCCCGGAGCACCCCGGTCACTCCCGGAGCATCCCCATCACTCCCGGAGCACCCCGGTCACTCCCGGAGCATCCCCATCACTCCCGGAGCATCCCCACCACTGCGGGAGCATCCTGGACACCCCTGACCATCCCCGGTACTCCCGACCATCCCCGTCCCTCCCGCGCACGCGCACCGAGGCCGGACGCGCTGTGACGTCACAGACGGAAGCGCTTCCCTGGGATCGGTGCCCGGAGGTGCCGGTGCCGCTCTCGGTGCTGCTCTCGGTGCCGGTACCGGCCATGAGCAAGCGAAAAGCCCCCCAGGAGAGCCCCAACGAGGGCATCACCGACTTCCTCACCGGTAAGTGCTGAGCGCTCGGTCGGGGCGCGGGCGGGGCCGCCCCCCTTGGGCCGCTCTCACCGCGCCGCTGCTCCCGCAGAACTGGCCAACTACGAGCGCAACGTGAACAGAGCCATCCACAAGTACAACGCGTACAGGAAAGCGGCCTCGGTGATCTCCCGGTACCCGAGCAAGATCCAGAGCGGCGCCGAAGCCAAGAAGCTGGTGGGTGATGCTGGCGGGAGGACGCGGGGGCAGCCGGAGCATCCCCGGTACTCCCAGAGCGTCCCTGGTACTCCCAGAATGTCCCCGGTGCTCCCGAAGCATTCATGGCACTCTTGGAGCGTCCCCGGCGCTCCCGGAGCGTCCCCGGCACTCCCGGAGCGTCCCTGGTTCTCTCGGAATGTCCCCGGTGCTCCCGAAGCATTCATGGCACTCCTGGAGCGTCCCCGGGACTCCTGGGGTGTCCCCGGTGCCGCACGGGGGGACCCAACTCGGGGCTCGGCTGTGGGGCTGTCACTGCTCGAACTGCAGCCCCACCCGATTTTCTACCTCTAAAACTGTCTCTGTTACTGGTTTGTTCACTCTGGGATCTTGAGTGGTGAGAAACAAAGCCTTGTTCAAAGTTTTTGCTTTTGGGGGAAACTTTTAGCACAGCCCTTGAATTACAGTGGGTGCTGCTCGTGTTGCAGCCTGGAGCTCTTGTGCTCCTATTTTATCATGGTCTTGAGGGCCCCATAGTTCCTTCTGGACTCTGAATTCCAGGGAGCTTTCCTTTCTTCCCAAATATAATGACTGTAAGTGATTTTTGGAGATAACTTGTTTGTCCTCACCCCCCAATGTTTAGGATGGAGTAGGTGCTAAAATTGCTGAGAAGATTGATGAGTTCTTGTCCACTGGCAAACTACGCAAGTTGGAGAAGGTGGGTTTCCTTTCCTCCTGCTGTTTCTCAGGAGTTGCTTTTCCCTGAAACCTGCAAAGCAGCCTTTTTGCTCTGCACCATTTCTGTTTCTGCCCCTGGAGAGTTTGGTGTCACTCCTAAGAACAGTGAACATACAGTGTATGGTGAGTAGAACTCAAGGAGTGAGAAGCTCAGCCAGAGCCTCAAAACTGTCTATTTATGAAAGTTATTTTATTTTATATAATCAGCATGAGCCTGTCTTCTGTCAGAAGTGGAATTCTAAGCTGTTTTCTGAAGGATTTTCTTGTTTATTGCAAAAGGAGTAGAGGAGGAATTGGCTTGTTTTGTTCTTGTAGATTCGACAAGATGATACAAGTGCTTCTATCAATTTCCTGACCCGAGTTACTGGCATTGGGTAACAATTGCCTTGTTTTGTTTTTTCCCTTTGTCTGTTTATATGGTGGATTTGTGAAGAGAATTTGGGTGACAGTTCTTATCATGTGTTTGGTATTAGTGCCTGAAGCAATATTGCTTATTTGGTATGATTTGGTTTGTTTTTTACAATTATACATCACTGTATGGTTCTATCAGTGCTAAAAAATGTGCAGACCAAGGTTTTGATGGCCTTGTCTGCTGGCTGAGAGCATGAACTGAAAAGAGGGGAAGCACCACAAGTGAGCTCAGCCTTGGCCTGAAAGAACTTAGACAGAGTGAATTGTAATACCCTATTCAGTGTTGTAAGGTTCCTGTTCCTGATGCCACACTGTCTCTTTGCAGTCCTGCTGCTGCCAGGAAGTTTGTTGAGGAAGGAATTAAGACTTTAGAAGGTGAGTGTAAATTTGGGGCCTCAGTTCACACTCAGCAATGTGGCATTTTTTTCTGTCATGGCTCTGTGATGGCAGATCTGGCCCAGGCTTTGAGGAAGGTGTGTGAGATGCTAAAGTTAGTGCACAGGCTTAGGGCATCCCCTACATATCCAAAGTACTTGCAGTTTACATGGAAAATTCCAAGGATTTGGGCTCTTCAGTGGCCTATTAAGTCTTTATCAGAAGGTGCTCTGTGCATTTGTAGTCACCCTGTCAGCTGCTGCACAGGCGGTTTAAAATTCTTTCCTTTGAGGTTGTTGCATTCTTTGTGTGCATCATCTTTGCATTGATGAAAACTCACTGTGGTATTTTTAGTCCTGAAGTGACTTTTTTATTTGTTTTTCTCCTGAATTGTTCCAGATCTGAGGAAAATCGAGCACAAGCTGACCCATCACCAGAGAATTGGGTTGAAGTGAGTTTTGGTGGCTTTTCCAATGACTCCCTCAGACACCAGGGTGTGGTGTGAGGTTACACAGGCCAAGTGGGGTTCCATTCTCTCTGTGCCCTAAATGCTTCTCAGCAGCCATTTAGAGCTTTGGTTTCCTTGGTGTTGGAAGGCTGAGTCTGCCTTCAGAAGGAAGTTAACTTCAAATTAGTTCTTCTCTTGGCTCATGGATAGTCACTTAGCAAGGTTGTGGTGTCCCCTTGGTGAGAGTTGGGAGCTGTTGTGTTCTTTCCTCTGATACACATTTAATTGACTGAAAACAGAAGATGCTACCCCTGCCACTCCTTCAGATACTTTTATTTTTATATGTACAGATATTTTGAAGATTTTGAGAAAAGAATCCCAAGGGAAGAGATGCTGCAAATGCAGGTGAGAATGTCTCTGTTGAGGATGTGAGGCTCTGATGGCCAGGGACTCACTGACACCTCTAAACACACATCTGTCCTTTTAATGTAGGAAATTGTGCTGAGAGAGGTAAAGAAGCTGGACCCAAAGTATATTGCCACAGTCTGTGGCAGCTTCAGACGAGGTTGGTTGCCTTGTTTGCTTTTACAGTATCAACATTTGTGCCCCACTGCTGTGAAGCACAGCAAGAAATCCTTGGGTGTTTCCTGAGGTCTGGGGGGTAGAAGCTTTTTGATGGAAGAACAAAGTTCTCTTAGTTTAAGATCTTTTCTTTTTTACAACTATCTTGAATAGTGACTATTTTCTGCTAGAAAAACATGCTTACAAGAAAAGGTTGGATGGATGTTCAGGAGTGCCAGAGCACTTTGTCATGTGCAGAGGGTTTTTCTGTGCTGCTTCCTCCCCCAGGTGCAGAGTCAAGTGGTGACATGGATGTTCTCCTGACCCATCCCAGCTTCACATCTGAGTCAGCCAAACAGGTGTGTTTCCCTCCTGCTGTGAGTCAGTGCTGTGCTTTGCTTCCACCAGGGTATGTTGAAATTCAGAAGGTCTGTAGTGTCAGACTTGTATTGCAGCTTTTTGCATCTTCTTTTTGCTGTCATTTTAAACTCTTGGATCGCTGTGCTTCGTTTGAGGAGTTCCAGTCACTTCTCAGGTCCTTGGGTTGTGTTTCTCTTGCAGAACTACTCGATGTTTACTCTCACCCTTCTGTCCCTGCTCTTCCCATCACAGACATTCCTCCCAGCCCTTCAAATTCCTGTGCTTTTACAGGGCAGAACTGCAGCAGCTGGCTGGGTAAAGCAGGGATTAAAGGGAATATCTCTTTAGGTACCACAGTGATTGAGATGAGAGGAAAATGTCCTGCTGCCCTTGGGATCTTTTGGGACTAACTCTGAAGAAGCATTAATGACAGTGGGGTTTTTTCTTGAGTTGCTTCTATAGATTCATAGCTTAGAAGCTGAATTAGCTTTGTCACTTCTAACTAAAAGCAATCTGATGTGGGGCTATCAGTGGAAATGGTTTGTGTTGCACAATTGTTATTTTACTACCTTCTTCTCAGTATTACTGTCACATTATTTCCCCCTGGATCCAATTTCATGGAGAATAATACATATATTTATAATGATACCTAGTAAATAAGTAAAATATTGTCTTTACTTGTGAACTAATTTCTTCTTCTGTGTTATTATTCCTAGTCAAAACTTCTGCATCAAGTTGTAGAACAACTGGAAAAAGTCCACTTTGTCACAGATATGTTGTCTAAAGGTGACACCAAATTCATGGTAAGGGCTTTTTTGGGGGCGAGGAGGTAAAGACACATCTTGAATGGGTTTAATTTCATTTGAACTCTTGCTTGCCTTGCTTCCCCCAGGGTGTCTGTCAGCTGCCAGACAGAGAGGATGGGACAGCCTATCCCCACAGGAGGATTGATATCAGGTAACACCCCAAACCCACCACCCAGCCCCTCTGTAGCTCTGCTGCACAGGAGGCATTGGCATCAAGTTCTGCATTCAGATCTCTATTTCCATGTTCAGCGCATGGCATTTACTGGGTTTCTAATTCCTTTTCACTGTACAACTGCCAGTGTCTACACCAGGTTATTGGCAGTAATGCTGTATGTTAAATTATGATATTCTGTCCAGATTCAGAATTGTGTCCTATTTTATCATCCTGCTTTGGCATTAATTCTTGGAGGGCAAGAATCATAACCAGGTTGTGGCTGAACACCAGTGACTTCTGGTGCTGAGCCTTCCTTCAATGTGCAGTTCATTTCATTCTTGCATCTGGTTTGTGGGGAAAACAAATGTACAGAGCTGCAGAGTGTGTGCACAGAAACAGAAAATAAACCTACAACAGCATCTGAAGGACCGAATTCCAAGTGGCTTGTAACTTGTTTGTTATGTATTTGTTCTAATCTGCACTTGTCCTTTCTGTTGTAGGCTTATCCCCAAGGATCAGTACTACTGTGGAGTGCTGTACTTCACAGGCAGTGACATATTCAACAAGAACATGAGAGCCCACGCTCTGGAAATGGGTTTCACCATCAATGAATACACCATTCGGCGCCTGGGAGTGACTGGTCAGTCTGGGCCCTGAACAGGGTGTTCCTTGCAGTGACACACGTTGTGTGATCACCTTTGGTTGGCTGCAGAGTGTTGGAAATGGTTCTGATAAGCACTGGAGTTCAGGAAGGTTTGTTACAGTGCCTTTGTTGGTACTGGGCACCATTAGAGCAAGAAGAGGTAGGGTAGGTGTTTGTGTACAGGCAGTGCTGGGGCACCCAGTTGGGTTGCCTGATCTGCTTGAAGTCTTACTGACCTAAAGATTGTTTTTTCTGTGCCAAGCACAGCACATAAGTGGTTTCCTACTCTTCTCACAGGCTGTGCCATGTCCTTCAGTTGTTTTGTGACTACACACACGACTGTAAATACATTTAACTGCATAACCACATGGCCCAAAGTTCATTCATTACCTTATTTCCTTTGTCACTGATAAGAATCATTACCTAAACACTGGAAGGGCCAGGGGGGCAGCGAGGGTTGTTCTGGGTGGGTTTTTTTAAGTCTGCTTCACTTAGAGGAGTTTTGTCTCAATCTTGCAATGCATTTGACATCTGTGGGTGGTACAGACCTTCCACCTTTCAAACAGAATCTGTGATTCACCTGCAGGAGTTGCTGGGGAGGCCCTGCCAGTGGAAAGTGAAGAAGACATCTTTGACTACATCCAGTGGAAGTACCGGGAGCCAAAGGACCGCAGTGAATAACGGCCTGTCTGGGTAGCCTGGAGAGGTGTTTCCATGGCTTCTTATGAACATGTGAAGTGCACACTCTTACCTGGGTTGTTACTGCTCAAACTGTCTGTCTCTGGTGTTTAAAGCAACTCTGTGGCACTAGTACAGAATGTGAAGATCAAATCGTGTAAGGTTTTGTTTTCAGTCATGGAATAGTTTGGGTTGGAAGGGACCTTTACATGTCTTGTAGTCCAACCCCCCTGCAATGACCAGGGACATCTTCAACTAAATTAAGTTGCTTAGAGCCCAGTCCAGTCTGACCTGGAATGTTTCCAGGGTTGGGGCATCAGCACCTCTCCTTGTCTCTTATTTATGTGTAGGCAGAGAATGAGAGAGTGAGTTGTGTCCTGAAGTACTCTCAAAGAATCTCATTTTCAGCTCCTCCCTGAATGTCCTTGTCCCTCTGTTAAGTGTCTTGAATCTCTTGGTGAGCAGTTTCTGTGTCCTCCTAACCCCTTTCAGTGTGGGCTCTACACTGACCGTTCTCCTGTTCCATGGGACCTGTGGGTTTGTTCCCAGGTGTGTTGTAGCCCCATCCAGTGCAGTGCTCTGTGTTTTGTTCAGCTTGGGCTGATGAATTGTTGCATTTCCACCACTCCTGGACATTCACTCTGCCCTTTTTTATATGCAAACCTGTCAGATCTTATTTTATATCTCCTCTTTAATTGTTGGGAAAGGTGATGAGTGTTTTGGATGTGAGAGGAGGTCTCACTGAGAATGTATTTGGGACAAATATTCGTTATTATCAGACTACTTAACCTGACCTTAATAATGAGACAAAGATGGATATAATACTGTTTCTTATTTATCTGACTTTGGTTTACAGAACAACTACATTTTTACTTGTTCTTTTACAATGAGTGTTGATCAGTCTTAGTAACGGAGGTTACAGGCTGGTACTCTGGCTTCTCTCTTTATTTTCTTCTGTTATTCGTATTGGGAGTTTTAATTATTTGCTGGGAATGTTCCCCAGCTCTAATGCATGCAGTGGTATGTGAGGGAACTGGAAGTGAACTTGGTGCTATGGGAAGTCTTCTGATGCCTCACAGTAAAAATATTTATGGCTGATATATTTAGTATTTTCTTCAATAATCAGTGGGAATAAACAAACTGACTATTCCACCATGAATGTGTAATCCGGTTTAATTATTATTTATTAGCTGTAATTTTAGGAGTCCAAAAGGCAGTACCACAAGTTCCCCACATTAACCAGTGTTTCCTGGGCAGCACTGATGGATTCTCCATCCTCTCCCACAGGTGCTTTGTCCTGGCCCTGGGGCAGAATCTGCTGGCTCTGCAGTCCCCCCTCACAGCACTGAATTCTTCTGTGTGCAAAAAACCACTGGCTTGTTCAGATGTTTGTTTGTTTTTCTTGAGCTGTATATGCAGTGTGTCCTTCTCCTCTGTCCCTTCTCTCCCTGCTTTGCTGCTCTGCTTTCCTGGAGAGCAGGAGCCGGGAGTGGCTGGGACTGGAACTGGGCACGGGCTGTGCTCGGGGCTGGGCATCCATGGCCTGATCCCTGATCCACGGCCTGATCCCTGATCCATGTCCTGATCCCTGATCCATGTCCTGATCCCTGATCCATACCCTGATTCCTGACCTGAGCCCTGATCCATACCCTGATTCCTGATCCAGAACCTGACTCCCAATCCACACCCTGATTCCTGATCCATACCCCGATCTCTGATCCATACCCAGATTCCTGATCCATACCCTGATCCCTGTTCAATACTCTGACTCCCGATCCACACCCTGACTCCCGATCCATATCCAGGTTCCGGGGCCCTGTGCGCGCTCCCGGGCGGGGCTCAGTGCGCGCTCCCGGCGGGCCGTGCCCGCACCCTCAGCGCGTGCGCAGCCACCGCCCCGCGCATGCGCAGTCGCCGCGAGCCGCACGGGAGGCAGCGCGGGCGGCAGGTACCGTGACCGGGGCCGCTATCGCGATTGTGATCGTGACCGTGACCGTGACTGTAGCTGGAGCCGGGGCCGGGGCGCGCCGGGTTCGGCGGTGCTGTGCGGCCGCGGCCCGCCCGTGTTCTCCGGGGCCCCGGGGCGGGCGTGCTCCGGGTCACCTTGCGGGGCCGGGCCCGAGTCCCCCCCGCGCCCTCACGGCCTGCGGGACCGGAGCGGGACCGGGGATGGCTCGGGCATGGCCGGGCTGAGCCGGGGCCGGGGATGGCTCGGGAATGGCCGGGACCGGACAGACTGACCTGTGGGGCCGCCATCGCCGAGCGCCGGGATGGGAGAGGGACAGGGACACGGGGACAGGGGTACGGACAGGGAGAGGGACAGAGACGGGCACAGGGCCAGGGCCGGGGACAGGGACAGGCATGGGGACAGGGCCGGGGACACAGACACGGACGAGGACATGGACAGGGACAGGGACACGGCCGGGGACACGGCCAGGCCCAGACAGCGGACGCGCCCGCTCCGTTACCGGTTGCATAACGGGGTTGGCGCTCGCTGTGCGGGGCCGAAGGGGCCGGGCACGGGCACGGGCAGGGCCCGTCGCTGTCCTGTCCCCTGTGCCCGTTGCGGGTTGTCACCCCCAGCCTGGTGAGCCCGTCCCGCCCCACTCCGCGCTGTGTGGCCGCTCCCATCGCGCCTGTCGGTGCAGACATTCAGATTATGTGGAACTGTGAGCTCGGTCCCTGCGGACGGTTCTGGTGTGCGCTCTTTGTTGTTAGCAGAGAATTTACGTGTTTCACTTTCAGTTAACCTCGAGAATCTCTTTAAATACTTCCATAAAACGTAACATACACGTAAAACCACAGAGAGAACAGAAAATGTAGCTCTGCTGCAAAGGGAAGACGTGTCGGGGGAGAGTGAACAGGCTCACAGTTTTCAAGGTGTCTCAATGGTCTTATGGAAATGAAGTGCAAACAGCAGGTTTGTCACCCAAAAGGGTGAGATTGAGATCAAGAAGAGTTTTCCTACCCCTTTACTGTGGATTTTCTGATGCAAAATCCCTGAGTTATGGTAACTACCCTAAAATACATCCTGTAAGCTGCAATACCAATGCCTGTCCTTTGGAGTTCTGTCCTCCAAACCTGGGTTAGGAAATGTGGGGTTTGCTGCTGTGTGTGCACAGTGCAGAAATCCTGCAGAGATCTCCTTATGTCTTACACATCTCTGAAAAAGCTTTCTGAGAAGTCACAAGTGCAGGTGAAGTGAGAGCTGTTCTCCTTTGCCCTTTGGGGTCCCTCCCAGAGAGGGTCCTGCCAGGAGAGCAGTGTGTGCTGGTTCCCAGGACACTGATAAGGCTCCCCTGAGCTATTTTTGCAGTGCAGGAATGTGGGGCTGATATTGGTGAGTGTGATTGTGGCTCCAAGTAATGGTGTGGCTTTTGTGTCCTCCTGAGTCGAAGCTGTTTGTGGCAGAGGGACAGGGATGACTTGAGGAATGTTCTCTGAAGCTCTGGCAGTTCCCTGTGGGTGAAGGGCTTGGGGTGTTGATAAATGCCTTGGATTTGGTGCTGTCACCCCGGGATTGTCACCCCTCGCTGTGTTTCAGGTCCAATGGCAGTGCCACCAGCATACAGTGACCTGGGCAAGGCTGCCAGGGACGTGTTCAACAAGGGATATGGTGAGTAGGGTGGCTGTGCCTCCAGAACCTGCCGTGGTGTTTCCTCAGGTGGCTTGAAAAGGCCAATAAAACCACCAGTACCTCAGAGATCCCCTTATGGCAGGAGTTCAGGAGAGTCCTGGGGCATCCAGCCCTTCTGGTCTGAGCTCTGGGCATTATCCTGAAAATGCTGCAGTGGCAAAGAGTTAGAGGGGAAAGTTGGGAGCCTGGCCCAGATTCAGAGCAGAAGGAAAAGGAAGACACCAATAGTTCTGCTGTGTAACCACTGATTGAAATAAGCTGGAAAATAAAAATTTCCTGCCCTGCAGTCAGAGCTATAAAAGCAAATTGAGTCAGTCAGAAGGAATGGTGACTGTTGGTGGGTCCCAGACTGCAGGGGTGGCTACAGAGGATGGAAATACTCCATGATTGGGGTCTGTTATGGCTGTAAATTAGGAGGCCACTCACTTTGAATTGTCAGATTCTTTCAGTCATTCCTTGGTACAATCAACAGCTGTTGAAGCCTGGAAACAGGCTGGTTGGTGTCAGTGTACCCAACCTGTGGTGCTTTGGGTGTGCTGGGAACAAGCCTTGCTGGTCCCTTGTGCTGAAACAGGCCCCGTGTGCTGTTCTGTCTGCAGGGTTTGGGTTGGTCAAGTTGGAGCTGAAGACCAAGTCCTCCAGTGGGGTGGTAAGTCCTGCTGCCTCCAGCATGGCAGGGGAGGGCAATTCCTGGGCTGGCAGGAGTTGCTTCTCTTTCCTTTCTCATTGTAAACCCTGGGCTGACTGAGGTGGTTCTGCAGTAACGTGGGGCTGACACAGCTGGGCTTCTCCTCCCATGCCTGGCAAGAATTTCCTGCATTTTGTTGTGACTTTGCTCCCCATTCCCACTGGTATGTCCCAAACCTGAGTTTCTTTACCTTACACAGCCCTGATTTCTACTCATGAATGCCTTTGATTTCCCTCTGCTGTTGGTTTTCATGGGATTTTGAGTGGCAAATGAGCACCACAGTTGGACTTCACTTTGTTTTCACTCATTTCCACTGTGGTTGCAATTCAGGACTTAATTAAAACTAAGCAGTCCTTCTGCAGTACCCTCTAGAATTGGAGTTCTTAATTAAGCTTTAGTACCTCAAGCACCAAGAAAATGTTCTGGTCCCCAGTTTAGTGATGGAGAAGTGGAGCCTCCTCACCATCTCACCCAGCAGGGCTGGCAGAACCACAGTGGGTTTCATAACTCTGCTCTTTAACCACAGACATTTATTGTTTGCTGGACAGTATTTTCTCACTGACTCTCAGTTCTGTGCATGCCCCACCTGCTGCTGCTCAGGTTGATCAGATGTGCTGCTTTCCAGCCTCCTTCATACACATATTTTGCCTTAGCTCCCCCCTCCTCTTGCATCCTTCCCATGCACTGGGGTAAGTCCTTCCTTTTGTTGTGTTCTGTCTCTGCTGTGCTGGGTCACTCTCTCTGTGCCCAGGTCTGTGTTGCAGCTGCCTCACCCACTGACATCTCTTGACATGCAGCTTTCCTGCCTGGCAGTTTTGATTCCCAGCTAATTTGTGACCAGTTCATTCTGCTGGCTCTGAGTGGGATGGAACAGGAACAACTGTAGTAAGTTCTAAAATGGGCTTTTTCTTTTCCATGCAATTGTCATTGGATGTTCATCCAGCTGGTAAGAACAGTGCCTGTGTGGCATGTTGGCTCTTTATTGCTTTGTGTGGCAAAGTTTTCTGTCATTTATAACCCATTTCACTGGTTTTTAGTGCTGTTGTTCCCACACCCTGCAGTCTGAGTGTGTGCAGAGCTCTGGGTCTGCTGTAGATCCCTGTCTGTAAAGCCACTTGCAACCTCTGCCCAACAACCCACACCAAGAACACTGTGAGAACAGCAGGATATGGTGCTGATACATTGTCTGTGGCTGCAGCTTTTGTGCTGGTCAGTGTTTCTGATGAGCTTTTTGCTGCAGGAAATGGGTGTTTGGGGGTGGAGATGAGGTTGGGAGCAAAGTGGGAGATCTGATTCCTACAGGGGTACCCACAGTGCCTCTGGTTGTGATCCAGGAACGTTTGGGTGTTCTCTGGGGACATGGAGAACAACAACAACAACAGTGTCTGTTGGTGGTTGTTTCACAGGTTGCAAGTGGCTTTGCCTGCTCAGTGCCTGGCACTGTGGAGGTGCCAACCCCCATACCCAGAGGGGCAGGGAGGGCTGGGCTGGTGGCACAGCCTGGGGGGTGACAGGGGCCAGGAGGAGTTTGGGTTTCCAGCCACAGAAACTCAAGCAAAGCTCCCACATGGGCTGATTTGGTGCCATGCCTGGTTTGCAGAGCTGAGGATTGGACTGATGGCAGCAGGTGGCACTGGGTGCCCTCTGCTCCCAGAGGCAGCTGCAGCTCCTGCCACCTGACAAGTGCTCTGGCTTTTGATCAGGTGACAGTGCAGCTTTAGCTTTTGGCTTTGAGACAAGTGTTTACAACCCTTCCTTTGCTTGATGAGAGAAACAACCCAGCCCTTTTAATCAGTTACTGCTCTAAGATCAGAGGAAAGTCACTTCTGAATTCCCATGCAGGTCTGAGGTGTCTTTACACTGAGTTTGTGGGACTGGCATTGGAACCCTGTGCAGCAACTGTGTCTTAGGGACAGTCTGGCACATCCTGACTCTGTCACAGGTTTTTTTCAGCTGGCTGAGGTGTTCAAAGCTGCTGGGCTGTTGTGGGAGTGCATTGGCTTAAATAAGTGTCCCCCCCTGCCCCAGACTGTGTGTGAGGATGGGACTGGCACTTCAGACCATTCCCAGACAGGCTCTGTTTGTTTGTCCACTCTGCAAAGTGCAGGATTGGGACAGGCGTGTCCACAGCACCCAGAACTCTGCCCTGGAGTGCCAGGGATGTGGAGGGTCAGGGTTCCAGAGCTGGGCTGTACCTGCAGTGGGTGCTGCCATCTCTGTATAGTTCAATATTTAGATTCCAGAGAGACATAACTGGAAATGTAATGACAGGTTATTTATCTTTCTTCAAGGAAAATGTGTGAGAGATGGGGATAACAAAGGTCAGGTTGCAGAAGTCAGTGTGAAAAGCATCAGAGACATTTCCACTGCTGAAACATGGGGGGAAATAATTACAATGAAGAGACACACAAGGTGTTTGGAGAAATGTGGGGAAAATACAATTTTTTCTTTTTTTGCTGTTCACCTGACACTGCAAGCTGGATGTGGGGTTGCTTTTCCTGAGGGAGAGTGGATTTCCAGGGCTGCAGGAGGTGGTTCACCCACAACTGGGACAGAACTAGTAAGATGATCAAGGGAATTAGAGGAGATTGTGAGGAAAAATCCAGGGATAGAAACAGCTTTGTGTGCCAAGCAGGTATCTCTGTGGATTCATGTGAAGGTACAGAGCAAGTCGTGGAATGTTGAAATAACAGCTGCCACTTTGGCAAAAAAATAACCAGATTGCAGGAAAAGGATTTTTTGATGGGTGAATTAGTTAGGAAAAAGTGCAGTGAAGTTCAGATGGGAGGGGAGCAAGTGACCAACTCCTGATCAGATGAAAAGTACAGGAAGGTGTCAGATCTTTGGGTAATGGAGCTTTTTCCAGCCTAAGCAAGTTCCAAGGCTCTCTCAGCACACCCAGGAAAGGGAATACTCAGAGATGCCAAAAGTGGGAGCATTTTGTGGTGCAAAAATCATTATTTTAGGTGGGGATAGGGAGGAGGAGGAGGGTGATTCCATCCAAAAGCCCAACAGTTGTGAGTGCTAGACTGGACAAGTGGTAGAACTGAGTGTGATTCAGTACCAGGAGTGCTGAACTCTCTCTCTTGGCAGGACTTCAATGCCACGGGTTCCTCCAACACCGACACGGGCAAGGCCTCGGGCAGCCTGGAGACCAAGTACAGGATGAAGGAGCACGGACTGACCTTCACCCAGAAGTGGAACACAGACAACACGTTGGGAACAGAGATTGCTCTGGAGGACAAGGTAAGAGGAGACTTGGAAAGTGTTTCTGCAGCTGGTGTGAGAAGGTTGGACAAGAAACACTGGAGAGTGAAGGTGGCCCAGAACTCTCCAGGGTACTAAAAGTGCTGAGTCTTTGCAGGACACCCAGGCTGGGGGGCTGGAGTTCCAGCCCAGTGAATCAGGGGACAGACACTGTGGCTGGAGTCATGTGGGACTGCTGGGCTGGTTGAATGAACATGACTGTTCTCCTCTAGCTGTGCAGAACTTGGGTCTGGCTGCCTGGAGATTGAATTTATTTTGTGAGGTTGAAGAGAAAGATGGGCATGTGCAGCCTGGCACTGCTGTCAGGGAGGGTTGCCAGGGTACAGCACTCTCAGAACACACAATGCTTTTTCAAATTAATAGGTTTATGCTTCTCCCTTTTGCCTGAAGTGTGAGGTGGTGGTGCCACAGGCAGTAACAATGTGGTGCCCTCTGCCAGTGTGGCCATTCGTGTTTGTAATTGGGGTTCTTCTACCTGTGCCTCAGAGTGGAAACTGCCAGGCAGCTCCTGCAAGGGCAGGGAAACAGGGACATGGTTTGGCCTGTGGAGCAGTGACGTGTCTGCAAAGGACACCTGTGGACTCTCAGGGATTCCTGAGCTGCTCAAGGGATTGTTGGAGCTGGAATAACCAAGCATGAACTGAATATTCTTTCTGTAACAGAGTTTCTCAGTTTTCTAGATTTGACAATAAAATATGTACAAAGTCTGTGCTGTTAAAGGGCCTCATTGTGGGGAGGAAAAGTCCAGTTTTTAATCCCTCATCCTACAGCATCTTCAGATTCATGGTGAAGTGTGGGAGGCACTTTGGTTGTGTTTTGGGGGGTTTTACCCAGGGAGTTCCAGCAGTGGAGTAAAACAAATCACATTTCAGCACGTTCTGAGCAGACTCTCTGTTTTCCATTGCAGTTGGCTGAAGGATTGAAGGTGGCCCTTGACACTACATTTGTACCAAACACAGGGTAAACACTTTCTATTGCCTTTGTATAAGGAATGCTGGAATTTCCTGTAACTTTTAGAAGTGCTTGTTCTGGTCATTGTGTAAATGCTCCACACTTAGTGGGGAATATTCTGCACTCACTGTGGATATTCTGCACTCACTGTGGATATTCTGCACTCACTGTGGATATTCTGCACTCCCTGTGGATATTCTGCACTCACTGTGAATATTCTACACTCACTGTGGATATTCTGCAGGCAGTGGATAATACTGAGTTCAGAAGGACAAGGTCTGCTAAAAACAAGGGTTTTGGCCAGTGGCAGATTTGTTGTGTTGCAGTAGGTGCTGGATCTCTGACTCTCCCCTTACACAATCAGGTCTTTTGGCCAAATGTCTGTGCACAAGTGAATGAGGAAACAGAACCAGAGGTTGTGAGGGGCAGTGGAACAGCCCTTTGTTACCACCCTGGGTAAAATGGCACATTTCTCTCTGCAGGAAGAAGAGTGGCAAGTTGAAGACCTCCTACAAAAGAGATTATATAAATTTAGGCTGCAACATAGACATAGATCTGGCTGGACCAACCATTTATGGCTGGGCAGTGCTGGGCTACGAGGGCTGGCTTGGTGGCTACCAGATGGCTTTTGATACTGCCAAGTCCAAGCTTTCACAAAGCAACTTTGCCTTGGGGTATAAGGCAAAAGACTTTCAGCTGCTCACTAATGTGTAAGTATTCCTGAGCCTAAAAACTTAATCAGAGGAGCCAAACTACAGGAAGGGACTCCTGTACATCCAAGGTGGGAGGGGATGATTTATTCCCAAATAATTTGTATTCAGTGTGTTCATTTTCAGTACTCTAAAACAGGCACTTTCCACTCTGGGCTGTCCTGATCCTGGTTTCAGAGTAATTTGGGGTTTGTGTATGTAAGATAGTGATGTGAAGGCACTTTATAGAGGTTAATTTGAAATTAAAATCTGTGACTTTTTACCTTGTTTTGGCACCAGATAAAAGAGCCTTCAATGAAACTGCCCCATGTTCTTCCCCTCCCCACCATGTCTGGCCCCAAGGCCCAGGGTGAAGGAGAGGGGCCTGTGTTGGGCTGCCCTTGGGTGTTCCAGCTGTCAGTGCTTGCAGCTCCAGCCTTGGCTTTCAGGGGCTCTCAGAGTCTTGGGTGTATTTTAAACAACTGCACTGCAGGAACTCGTTCTCAGTCTCATCCTTGCCAGATCTGAAGTCTGGATTTGTCCCTTTGTGGGTTATCACAGGCTGGTTTGAGACAACAACCAGCTTATCTGGTTTATTTTTTCTGTCAGAGCCTCAAAATTAGGTCTGAGCTGTTGGAAAGTCTCGTTTCATTCTGGAAGCAGAACTGTATTTGTGTGTAAAACACCTGAGCAGGGTCTGAGTGTGGGCTCAGGGCAGGATTTTGGATCTCGTGGTTCATTTTAGGAGTAACAATCAAATGGTCGTGGGGGAGGTGAACTTTGGAAGAGCTGTAAACAAGGCAAGGCTTGACACACTTGGCATCTCTTGCAAACAGGAACGATGGCACCGAGTTTGGTGGGTCTATTTATCAGAAGGTGAACAACAAGGTTGAGACATCAGTGAATCTTGCCTGGACCGCTGGCAGCAACAACACACGCTTTGGCATCGCTGCCAAGTACCAGCTGGATGACAAGACTTCTGTTGTGGTAAGAACTGTGGTGCAGAAATGAGTATTTCGAGCTCCCATAAATAAATATTTGTTACAAAGGAGTTCCTGTAACTGAGGATGTTTTGGTAGATGTCAGACCGTGGATTTGTTGGGGTTCAGATTTAAATTGGGACTCACAGGTTATACTTGTGAAATTATGAAAAAGAAGGCACAGGGTGTGCCACTGCAGTTCTTGGGGCTAGAACAGCTTTTGTCATGTTTCAAAGCAAGACTCAGTTCCAGGACAATTCAGCCAAAATTAAAGATGAGAAATACTATTGTAAACAGCTCAAAACTTAGTAATGCAAAAGGGAGTTGTATATTCACATATTTATTGCTCATTAGTGATGTGGACAAGACAGACTCCTTTGGCTCTGAGGGACTGTAGGAAGCAGCTCTTTAAAGGGCATGAAGGAACAGTGTTGGGGCAGTGAAGAACAGGGTGGGATTTTGTCCAGGCATGATGGACTCACCATTTGAGGGAAATGCTTAAGCAGGAAACTCCTGAGCAAAGGGAAAGAGTGGAACCTCTGCTAGAGGTTAATCTACAAGTAGCTGAGGGGAGTTAATGCACAAGCCACGTTCTCAGGGCACTGGGACAAAGCTGTCTGAGTGTTTATATGTATAAATCCTGTGATTTCCTGTTCCCTGCAGGGTAAAGTGAACAATGCCAGCCTCATTGGAGTGGGTTACACTCATGCCCTGCGACCTGGTATGTAACTCTCACTGGCAGCAGCAAACAGTGTTGGGGAATACACTGTGGGTTCCTTTGCTGTCACCTTTAGAACAGAACAGATGAACAAATGAGCTGAGTTTTACACGGAGAAGTGAAGGATGGGCTTGTACAGAAGTTCTGTAGCAAATAAGACACATTTGTGAGGTCAGGCAGACGAGGGAGGGCACTGGGCAGGGGGCTCAGGGGCTGATGGGTCTCCTGACTTGTTTCACAGGTGTTAAGCTGACCCTCTCAGGCTTGATTGATGGCAAGAATTTCAATGCTGGAGGTCACAAAGTTGGGCTGGGATTTGAGCTGGAAGCTTAACAGAGCTGAAAGTGAAACAACTGGTGGTGCTCTGGAAGATGAAGGAAAAGTGACCCAGTGTGTTCCAGCCTTAATCTTACTCTGAAATTTGAAGAAGTGTGAACTTTCTGCTCTTCCAAAGAACGACTTTAACTCAGCTGAAGGTCCAGAGAGTGCCAGCACAAGGGAAGACACTTGAAGGCGTGCATGGAAGTTGTGATGTTTGTGCCACATTTCAGTTCCTCTATTTTAAATCTGTTCCTAAAAAACAGAAGAAAATCCAACCTCTCCCCCTTATTGTATTGCATTGTGCATGTCCTGTACTTCACAGCCTTTGATAAAAGGTGGTCTCTGTGCTGTAGTGGAAGTTTGGGGTTACATCAGAACGAAATAAATTGGTCACAGGTGGAACAGAAGGTTGGTGTGTCCTGACTCTTGGCAAGGTTCCAGCTCACTGTTATTTTTTTTCTTTTGATGCAACTTTAAGCATGGCTAACAGATAACCTGCAAGTGCTTTGTTACACTGTACCTGCACACTGAGCACTTCCTGCTCCTGGGCTTTCTGGGCTGACATCCTCACACCTCTCATGGTTTAGAGACCTGCACAGTGAAAGCAGCTTTTTCCATTAAAATGTTATTGAGGGTATCAAAAAGAGCAAACCAAAAGTTTACATGTTTCAGGTAATTCCGTTCCCATATAGGAAACAAGTATCAGGTAAGTACAACCATTACACTTAAAGGGAAAAAGTGCAAATCAGCAAAGTTAAGAAATCAAGTTCACAGTTCCAGTATATTAGGCAGGTGACAAGTACCAGTGACTGGGCATACACTGTCCATTGTTCCATTAGAAAGCCTAAAATGCAGTAAAACAGCCACAGGTGATCCCAAGGGGAGATACATCAGGACAGAGAATAAGAGTATCTGCTGTCTTAAGGCACAATTAAGAACGTTTCCCAAGCAGTCAGAACAGGCAGTTCCTGCTGTCTCTTTGTGACCAAAGTGTGTGAGAGGTGGGTACTAAAAGCCAGGCCAGGTGTGTGTGCATCACAGGAGCAGCAGGTGACAGGAGGAGGAGGCAGCTGATCTTCTCTTCTTGGGGGCAGCAGCTTTTCACACTTGGCTTCCCAAAGCAGCGTCTTCAGAGGTGACTGACGTGATTTTTACATCTGGGTTTGTTCTGGACTGTTTGTTTCTTCCACCTGAAGCTGCAGCCAACTCCAGTCTAGAGCCTAAAGGAAAAAGAGAACTGGAGTTCAGCACCAGCTTGTAGATGAGATTTCTCTACAATAAAAGAGAAGCAAGTTAAGACAATTAAATTTACTGTGAACAAGCTGGACAATATAGTTTCATGATGAGCCATGTGTCTGTTGTAAAGGAAACTTATTTATATTCTCTAATATTTTGCTTTTTATTAAATATTCTGCAGCATTAAGCAACCCCTGCCCACCCCTCTACTGCCACCAGATTTAACAGTGCAATTCTGCAGTATTTTCATACAACAGCCAAGCCCCTCCCCATCCTTTATTTCTCAGCACTCCACCAGTCCCCAGTGCAGTGTTGGGCAGCTGTTCTGGGGGAGCAGCTGCTCCTGCCCCACCCCTCCTGTTCTCTTTCTCCATTAGCTGAATTACTGACTGGTGGCAACGTTACCCAAGCAGAACTTTGAAGCCATGAGCTCCCCTGAGCCATTTCCAGAAGAGGGAATACATTACCATGAAGCTCTGCTCCTGATCCTTCATTGTGTCGTACATCACATTTTCTAATTGGCTACAAAGTCTCTGTGATTCCAGCAGTAGCTCCTCGCTGAAAGGGACAATTATCACACTTATTTTCCATGGCAGTTTAAAGATGCTGCCTCTAAATGTGTGTCAGGGAGGGCACTGAACTCAGCCAGGTCAAACCTCACCCTGGGAAAGTTGTGGCACCCCCAGATTTACTGGGAGAGGGGCAAGAAAACACGTTCCAAGTTGAAGTTGGGTTTTTATTCTGTGCAGTCCCTTTTGCTGGGGAAAAAGCTGCAGAATAGCCTATAAACTAAAGGATTAAGCAACATGCAAATAAACAAAGGCTTCTCATTTCCAGGTGGTGCCCCAGTTCATTTTATCAAGCCAGAACTACACGTTTGGTTACAGCAGCCTCCCCTTGATGATACAGCTCAGCTGCTGCCACCTTACATGGCAGTGCTTCAACAGGTCTTGCTGGCCTGTACTGCAAGTGAGCCCAACCACTCCAGGTTAAGGAAAAAATCCCCAAACCCCTTTATTATGGAGGCAGAGGGAAGGGAAGGGATATATTCCCCATTTTTCACAAGTCTAACCACGAGGTAAACCAAGACTGCTGCCAATGAAATCTGAACATGAACTACACAATGTGAGACAACCTGAGTGCCATTGTGTCACAGCAGGAAGCCCAGCCCTGCAGGGCTGGCATGAACAGCTACAGAACCCCAGGCTTGGCCTCACCTTTTCCTTACAGACTCTGATAAGTTGTAGGTGTCAGAAGGGACCTGCAGCAGCAGCTGACCAGAGCTACCTAGGCGAGCCGTGCTCATGCTCTCTGGGCTGCCCGTGACGGGACCACGGACTTTACTCTGAGGAAAACACAGACATTCAGATTACAATTATTTTCACTAGTTTTTAGCAGACAGATGAGTATGAGCCAACCTGGAACTTGGCTTTAATACTAATTCAAAATAACAAAGACAAGAACCAGAGTACATACTTGATTTACTATTATTGCTACAAACCGTATTTTCAGGTTAAAGTGGAGTTTTTGTTTTACTCACACATGCAATTTTCAGCAGGTTCCACAGTTCTTTTTGTCGTTTCTCCTGAAGCCTAACAACGGTTTCCTGATCTTCACTCATGAGATTCATCACTTTCTCCACTTTGGGGAACAATTCCAGGGCCTTCTGCTTGCAAACTACAGTTTTACTGTTAAAAAAAGTAAAAACTCATCAGATCACACCTGGGCCTGCAGTAGGGGAACATTTCTGAAGTTACTTATTTCCTGTAACACTGTGAGATCTCACTACCTGTGTGCAATGGGAGAAAGCATTTTGTCTTTCTCAATCCTCAATAAAACCTACAAAGCTCACCTGAGCTGGGCATAAATGACTCGAACTTTTTTCTCAAAGGTCTGGATTGCCTGGAGGAGCAGTCGCACAATCTCCTGGCTGTCCCCACTTGTCCTCTGATCTGGAATGAGAGCAGAGTATTACACAGGAAGGTGGGACAGAGAGAGGAGATTCCTTGTGGCTCGTTTCCTCTGCTGCTCCAGTCCTGAAACACCCTGAGTTCAGGGCATGCAAGTGGGAGTGGGATGAACTGCACTGGATTTTAGCCACCCTCTGCAAAGTTTTAAGAACTGGAAAGCAGAGTTGGGACTGTAGAGCTGCTCAAAGATCTTTCACTGTTCTACAGCAGATCCTGTGGGTACAGCCTGCCCTGAGCAGAGCCCAGAGGAGCTTCAGGAGGAGCTCAGAAGGTACCAACAGAAGGGCCTAGTGTAAAAGTGACCCCCTGACCCCCCTCTCCAAGAAAAGGTGAGTCCAGCAGATTCCACGTGCACTTTGTGTGTGGGCAGGCCTGGAATGCAGAGAAAGTTCTCGCAGTGGTCATTATTACACCTCCAAAGTTGCTCTCCACACAAAGCAAGCTGACCTTGAGCTAAAATGTCTTTTACCTCTTGGCTTCTCTCTCAGTCTCCGGTACAGCTCTTTGGCTTGTTCTTCTCTAGAAGAAAAAGACAGAGAAAACAAATGACTTCCCAAGAACCAAAATTAAGAACAAATAGTTTGAGAACTCAAATCTTTTCTATACCAGTCTGAGAGAGGAGTCCAAAACTGCCTTTAGTGTTGAAGTCCTCCCAGTCCCCCCTAATTTAGGCAGAAGAAATTGCCCTTTCACTGTCCTGCAGTGGGTCAGCTTGGCTAGAAATGGTTCTGCATCTGAAGTTCAAGGTAGTTCAACTCACAAATCCTCCAGGGTTCCTCCCTGCTTACGACCCAGTGGGCTTCTCTGCAGGTCCACAATGTCTGTCTGCAGGGCCATCATCCTCTTCACCAGCTGATCCACATCCTCCTCCTGGGAGCAGGGCAGAACAGAAGCAACACCACAGTGTCAGAGACACCACCACTCACATTTCCAAACACATCAGCAGGATGCAAACAGCGGCCTTGGCCAAAGACAAGTCAGAATACGAGTAATTTCAACCCAAAGAAATTAGGTACTCCTGGGTAAGACAACTTCTAAGGATTATTTGGTGAAAAATTCAGCCTGTGACAAAGAGCAATTGAAAGGTCATTGAGTGCAAACACTACAAAATCTCCTCTTACAAGTCCCAAGATCTCCCTTTTTACCCTAAGCCTTACAGCAGAGTGAGCTTCATGCAGTACTGGTAATGGATAAAAGTGGTGCCACCCAAACCCAGGCAATGTGAAATCTGGAACCAATCCAGACACAAGAAGTTTCTGTTTAAGGGGGGACAATGAAATAAAAAAGGGGGGGGGGAAAAGATAATGAAAACAAGCCTGTTTTTCTTTAGGATAAGCACTATTTAGCAACATACCCGCCCACAAAGTTCCACAGCTTGTTCCATCTCTTTCCAGGCCAGCAACAGCTTCTCAGAAGCTACAGGAATGAAGGAGTGATTGGATTGCTCAGGTTCACAGAGGAAGAGGCAGGTATTTTGTGGGATAACAGGCACGAAAAGACCTGTTTTTCAGATGCTTTACTCACTGATTCCAAATTCAATCTGCTCTTTATACTTTTCCAGATCGATCTGGATGCTTGTCTTGAAGAAGTCCAGCTTTGCTTTCAGCTGCTGAGAAAGGGAGGCCATGGAGTTCTTCATCTTGGAGAGGGCACTGTTGTAACGCAGCAGGTTCATCCTGCATGGACAGAGGTGCTGTCAGCCCCACACTGGCCGTGCAGCCTTCACTCACTCACACCAAAGAGGGTGGTCAGGACCAAAGAGGTGCTCAGAGGCAGCAGTGAGTTCAAACCCAGCTGGGCCCGAGGGGAACTCCCAGCCTGTCATGAATATTCACAGCTCCACCCACGGGCCTCCCCATTGCAGGAGGGCCCCATCTGTCCCCTCCCTCTGCCCAGAGCGCAGGGAGGGGGCTCTGCAGAGTGCCCTACATGGCCGCGCGCTGCCCCTGCTGCAGCCGGTTACAGTCCTCCTTCAGCCTCCGGATCGTGTGCCAGATCTGGCCCCACACTCTGCGCAGCTGGAAGAAGTGGAGAGTCTTCCTGGGATCCTGAACTAGAAACACAGGAGGGTGGAGGGAGGGGAAGAGAGATGTCCATATCAACATGAAGCCTAAAAGTAGTGTTACCACATGGCAGAGCAGTTCAAAGCATTACTCCTTTGGGGAGTTTGTTGCCTCCTGCAAAGCCTAGAGCTGGCTAAGCCCTGTGCAGTTCCCCCATACCAAAATCAAACACTTCCTTTCCTCAGTGATTCTGACGAATTGAATGAATGCTATGCCAGTCTGTTTTACTGCTTCTTCAGCCCACTATGCAGAAGCTCTCCCTGCTCTTTGCAGCCCTCTCAGCACAGCCCCTCTGTGCCAGCCCTGGCAGAGAAGTCCTTACGGATGCAGTCGACGCTTTCGGGATGAGGACGCAAAGCCACCTGAGGCTCGTAGGAAACCTTCTTGTTGTCGAAGAGGAAGAGGAGGTCTGTGTCAGCAGCTGCCGTGTCACTCACCTGCAGAACACAGAACACCCAGCTCTGTTCTCTCAGGAAAAGCAAGCTTTGATAACACTGCAAACAGCACATTCCTCCTCAGCCAAACAGAGAGCACCAGAGGCAACAGGGTGTCTGTGCTGCCAGGGCTGTGTGGTTACTGTGACAGAAGCCTGTCACGACAGCAGGCAGTGCTGTGATCCCAAAGTGACAGCACTGCCTGCTGATTCACTCAACAATAAGGAGTATCCAGACTCACCTTGCTGTCAGCTATATGTTTAGTGACCACCTTCTGAGAAAACAGTTCAAGTCCTGCTTCCTGCAGGAGCTCCTGGTCCTGTTCTGGGATTCCTGTGTCTGACTGGATCCTGGCCTTCACACTCTCCAGAGTCTCCTCCTCTGTCACAGGGTAGGTGTGCACAGTTCCCGTAACCATGTTCAAAACATGAAGCAACTAGAAGAGCAGCAGGGCATGAGAAAGGCTGAAGATACACTGGTCATGTTTGAGCAGAGATCAGAGAAATTGGCCACCAATAAACTGTTCAAAGCACTTGGTGGGCTCAGGGAGTCACTGCAGCTACTTCATAACATTATGCCAGTCCTTGTGCTCCGCTGAGTGGAGGGGAGGCCACAAGGCAAATGAAACTCCTCTGCCAGAAGATGGAACTAAGTACACACAGAAGCTATTTGATACCCCCAACAAGCTCAGGGAGAATTTGCTCTCAAAGAAGCAAGAGGAAAGCACCTGTCCCTGTCAGGAGACAGCTCTATGAGTTTCTGTGCCTCCCAGGTCTCTGGCTCAAGCATCTTCTCTCATGGGCTACAGGCAACTGCTCTCTGAAAAACTTTTCAGGGTAATACAGACCCACTGCTCACCTTCAAGTTCAAGATGTCATCCAGAGCTTTGAAACAGCCATAGGGTCCATATG
The DNA here is from genome assembly GCA_035583235.1 of Hafferia zeledoni. Lineage (NCBI taxonomy): Eukaryota > Metazoa > Chordata > Aves > Passeriformes > Thamnophilidae > Hafferia > Hafferia zeledoni. The sequence continues at coordinate 1,350,967 of JAWWEV010000059.1, forward strand.
TAGGGTGTGTGCCCCTCTGACGTGGGTGCCACATTAACATGAGCTGCAGCCATTTCTCCAGCCTCCCAGACAGAACACTGAACAACCACGATCAGGACAGGATCAGAAGAAGTAAAAGTGCATTTGCAGCCACCATATGGGCTGGTCTCTGTAGGAGGACTGACAAACAACTGCCCCCACCCCAATCCCCCCAACACTGCACCCCACAAATGCAGCATTGAGAAGGCAGAAACCAAGACTCACAACTACACAAGTGTGACAAGTGACACAAGGACTGTCTGTGTCAGGCACTCAATTTATCCACAGATTAACACAGTGTATAACATAATCCTGGTCCTTATGCAGAACAATCAGTTTATCCCAGCTGGCAATTTCCAGCCCTCACCTGTTCAGATTGTTTGGGTAGGGTAAACTGCTTGAAAACTTGACTTCTCCAGATAAGTCCTCTGAGACAACAATATCCAGCTCGCTCTTCTGACGCACTTTGGTGTGCCTAATGAATCCAAGCAAGAACATGGGTGAGCCTTTTCCTGCATGTTAGCAAGCTCTTAAAGCTGCTCTTGACAGATATAACACAGATGCCACTTTGGTTTCTGTTTCCTGCCCTGCAGGAGTCAGGGCACAGAGCAAGTATCAGGATGCTGAACTTGCTCAGGTAGGTCAGACTCCTGTGAAGGGAGTCAGTCTCCATAAGGGCAAGGAATGTAGAGATCTAAGCCTGAGAATCAAGGGCCCACCCTTTCCTTCCTGTGAACAGGACACACCCATGGGGTCACTCACCACTGCACGGGCTGCCAGTTGGGCAGGAATGGTCGGAAGCCTGTGATGCACTCAAAGGCCAGAGTGCCAAAGCTCCAGTAATCCACTGTCACCGTGTACTTCTGCTGTTCCAGCAGCTCTGGAGCCTGAGACAGGGACACATGTAAGGCAAAGCCATCCACCTCTCAGCTTTATCCCTGAACAGCTCCCTCTCAGAGTGGACAGCAAGGGTTCCTGGCACCCCTGCCCCTTGTTTATAACAGACACAGCCAGCAGACACTGGAAACCCCAGTCAGCAAAGGAAGGGTCACCTTTGCCAGCTGCAGCACCCCAATGCACCCCATGGCAGCACAAGGGCTTCCTCCCAGCCCAAAGCTTGATAACAGTTAACTCTATCCCACTAAAAAGCAGCAGCTGCTCCTCTAGCTGAGTTCCTTCCTTACCAGGTACTGCAGAGTCCCAACAAAGGAAGTGCAGAGGCTGCCCTGATCCAGCTCCTTGGCATAACCAAGGTCAATGATTTTGTGTATTAACTGAAACACAACAGAGAACAAGAATGTCAGACTGAGGTCCTGTTAAAAGCACATCATACAGCAGAAAGAGAAGGTTCAGCTCTTCAGAGGTATGCAGGAAATGTGCCAATGGAGAGATGGAAGCCAAAAGGGAAGGCTACTGTAGATTCCTAAAACTGCAACGTTTGTAAAGTTGTCATGGGCTGGACACACACTCAGCAGTGATGTCTCCAGCCCTTTCCAATCTTTGGTCCATCAGTGCAGGCTGGTTCTCTCCTTAACAACTGAAAGCCAAAATGTCAGGTGTTCAGAGATGTCCAATACAATCTCTCACTCCAGCTGCAGATGGAACCCTGTTCCCCTGACACACTGACCTGAGGCAGCTCCCACACTGTGAGTGCTCCTGCACAGGGCCATGAACTGCATGAGGCACAGGCACCTCCCTCTTACCCTCACCTGTCTGTGCAGGGAGAGGCTCCTGCTTACCCTCTGCTCTCCTTGCTGCAGCACAATGTTCTCTGGTTTCAAGTCTCTGTGGATGATCCTGTTCTCATGAAGGTACCTGAGTGCAGAAGCTGAGACACAGAAAAAGCCACTTCTAAGAGCACAATTAGCAGTACCTACCATGAACTCAGTAAGATTCAGTCCTACTTTGTATAACCATGGCTTTTGGGTCAAATCTTGTACAATAAAACACACAATGAAACACTTAAGTGCAAGAGGTAAAGTCAGCATCAAACAATCAAACACCACTGGACACAAGTGGAGTTTTCTGCCTGGGTGTTCCCTCACATCCTTCTTGTAAACTGTAATAACTCTGGGCAGCTTCTGGTCAGCAGGGACCTGCCCAGCCTCAAGATCATAAAAGGTCAGAGTCAGATGGAGTTATTAATGTCTCTGCTGCATATTCATAGACAGGATTGATTCAGCACCAAAAGAGCTTCCACAGCCCAGACAAAACTGGAGGTACTTCCACCACTTACCAATGTCAGATAACAAGATGAGAATGGCTTCCTCCTGCAAGCCACAGCAATTCTCCAGCTGATTCAGGTACTGCAAGTGAACAACACAGATTGTATTCTTCCCTCCTCTATCCTGAGTGAGGCTCACAGTCCCACAAATCCTCAGGATGCAAGAAGTAACAGCTATTACATTCTCTAGAGGCACAAAACTATGGTCTGTGACCTCTGGCAGCAGCAGTTACAGCTTCAGGCCTTGGTCTCATTGCATGGGAGGATAAAAGAGCACTCAAGTTTCCAAAAGCTGAACACAACACCGAGGACCAACCCACCCACATTTGCTGATGGCATGACTAGGAAGCACCAGGACGTGAAAACAAAGATTTTATGGCAGAACTTCACCAGAACACCCAGGATGAGGTGAGAAGCTGCTCCAGCCCTTGGACACCTTCCCGGGCCCTCACCTTGCGCAGGTCTCCACCCTGACAGTACTCCATGGCCAGCAGGGGCAGGTCATTCGGTGCAAGTTTCTGCATCCCTTCAGGGACATCACGGGCTGCCACCACGTTGGGATGGTTGAGCCTGAGGAATGAAAACAAGGCAAGTACAGGTGGTATTCTGCAACTGCTACAGAGTTTCACGTGCTCAGGGTCATCACTCAAAGCCCTGCATAGCAACTAGTCCTTTTAGAAACTGGACTGGCGAATTCTAAAGCTCTGCAATTCATCCACCCATCATGGAAAAGCCTCATCCAAACTCTTCGCATTCCCCGCGCAGACAGCACATTCCTTCAAAGCACAAGCGCAACAGATCCGCTCAGAAGGCACAGCAACAAACCTCACAAAGGAGCGCAAGGCAGCGGGTTTCCACCGCCCAGGAAAGACCCGAACTGCAGTCAGAGCCCTGAACCCCGAGGAGTCACCCCCGGCCCCGAGGGCCGCCCCAGCACGGACATTCACTCCCAGGAGTCACCCCCGCCCCAGCAGGGACATTCGGTCACACAGAGCAGCAGCATCGCCCAGGGCACCCCGAGCCCCCGGGCCTGGCGGGGCCCAGCGCCGGGTCTGCCGCAGCACGAAGGGCCCGGCCCGGCCCGGGAGGGGAATGCCCTGCCCGGGAAGGGAATGCCCGGCCTGGCACGGCCCCGGGGGCCCCGCGGCGCGGCCTCACCGCTTCATGATCTGTATCTCCAGCGCCCAGCGGTCGCGGTTCCGCGGGCTCAGCTCCTGCCGGCACTGCTTGATGGCCACCTGCTCGCCGGTCTCCTGCGGGCACACGGGCCGGGCTGAGCGCGGGGGGCGCGGGCCGGGGCAGCCCGGGGGCCCCGCACCTCACCGCGCCTCACCTCACCTTGTTGTGCCAGCGGACCACGTTGCCGAAGCCGCCGGTGCCGAGGCGCTCCCGCATCTCCCACGGCCCGCAGGACAGGCCCTGCAGCGCACACGGCCGGCTCATGGCGGCCCCGGCCACGGCCCCGCGCCCCGCGCTTCCGGCCCCGCCCCGCTTAAAGGGACCGCGCCCCGCGAGCGGCACCGGGACGGGCAGGGCAGGGCAGGGCAGGGCAGGGCAGGGCAGGGCAGGGCAGGGCAGGGCAGGGCAGGGCAGCGCGGGGGGACCGGGGAGGGCCTCGGGGAGGGCAGAGCGGCGGGAACGGGGAGAGAGCGCTGAGGACAGAGCGGGGGCATCACTGAGGGATCGGATCGCTGAGGACAGAGCGGCGCTGGCGGGCGGCTTGAGCCGCAAACAAACCCCCCAAGCCCGCCGGGCTCGCAGCACGGGCTGTCCGTGTGTCCTCACCCACAGCGCTGCTCGGCCATCGCCTCAGGCCGGGGAGTTCGTCCTCCCTTTCGGGGCCGCTCCAGCCGTGAGGGACCAGCGAGGCAGCGCCGGGAGATGCCAGGGGTGTCCCTGGCATTGGACAGACCTGGAAACACCCCGAGGCAGCGGCAGCGCAGGGCGAGGCCGGCAGATGGTGCTTGAGAGAGGGACGCGGTTACCGCTGGGGTTCCTGTGCCTGACCCGGCAACGGGCTGTGAGAACAGTGTTAGTGGGGATGGATGGATGGATGGATGGATGGACGGACGGACGGACGGACGGATGGATGGATGGATGGGTAGCTAGCTAGCTAGCTAGATGGATGGAGCAGCCCCTTTATTAGAAGCATCCAGGTGCACAATAAAAGTACGTGCATGTGTGTCAGCCAAATGTTACAGTTTTTATAACTCTCAGTAATCAACATATTTGACGACAATACCCAACCCGTGGTACCTTTTCTCCCTGGTGCCCACCCTCAGAACGCCTCAGAACTGCCCATTGGAGCCTCTCCAAGGGCTCTGAGCTGACTCTCCTGTTTGCCTACAAGATATCTCATTGTTTCAGTGTGAGCTCTTGCCGGACACATCCAGCACTGCAACAACTACAACACCGACTGTTTTCATAACCCAGCCCTAAGATCAGCTGTAAACATGGTAACTCAGATTTGTCTACCACAGTCTGATAACCAAATACCTCATGACCACACCCTGGGGAGTAGATCTTCATTTTGTAGGATGGGCAGCAGCAGTGAGTGTTTAACTCTCTGGTCCCCAATATGCTGGGTTTCATTTCTCTCTGAGGTTCCTTAGAAGTTTTGCTCATTTAACTTGTGAGCTCCCCTGGCTGTTTCTCCTCCCATGGCACTGCTCAGGGTGTGCTTTGCTCCACATGCAGGTCAGGGGCTCTGCCACGCATCTCCAGTCAGGGTACAGCACAACACACTCCTGCTTGAGCAGGAGTTTCTCATGATTGGGACCAAACCTACACATTGCAGACCTCTGATTCTGTTAGAAATAACAGAGCTGTGCCTTCACTCACACTCCTAGAAGCTTGATGAGACAATTAATCATAAGGGATATGTACTGTTCTGTCACTGCAGGTACAGATGCTCAATGAGGAAAAATTGTTTTGCAGACTGAATCTGCTCTCTGACTGGAAACGAGAGAGAACAGAACAGCCTGTACAATCCAGCCTGTCAGCAGCAGCTCCCTCCCGTCCTGCATAGCCTTCCTCCCGTCCTGCCCGGGCTCCCCTCCCGTCCTGCCCTCGCGTCCTGCTCTCCCGTCCTGCCCGGGCTCCCTCCCTGCTCTCCCGTCCTGCCCGGGCTCCCCTCCCGTCCTGCTCCCTCCCTGCACTCCCTCCCAGCTCCCGCTGGACCATCCCAGATGCTCGGGAAGGGGTGGGATGTGCACAGGGGAGTCTCCACCCCCTCGAGTGGCGCTGAAAGTAGGACAGGAGCTGTTCAGAGAAATCAGAGCAGAGGCACAGAAAGCACAAAGTCAGATTGGTCTGGAAAGGAAATAATCAGCAGGATACAGAAGAGGAAAAGCGAAAAGGTAGGTACGACTCTGTGCCTGTTTCAGAAAGTGCATTTCTTGTTTTCAGCATCAATGGCATTGTCATTAAGTGCTATTAAATGCTATTATTTAATAAATCCCACTGCAGCACCGTGAGAGTTAATTAACTGAGCTATTGCCTTTCAGCTTTTGAAGAGATTCATACCGTGGGTAAAGCTGCTAACTTTCAGTTGTTTCAAGAAAGCTGCAGCTTTCCAGGGAAAGGGCTGACAGCCTCAGACCGTTCAGCAAGGAGGGGTCTCCTGCACAAAGAACATTAACAAAAGAACTTAGACCAAAGGAAGAGCTGTGGGCAAATATCTTGATGGCAAGGAGACCCAGAGAACTGGCTGCAAAAGAATTTATCAAATCTCTCTGGGAGGAGACCAGACAGTGTCAGTCACCCCGGGTTCCAACCCAGGATAATGCAGGGACAAAGAGGAGGAGGAGTGTGGGTCATCCTCAGTTCTCCCTGAACGTGCTTCTCCTTAAATGTTGCCAAACCCACAGGAATTCCTGGGAATGATTCCCAAAACAAAGCCAGATTTTGAACTATCCATTTCTTCCGATGCTTTCAAAGACTGCAGCATCTTTTGTTTTCTTGTGTGTTTTTAACTCTTTCCCCCCAAACCAGAGGTCTGTCTGTTGTATTTTTAAGTAGAAATAGTACAAGTCTGATATTCATCTGCTCAGTTCAGAAAAGGGACACAGAAGCACTTTCTCCAGAAGGCAGGAAAAGTCAGCAAGGATCTGCAGTCTGTTGCTTGAACTCAATCAAGACAGCTGTTCATCAGCAAGAAAGCTGTCAGTGTTATAGAGTCAGAATCAAAGTGTTCTGGAATGGACATTCTGTGTTGTTGGGAGAGCAGAGAGCTACTTTTGATTTTTGTATGTGTAGATGTGGCAGTTGAGGTCATGGTTTAGTGGTGGATTTGGCAGTGTTGGTTTTATGGTTGGATTCAATGATCTTAAAGGTCTTTTTCAACCTAAATGATTCTATGCTTAGTGACTTTTTGTTCAACCTCTATAGGTTACATCTCTTTTTGAGGTATTATTCCACATTGGTAAGATAATGCTCACACTCTCACTGCTTGGAAGGGCTGTTATTAATAACAAATTAATATGCAGGATTGTAAGTGTTCCTGCTGATGATGCATCAGCAAAGAGAGACAAATTTAGACTTTCATATCTTTGTGTCCTAATGGACTCAGAAGTGTGAAATCAAACCAAAATGTCAGACCATCACATCTAAGCCTTTGACATTGCTGTAGTGTTTTTGATCAGAGAGGAAGGAACAGGCTGAGATCAGAAGGCACACTCTGTTTAGGAGAGTCCTGCCAGAAAGCACATTGCAGGTTTCTGCTGGGAATCTTGTGCTGTTTTTCAAACAACCATATGGTTTCAGTTTGATGGGGGCTTATCATCCAGGACATTCCTATTGACTGGCCTAAGCTGCACCTTTCCCAACACTGAAAATGAACATCTGGCAACATCTGTTCTCTGTTTTCCATGCATGGTGGGGCAGCAGCCATGAACAGGCATCCCACATGGGAGGGAGAAAGGTGACAGCACTGTAAGCCAAGGTGGACTGGACAGGGGCAGCGGGAATAAGTGGAAGAAAGGATGTGGCATCTGGTGCAAACCAGCTTTGAACAGACTGTGCACTGCAGTGTACTATGAGTAGTGCAATACTGACTGGTTTCTACTGCAATATAAATAGTGTAAGCAGTGCTGTGTAAGACTAAAACCCACCTGTACAGCCAACTGTGAGAGAAACTTGACTGTAACCAGAAACTTGATAAAACGTTAAACATGCAGATGCTTCTTAAACAGAGACTTTAATGGATGTTTTTTACTATGCCTAAAAACTATCTATGATTTTCTGCTGGTTTCTGCCAGCTGGGAGTTCTTCCAAGGTATCAGCTAGCCCAGCATTGCCAGTGAGAAATTCTAATACAAATCTCTGAGAGATGCTCTGAATCATAACAATTTCATCATCAAGGTGTGACCTGAAGATAAGGCATGGAATAATTAAGGTTCTTGGAAGATGTTCTTGTGAATCTTTTCCTTGCAACTTAAGTCTCCTCTTTTTGTGGCCTAATGATGAGAAATCACAGCCTAAACCATCCTGCTGTACTTCTGGTTCTGCTTCAGAAACTGGACTATTTATGCCTTTTGCTTTTTCTTTGAAGAAATCTTTTTTAAAAAACCCAAACCCACAATGTCAAAACCACCACAAACCCACAAACAGACTTTATTAGCCATGAATCACAATTTATGACTCATCTGTCATACTCCAATTTTACCAACTGCTGTTATCCAGCTGCCTTCTCTGGCTTCATATAAACAGAGCCTGACCTCCTAATTGCTGGAAGGAGGAGTTTTCTCAAATAACTGGGTTAGTTTTCTCCATGCAGTGTAGATGATAAAAAGGTGATAGTGTGGGAGGCAGTGCCTGAATACTATTTCAAATATTTGCAACTGCAGGACAATCTGAGAGACTGGGAGTTAAATTGTACCTTCTTGCCTGCTATTTTACCTCACTCCCAGCTCCTGGTTTCTATAGGAGGTATTATATTTTTAAGGGAAGAGAGAAAAAGGCACGAGGCATCAGCTTTGGGGAAAGGAATCACTTTTTCTCCTTTCTCTGTCAGGAAAGGAACTGAGGGAGCAGAAACCAGGGCTAGCACATCTCCCTGCAGTCCCTGGCTACAGAAATACAAGTTCATGCTTCTGCCAAGAAACTTGTCTGCTCAAGGCCAGACAGAAATGAATTTTGCTACAGTAGAAAGAGACCCAGATGGATCAGAGCACCCAAATGTGCTGTGGGCAGGTCAGAGCAGCAGTTTCACCAAGTAGGAAATTAATCTCTGATGAGTGAAGGGAGAAGTAGATTTTTAAAGCAAATTCATTCTCCTTGGAATGGAGGCAGAAACCTGGATTGAGGAGTAGCCACAGCCACACCATGACAGCCAGTGATCTCCCTCACTGCAGGTTCTCTCCCAATACTGCTGTGGGAGACACACTGCAAGCTGGTCTGGAGAATGTAGAAACTCCTCCTGGGGGCTGGAAGAGGGATTTGAAGGGTAAAGATGCTGTAAGTGTGAGCCCATTGCCATATTCTGCCTTTTTAGCAAAACCAATTAATAATAGTAAAACCAGAGCTCAGCTGGGGAGCAGCTGTAGGAATATTGAAATCAGAGGCATAGCAGGGCTGTCCTCACCAATCATCAAACAAAGTCACTTTGCCTGTGCATCCTCTGCACAACCTTCACTCTCCCCCCAAGCAATGTACAGAGAATGCAAATCCTTTTAAACCATTGTAACCACAAACTGACCCTTCTGCAGAATTTTGTGCCTCTGCAAGAGAACTCTTAAGTAGGGGTCACTAACCTGAACCTTAATTAACACTTTCAAATCAGCACTACACTCCATCATTAGACAAGCCCATCTCTCTAACAGCGCACAGGATACTGTTGGCTTTCAGCAACCTTGGCAAAAAGACTTGGAATTTACTTCTGTTAGTGTTATTCCCCAGGAGAGACTCTCTCGGTTTCCTCCAGACCTAAAAGAGAGTGCTTCAGCTTGTCAGATTTCTAAGTTTATCAAGTAAAAGCACATCTGGCTCCAGCCTGGCAGTTTCCCCTGTCCAGGAAGACGAGGGCAGATAGACCAGACAGCTGAGAAGTGAAGGGTTCAAATTGTGTAAAAAGAATTTTCATAGTTTAAAACCATCATTTAAAGTTACAACCTTGAACTCTGTTCACTCGGTAAACCCCCTTGTTCAACATCTTTTTTGTCTTTGTAGATAACTCGGGATTTGGAGCTGATGTGAAACACAGAATGGAAGGCAAACTGCCCTGTCTCCTCCTGCTGGTGGGAGCCATCGTGACTGCCCAGGGCCAGGTGAGAGGCTCAGGCACCACATCATTCTCTTGCCATCCCCGTGTGTTTTCAGCAGCACTTCCTCACCATCAGCTCCAGGTCTCTGCATCAGGCAGAGGGAGAGGCTGCTTAGCTCCCCAGAAATCAGAGGAAAACACTCTTACAAAGTAGTCCAGCTCAAAGCTGTGATCTCCAGTAATGTGTTGTCTTGTTTTCAAGCAACTCTTCTCCAGGTAGTCTTGGTGTATCTGTTCACTGTCACCTTTCACTGTTAATAAGAGTTCCATTGTAACAAGCCTTTAATTTTCTTTCTGTGATCATCACCTTCATAATTGCTCCCACTTAAATCTGGACATTAATGGTTCCCTTGTCCCCTCACTTTGTGCCTCACAATGCACAGCTTAAGTAATATCACAGAATTCTAAGATGTTTAGTCTCTTCCTCAGAAATTTCTATCCTATCCTTCCTCCTTCTTTTTATGTTCTTTCTCTCGTGGCCTAATCAAAGAAACTTTCTAAATTGATTTCTTCTGTAAAACTTCATCCAAAATATTGCCTTTAATTGGCTGGAGGGGACATATTTCCCATAGGCAATCAAGCTACAAAGTCTTATGGGGAAACTGCATGTCAGTGAGCAAAAATAACAGCTTGTTCACTTTACTTTGGAAATCAGCTGCTTGAACCCCCTCCAAACAGCAGAAAGGTGACAAGCTTTGGTTGCACTTGCAGTGCCTCAAAGAATGCCCCTTCTTTGCTTGCAGGGCTCTCGCACACGGTTCAAACGGGGAGCCAGACCCAGAGGTAAGCCAGGCAAAGCACAGCCCTGTCCTTGGAGCCCTGTGCACAGGGCAGGTGTGAGCAAAGGGTGCTGAGCAGTGCAGCCTGAAAGCTGCTGGGCATGGTTGTCTGAATGAGAGATTCAGAGAAATTCAATAGTGGAATAGTACCTGCAGCAACACAGCAGTGAGAGAGATGGGACAGCTGTGGTGTGAGAGGGAAAAGGGGCAGCCCATTAGACAGATGCTCCCATCACAGATACTTTTCTCCTGAAAGTTGAAGGGAGTCCTTTTGCTCAGCCAGGTTTTTTCCCTGAATCTCTAAAAGAGGATCTCCTTTCTCCACTTTTACAGCCATTTGCAAAGACGGTTCATCTGGAGAGATTTACCAGCACAGGTGGACCTGGCTGAGGTTCTCAGGGAGCAGAATAGAATACTGCAGGTGTGACAGTGGGCGGAGTCGCTGCCACGCTGTGCCTGTCAGAGGTGAGTATGACAAACAAAAAGGTGAGGGATGATTGTCCATCTAAGCACCCTAAAGAAGAACTCCACAGTCAGGGCCAGAGTTATTGCACAGAAAATTTGGCTTGAAATAGGATAGGAATGAAAATACAAATATACACTGACGCAGGCAGGACTATGTGGGAGTGGGCAAAGGGCTGAGGGAGTCTCCTAAGAGCACATATGGAGAAATGGAACCAAGGAAGAGTGTAAGCACTACACAGAGAGGCTGTAAACACATGGCAATAACAGGTAGGTAGGGAAAAACAGAACAGGCTAAAGGAGACTGACAGGAGAGGAAATTATACATTGCCAGCTTCTTCCTTCTGTGCAATCTGACAGCATTCCCTGGCTTTTGCTTATTCCACAGCCTGCACTAGAAATAAATGCTACAACGAGGGCCAGTGTTCAGAGGCATATTATTCCCCACAGCTCTTCATCTGCCAGTGCCACCAGGGTTTCTCAGGCAAGCAGTGTGAAATAGGTGAGTACACCCCATCAATCACTGTGAGAAATGCTGTTGGGTTTGGCTGTGCAGTGCACAGGGATGAGGTACCCAGCAGCTCCTGATGGATCCTTGGCTCTCTATGAAGTTGCCTGTTTTTATTCTAAAGCTAATACTACAAAGAACTTTTAAGGACACCTGGGCTGTTCTCAGCATCTGTTAATAAAACTCTAAATTTTGTAGCTGAAGACCTCTGTATACACTTACAGTCTGCCTGCCAGGGCATTTCCACTGGCTTTCTAGACAAGACATCTAAGAGTCAGGTTTAAACAGAACAGAGACTGGGGAAGCAGGGGTGGGATGCTGTCCTACAGTAACATTTGGTTCCCTTCTGTTCAGACACTGAAGTGAAATGCTACAGAGATGCTGGAGTGGCATACAGAGGTACATGGAGCACAACAGAGAGCGGAACTGAATGTTTGAACTGGAAGAGCAATGACCTGATGGACTGGGCATACAGTGGCCAAAGAAAGGATGCTGCTGAGCTGGGATTGGGCAACCACAACTATTGCAGGTGAGGGGCTGGTGGCACACAGGTCAGAGCCACAGGAATCAACCCATTCTAAGAGCTTGGAGCTGTTTGCTGTAGTGTGATACCAAGCAGGTGCAGGTATGGCACAGCCCATGAGCAGCAATTGCAGCTTCTGGAGACATATTTGAACTTCAGCTCTGTCTAGACTGGTTGCTTATGACAGACTGAAAAATGTAGAGATCTCTCACCCCATAGTCTTTCCCTTGTCCCTTCTCAGTGCCTAAAACTCCATTTGTAGTTCAGTTTCCTGCAGCTCCAGATCCTGATCAAAACTGTAACAATACAATGCTTTTTGCACATGGACTAAACTGCACAGACATGCTGTCCACTCCTGCGTGGTACTGGCCATCTCATCCTCACCCTCATGGTAAAACAGGAATCCAAACAACTCCTGATGGGTCAGTCCATGCCTTCACTGCAGGGCAAGCTTTAAGCTACTGAATTAGATGGCAGACATGGGACTGTTGCCAAGAGCTTTATAATGATGCATAATATCATAACTCTTTCAGAAACCCAGATGAGGATTCCAGACCTTGGTGCTATATCTATAAAGGGGGAAGGTACACCTGGGAACACTGCAGTGTGCCCTCCTGTTCAAAAGGTACATGCAGGGGGACAGGGAATGGACTTTGGAGTTTCCATTATTCACTGCATACATAAGGTTTCACTGTAGACTTGTGCTGTTTCTGCAGCCTGAAGAGTTGAGACTCTCAGGTTAAATAATTTTTAAGCCTCTAATATGTATGACACCAAGAGACTGAGATGTGTATGGTGAATATAGAGATGCCTTGGCAGAAATCACACTTAGAATCAACTGATGGGGTTGTATCCATGGGTTAATGTGCAGCTTTCTCGTTGCAGTGGCAGCCACCAGCTGCAGGTCGGGCAGGGGCACAGACTACCGGGGCAGCCACAGTGTCACCACTTCTGGAGCCACCTGTCTGAAGTGGAATTCTGGAATCCTTGTCAACAAGCTCTACACTGCCCGGAGAAAAGATGCTTTCCAGCTGGACCTTGGTGATCACAACTTCTGCAGGTATTTAGTCGGGTATAGAACAAAGAAAATCCCACCAAAGTGTCTTGTGGTGCTCTGAAGGCAGGGCTGTGTCTGTTACATGGGTTATTAAAGCACAGGAAACACATTCCTGCTGGGAATGAAGCTCACTTGTAATAGTAATTTTATTCTGCCTGACCTGTCTCTGCTTCTCTAACATCAGACTCCATAAATGGAAATTCCACATGCCCTCAGGGCCCACTGGATCTCCAGAAAAATCAAAAAGAATGCACTCAGGTCACAGTCTGCCACCTTTAGGTCTCCACAAACTCCCTGCAAATCTGATAATACAAAGAGCTCTTCTCTTTCCTGTGTTGCAGGAATCCTGACAATGACAGCAAGCCCTGGTGCCACGTCCTGAAAGGAAGTCAGCTCACATGGGAGTACTGCAATGTGCCTCCTTGCTGTAAGGACACTCCTGATTCTTCTCTTTCATTGGGGCATTACAGTCCTGCATGTCCTCTATGTTAAACTCAAGGCTCTTAAAATGAGAGCTGGAGGCAAAAAAATAAAAGGTTTTTCGGAGTAGAAAGAGATTCTGTAGCTCCACTCTCACAGAAGTGCCTTTTTCTCTGCCAGAAGGGAAGACTGCAGAAGTGAAGGGCAGGAAAGGCAGGGTTTCCTCACTGTATTTTTAAAATCAGAATACGAGTTTCCTAGGAAACAGGAATGAGTCAGATAGCAGAGAGTTCACAGCAGGCTGGCCCAGCATGCACTGCTGACTTAACCCAAACTGAAGGCAAGAGTGGCAGAACCCAAGGCCTGTTTGTGGGTTTGTCCCGCAGCCTCCTGTGGCTCTCGGCAGCGCGGGGGGCGCCAGTTCAGGATCCAGGGCGGGTCCCGCACAGACATCGCCGCGCACCCCTGGCAGGCTGCGATCTTCGCCAGGTACCGCCGGCTGCCCGGGGAGCGCTTCCTCTGCGGGGGAATCCTCATCAGCTCCTGCTGGGTCCTGTCCGCCGCTCACTGCTTCGAGGAAGGGTAAGTTGAGGAGTCAGCACGATCTGGGGGAAAAAAATCTGGAAAATGGAAGCATCTGGTATAGCCTTCCTATTGGAAAAAACCCCCTTTATCCCAGTAAGTGATTCTGCACTAAAGGTTGTAGTTAGTTGTGCTGAGCATTACAGAGAGGCCTTTATTGTGCAAACTGGCAGCATGGCATTGAGGTACCACAGCAGAATATCAAATAGCAGAAGAACAAAGTTGGTAATGCACATGCAGAGCCATCTGAAACTTGAGAACAGCAAGGGGCTGGCAGAGAAGCTTTGCCATGATGGCTGTAAGCAAATAGCACAAAAATGAAGCGAAATAGGTCACTTCAAGTCAAGCTGCCTGGGTAACAAAGTAGTAGTATGAGAAAAGCAGAAGTTCTAACACATCTTGAAGGGAAGGGTCCCCTCCAGTTAACAAGAGAATAGACTCTCTTGTTCTGCAGCTTTAGGACAAATCAGCTGAAGATTGTGCTGGGTAGGACTTCCCGAACCACCCCCGAGGAAAATGAACAAAAGTTTCAAGTGAAGAACTACATTGTGCATCAGAGATTTGACTCAGAAAACTTCGACAATGATATTGGTAAGAACTTTTCTGACCTTGTGACTGAAAAGCTCTGGGTTGGCTCAAGTCTGTGGTTAATGAAGTGAGGATTTTTGTTCTCCCTGCTCAGCTCTGTTGCAGCTGAGCTCGGACACAGAGGCCTGTGCTGCTGAGACAGACACTGTGCGTGCTGCCTGCCTGCCCACGCCGCAGCTGCAGCTGCCTGACTGGACCGAGTGTGAGATCTCTGGCTATGGCAAAAGTGAGGAATGTAAGTAGAGGATCTACCTACATGCAAGTAGAAGATAGTCTGCCCAAAGCTCGAGTCCCCTGCCCTCCAAGAGTTCAAGCCTTTAGCATTACTGAATGTCTAATGTATCACATTGGCTTATATGAGCACTACAAAATGTATGTGTAAGTAGGAGTTACCCAAACCAAGTTTTGCTGTAAGTTCCTTCTTTCATCTGAGTTCTGTCAGCTCTATGGGCCAGTGGAGTCTTCCTTGATACTCCCCACAGTACAAACCCAAAAAACTGGCACAATGGAGAAGGAAGGAAAGACAGCAAGTTTGCAATCACAGCTGCCACATTTCTGCTGCACTCAGCACATTTAGATAGTGTAGTTTGGACAGAGATCCATTCCTGTCAAGGTCTGATGTGCCATACAGTTGCAGATATGTGTTAGAAGGCTGGCTAAATAAAGTGAGCTATAACAAACAGGAATAAAAGCTGTCTGAAAGTATACAGGCAGACCTGTATTTAAAGAAAACAAACCCCTTCCAGCTCTTATTTTACTTTCTACCTTTTTTTTTGTCTTTAATTCTCTAACTTGTAAAATTTTTAAGACAGAGACTGTGACTCATCCATCATACAAGACCTAATCATAGTTTGAACCCAGAGGGGTTTTGGAACAGACCTGAAGATGTAACATACAAGTGTGGTATAAAGTGTTTTTAAAGTGCTTTTAGAGCTTGTCCTCAGCATTGCTTACAGGGAGTGCAGGATAAACGCTCTGAGAGGGAAGGATGCTGCAACTGTAACTCAAAACTAGGCTGAATAACAACAATCTTGCCAACTTTCAGTTTTGTGCAATATCCAATATAAACCCAATATCCAAACCAGTCAACCAACCAAATCTCTTCCATTGCAACATAAGTGTAAATTCCTATCCAGTTACTGATTTTTGTTAGTGCAAGTCTAATATTTAAAAGGTGAGGACCCTATTTCATGCAGTTAAGGCATTTTCATAGGCACTTCCTGTGACTTCATTTTGATTGATGTAACTGTGCAAAGATGACCTACCCACCCAGTAGCCTTTAATTTGGGGCCTAGAAAAACGTCTTTAACTTGCTAAAGCTTGCTGAAGAAACAACATTCTCTCTCAATTAGATTTAAGCTGTTCTCAGTAGCAAAGTGGAACACCCAAGATATAAAAAAAGACCCTTTGGCAAAGAAATATTAGTTCAGCCACTGAGCTGCTTCTGTTTACTGTCCTCTAAACTGCAGCAACTGAACTGCAATTTTAAAAAAACATATATACACAAACACAGACATATGTACATATTTATATTGTAATTTTTCTTCCAGTTTCTCCGTTCTACTCAGAGCACCTGAAGGAAGGGCACGTCAGGCTGTTCCCAGCCAGCCGGTGCACGGCCCAGCTCTTGGGCAACCGCACCGTCACCGCCAACATGCTCTGTGCAGGGGACACCAGGAACCTGGATGATGCCTGCAAGGTAAACCCAGTTCTCTTCCTCCCTTCTTCCCCCCCTTGGCTCTTTTCTCTGTCCTTGGTAGTCTGAGCTAATCAACAAAAAGCTTCAGAAAACAGTTTGAAGAAGTTACACATCTTACGTGACAGTTCTATTGGCCTTTTATTGAACAGAACTGAACTGCTGGCCCCTCTTTTTTTTCTGTCCCCCTGCCCTTCAGAGATGGGAAGGCAGGGCACACTGAGCCAATCAAACCACAGCAACACACACTGAAAATCCCAAATACAGGAAATACCACAAAAATGAACAGGAAAATCCACCCCGGCATTTCCTAATATTTTCTGTTCTGTGAGCATGCAAAACACTCAGCAGGAGGTTCTGCAGGAGGAAGGGGGTGCCTCTCTACTGAAAAACAGAGAAAAGAAAAATAAAGGCTGAAATATGGTGGAGAACAAGCAGCTCTGACATGAGGAAAAAGCAGGGCATGCATTCAATCCACATCTTTCCTTTTGAACAGCGCTTTAATAATTTTGCTTTACTGTTACACACACCAGTATAAACCCCATTGGATCTTTACAGCTTGAATAAAGGCCTTGCTGTTTTTTCTATCTCATCTACATTTCACAAATGAACATTTTTTTGCATCTCTCCCCATGAGGAGCATTGAAGGAGTGTGGAACACAACAGTGACTTATGTAAAGGTGCTGTCACTGAGAGCTCTTGGTTTGTGAGCACACTGCAAACACCAGTGCACCACTAAAGCCAGTGGGAGCAAAACACCAACACAAAAACAAACAAACAAACCAGGAAATTGTTGCTAATCTGCTGCTTCCCTGCAGGGAGACTCAGGAGGGCCCTTGGTGTGCCTGAAGGACGATCGGATGTACCTGGTTGGGATCATCAGCTGGGGCATCGGCTGCGGCCGCAAGGGCATCCCTGGGGTTTACACCAATGTCAGCCGCTACCTGGACTGGATTCAGGACACCATGAGAGCCTGAGAGAGAAAACTGAACTCTCTGCAACCTTTTGGCCATGCCCTCACAGCTTCCTTCTGGTGCCTGAAGGATTCTGACAGCGCTTCCTGTTTGTCCAGAGGGTTTGACTTTCAGTACAACAGGAAGACAAACTGCAGTGTGTGAGAAGGGCACGTTCTCAAATGACTCTCCTTTCCCTATTGCAGGTTATCAGAAACTAATCCTTCTCTTTCTCCAACATCCCCAAGCTGTCTAACTTGCATCAAATCACAAGAGTACAATTAAAAACTAATTTGGGGCCCAAAGAATAAACCAAGAAAGAACATCATGCATCCCTTAGGCAGATAGGTTGTTTTGGAAATGGGTGTAAACTGAAGGCCAAGGGGACAGATTTAATTTCCTGAAAACTTCATTTCCCTCCTTACTTGGCTGTAAAATTTGAAGACATTCCAGTCAGGCTTAAGCTCTGCCCTTATGCCATTTGACTTTGGTAATTTAAGCTGGTGCCAGCCTGACTCCAATAGAAAGAACAAAGCTGCACTCCTAAAGACATTTTCACTGAGGTTCTGCGAAATGCTCAGCATTCCTTTTGGGAAACACAGAAAAATTACCAAGAAGGTAATAAATTTTAGCTTTTAGACAGTGACTTAGGCCCCAGATTACAATCCCAACTGCATAAAGACATTTATCTCCCTAAGGCACCCACCATTCACAATCCAATGGTCATAGTTTACCTTCCTCCTCAAATACCAACCACATTTCTTGTAAAGCCTGCACAAACCACTCTGAAATGATACAGATGACATGTAAAAATTAATTTTATTGATGCCCTCGTTGAAGGTTTTATTTGCACTGAACATGCTCAGCAGTAATGTCACCTCAGCAGATGCCACCTGCTGTGACATCCTTCAGGAGCCCTGGAACCTGCAGCTCCACCAGATGCCTCTCACTCACCCACTGCCAGTCCCCCTGACATGCACACCACAAGGGATGTTCTCCTTCCTTCAGTGTCACCCTGTCCTGCCCACAAGGACCTGCACATGCTGGACTGCACAGCCACCCGTGTGTGGTCACATGTGCAGCCCCTCAGGTACAAGTTCTGCTACCAGAGAGAGAACACGTGGGCATGTGGTGGCCAAAGAGCCTGTAACAGACAACACAAACAGTGCAGATGCCTCTCATTGCCTATTTATGCTGCAGAGAGGGAGGTACCACAGGCTGGGATGGGCAGATGCAGCAAGAGCTCCTGCAGAGGAGATGGTCCCAGTGAACAATTCTTGGTACAGGAACTGGAACGAGGTAGGATGGGCAGGAACACTACAAAGGTACCAGGTCACAACTACGTTGAAGACAGACATCAGTGAGCAGGAGAACAGCAGGATCACCTTCATTTGCAACAGGCAAGCAGAGGCAAAAGGAGGTTTCAACAAGTTACTAGGACAGTGATGACCTTCATTTATTCACAGCTTCAATTTCCACTGGGGCTGTGTCTCCACAAAAATTCCCCCACCTGTCTCTTGTCTGATTCCCCAAAGAAGCTGGAGAATTAATTCCCACCTTCAAATACTGATGAAGTAAGAAGAGAAGCAGAATTGCACTGAGGTGCCACCACCCATCAGTTACAAGAGTTGAATGGATTTCAGGTCTGTGTTCAGAGATTCAAGATACTCAATGATCAAGATGGCTTATGAACTACTTAGAAGAAGCATCCACTTCTTCCCTTCCTCCCTCTGTGGCACCATCCCCAATCTCAGGCTTCTCAATTGCAATCCTGGGTGGAACAACCCACCCTTCCACTTTTTCCAGCCCCTTTGAGGCAGAATGGCACAATGATTTCCCTGCTGCCAAGAACTATAGTGTTGTCTATCCCAACACACAGTGATGGAGAAAGGCAGATGCTGGACCATCACATTGGAGTTTGTGGAAATTCAACTTTGGATCATCTACAAAGGGATAAAAGTCAATCAAAAATACGGAAGAGGAGTTACAAAAGGCAATAAATACCTAGAATTTCCTCTAAGACAGCAAAGTGAAGGTGATACAAGCTTACATAGCTGACTCACTAGTCCCAAGGGACCTGAATACCTCTGCCATCTGCTATTGTTCCAAACACTTCAGGACTCAGCTGGAGAAGAGGTGGTGTCAGGTCACCCTCACTTTCCCCTGCTTTCCAGCAGTCCAAGCACTGGCTTTCCTGCTCATGCTACTACAGGTGAGGGAGCAACCCTACACAGATGGATGGGTAAGGGGCTGCATCCAACAGCCAGGGACAGGGGAAACAGGAAAAGTGCTCCTCCTCCTCACTGGCAGGATCCTCTAGGTCCGGACTTGGAACTTGCCAGCCTTTGTCATGTACTTTATCCCCTTGAATGGCTTGTACTTCTCCCCATACATGTCCAAGCGATTCACCTTCAGTCCTAAAGGCAAACAAACAGTGTCAGAGTGACACAAACAAAGCCTTCAGCATGCAGGGAAAGAACATCCTACTGCAGGGAGCACAGGGAAGGTTTTAGCAAGCAATGAACAGCACAGAGAAAAGCTGAGAACTGTCAAATGTCAGGATCATTCTTTACAAACACATCCACATGCTGAAATTCTTTATAGGTCTGTAAGCACAAAATGCAAGGAAATGTAGAGGAGTTGCTTCACAGAGCACCAGAAAGAACAAATCCATGTATCTGTAGTCAAAGCAGACAATTTGTTTGCTTGCAAGCAAACCATGTTTCAGGTAGAATGTACTTCAGAAGGCTTGCAAAGCTACTTCAGCTACACGCAGAGTGAGCACTGGCACAGCAGAGAGCACTGCCCTTTTGTACCTGACACTCACCAGATATAGCCAGCTGCTGAATTTTAAACTGCAGGTTAATGGTGGGGTTTTCATCTGGTTTTGATGTCCCAGCTTGCAGGCTCACACTCCCCTTCAGGCTTGGCAGCTTCTGAGGGTTTATTTTCCCCACATCCCATGACAGCAACTGAAAAGAACAGAAAATGCAGCAGTGAAACAGAAATGCTACAACACCCTCTAAAGAAGAGTCCCCCTCCAATGACAGCCTTTAGTGTTTCTTCAGGAAAATGTCTTTTTCTTAGTACCTTGCCTTTCACATGGGACAGACACCTCAGACCACTGTTCTCCCTTTCCTCCCAGGAGGTTCCCCAAAAGCCTGACACAAATGGCAGTTCCCCTACTTGTACCAGAAGTCCCCATGGACAAGTCCATCAGATTTAAGTTTGCAATAAGAAAATAAAAAAGAGAACTACGCAGGCTCAAACAGCAAAACCAGAACACCCCAAACCACATCAAACCCCACTAACCAACCCTCAGTGTTTGCAAAGGACCAAGTCTAACAGGCAGTACTAGGCATGACAACTAGACATGCAGAAGTTAGTAAGGCATCCACCAGATTAACACCTCATCATACAATACCAGTGCTTCCGTTTTCTTCACACACCACGTAACCACAACTACAATCCACTCAGACTCTAAGCTATTTGCTGTGGGGACTGAGAAAACTGATAGTATGAGATTGTTCAGAAAAAGATACTGCCTTGAGCAAAGCAGTGGTCCTGGAAGCATGACCAGCTCCACTGCACTTTCTTAAGAAAGATTAAAAAACCCAGTATCTAATTTCTCTCTCCTCTCACCTTTGTAACTGGATCGAAGACATGTGTCCCCTGGGAGGGCGTAAGGGTCATATTTAAGACACTTTTTGGCATCTGGCTGGTGACCATCACCCCCTCCACAGTCTTGCCCATGGTCTGCTTGGGCCCCACTGTGATCTCGAACCGTCCCAGGGAGCTGCTGTCACGGAAACTGATGTTGTGCTTCACGTACACAGGAATTGCCACCAGACTGGAATAGGGACAGAAACAGAAGGTCCTTGTTGATCTCCTGCTTTCGTATTTGGTTTTCCTGATGCACTGAAAACACTGGAAACCAATCTACCTAAAAGAGAAGGAGCTCCTACACCCATTTGTTTGACCTAAGAGCCAAGGCAGAACCCCATTCTCAAATCTGTTACACTTTTTTAATCAAGCTTGCTGTATCTTAGTTTTTTATCTCTCCAGAGACAGGAAACTACATCCAATATAACAGGAGGCTCGAGCAAAGGATGAAAAATGTTTTTTGCATGTCACAACCAGCCTGGCAAGCAGTTCCAGGCAGTGCAGCAGCACTTGCAACCAAAAGCACAAATGTGAAGTTCATTTCCCACTCCCTTTCACCTACTTGAGATAAATCTCACAAAGTCTAACAAAAATCTTTAGCATCTGTAATCCTAAGTAGTACTTGGCAAGCTGCTTCTAGAAAAGAGCACAAACAGTGGACAAGAACTTGTAGCTCTATTAGGAGAGAGATGTTAAAAACCTAACAAAAGCACCAAACTATGTTGTTTTATTCTAGAAGTTTTTTATAAGCATAAGAAATCAATGGCTTGATTACTCCACACTGCCTAATTCTTTCCTTCTCTAGTCTGTTTATCTCCTACTAGTCTTTGAAAGAACCCTGCTGACCAAAATAACAGAATCACTGCTCCAAACAAGGATGTTTTAAAAAAGGAAAAATGCAAGTTATGGACCTGACCTTCATTTGGCACAGTGTGCCACCTGGTTTTCAAAAGTTCCCTTTTTTATCCTCTCCCTAGCCAGAAAGATCCAAACTTCATAATTCACAGCACTCCATTCATCACCTACTTCTGAGCACTGACATGGTAGGAGAGCAAGCGGAAATTCCCATCAGGTGGAATGAAGGAGAGGATTCTCTCGGACTCCCAGCGCTTGAACCGCACACAGGGGTGGAAGCTGACGTCGTCCAGCAGCCGAGGGTTCTGGGCAGAAACAAAGGCACAGGGGTGGGAAGGCAGAGCCACTGCAAGTGACCTCCTCTTCTCCTCAGCCTTCTGTCCATGAAGGGCTTTACCATCTGACCCACTCTGACCATTTGGAGTTGTCTGCATTCAGACATGCTGAACTGATTGATGCTGTTACATCCATGTGAAAGCAGTAACCAATAACTTATATCATTCTTTAGGATATTTTGTTTTAGAAAATTCAGTCATGTTGAATGATGGCATTGATACATTCTCATTAAAAACATGGCCCTTCATGATATCTGCCTAAAGCATCACTGTATCTCAACAACTTAGTCACAGCACACACTGCCAATGCTTTTAAACGAAGAATCTGAAAATAAAACTTCTAGACTCAAAGTTGCTAAGTTCACTTCGAGTTCCCATTGTCATTTATTTCTCCTTTTGTTTGGTATACCCAGATTCCATCAGTGTAAGACAGATCTTGGCAGCAGGGCTGGGAAACCCTTTTCAGATGACTTAAGTAAAGATAAACCCTTGAGCTTTACCATAAAGGAGAGGGTCAGGTCTGGCATGCCAGTCAGCTTGACACAAGCATCAATCACCCCCTGGATTTCAGCAGTAATTGTGGAACCTGCAACAATGAGGTAAACACAGGTGGTTATGTGAACCTGACCAAAAAAACCCCAAAGTGGAAAAACTATCAGTGGGGAGGAAGGAGATCTATTATCCTTATGAAATGTCATGCTTCATTATGCTGCCTGCTCAACAGTTTTCTCATTCCCAAGAGGATTCACACAATTAAGAACCACAGACACCAGCAGTGTCCACTTTAATGGGCAAAGACAACACCTCCCAACTCTAACAAGACTAAGATGCACAAATACCAAAGAGAAAGTGCTGTGCAGAATATTCATTCATCTTCTATTTTCCCAATATGAAATTGCTTATGAGACCTCAAGGACAAGTGAAAATCTTGGTGCCTCTGTAAAATTTTTGACTGAATAGCACATACAGATTGGCAGAGTAAAACAGGAACAGCTTCCCACACTTAGAGGAAGGAGACCCTCTTTGAAAACCCAGCTCTCACTTCAGGCATGATCAGGACAAGTTACCCTCATGTTAGCCAGAAGCAATTTCCATACCTGACTTGTCAATGATTGCATCTATCTCCTCAATGACATCAAAATAGGCCTCATTGTTGGTGTATTTGACACCAGTCCGTCTCCAAGGCACCACTGAGAGCTGCCCAGTGGGAAGCTGGTCACCCACATTGGTGCTTCCTGCAAAAAGAAAGGCAATCACAACAACCCCAGGAAGTCAGACAGTGCTTCAGAACAAGTCCCTGGACTTACAGAATTTAATTGCAATTAACCCCCCAAACCTCTGTTTCTCTGTAGGAGAGCAATTACTCTTTGACACTCCCTGTAATTCTAAAATTTTCATCTCACACCCAGGTCTGAAAGAAACTCCCAGCAAACTAACATCCTGAAAGTCATGTTATGGCTGTAACTGGAAATGGAATCAGACTGTTCCAGCTTAAAAAAAATCAAAGCAAACCAAAAACAAATGAAAAATCAAAGTGCTGGAAGTGGAGGGAGCCCCAACATGAGGCACTAACACCTGACCCCCTAAATACACCTGTGTTGCAGTTCAGAATGGTGTGGAACACAAATTTCCCTCACCCATGTCCTAATTTGCTTATGCAGGGATATTGCCACATGGACTTCCCAGCTTATCTGCTTTTGTTTCCCTGTACCTGTGATGGTGTTGACGACTGTTCGCAGAATGGTGGGAGGTTTGATCAGTTCCTTGAGAATATTGGACTCTGTTGCCAGGGGAAAGCCATTGTCCAGCATCTCCTCCAGCACCTCATAAACCACCACAACGTTGTCCTTGATTATCATCTCTGAGCAGACACCAAAATAATCCTGTGCAAAAGAAATAATTACTCAACGGTCTGTGAAAGGGAATCTCACTGATCCTTCCCCCTGGTGGACACCCAGACAGGAATAAATCAAACCTCTTCCTGGAGGAGGCAAAACAACTCTCAAACTCCAGGTGTTACTACAAGCACATCAGACAGACTGGCCACTCCGGCAGACACAGAGAACTCTGAGCACCCTCTGCCAGTGCCCCACTGAGCTGGCAAATCCCCACATCAGGGGCTCCAATTGACTCAGCAATTATTAAAATGGAACATTTAATTTAATTATAACCTTATTCTATGTGGACTTCCCATATCTTTCAGGAGGGAGCACAGACACAAATCTGAGCTGCTGGTTATTTACAGCAATCAAAGAGATCAGACATTCTGCACAAAGCATGAGCAACACACACTGGGACAGCAGAGAACTCCTTGTCCTGTGCTACAAACACTGTTTCATAGCAGGTTTTAATACAAGGCCAGGCCAGTGAAGAGACAACTTGTACCCCCCAAAAAACAAGACCCAAAGCTCTGATAGGATCCATTTGTGAACAGCCAGTTCACTCCTGAAGTCAGTGAAACACTCAGAACACACTCACATTCCAACTGCCCTGGGGAAGGAAAAGCTCACATGACACTTGCCCAGCACCCACATTTCCTGTGTTCTGGCAGGGTGATGGTCATGAGACATCTCAAATGTGGACAACACAGCCCTGCTGTTGGCAGGCAGAGCCCAACATCTGCACCAAATTCTCACAATGATGGTGGTCACCAGAGCACAGAGGGAGCTGCTCCCTCTGCTTTGGGCAGCTCGCAGGGACACTCCGGGGGTGGCTGTCACTGAGGGACCAAAGCACGTGGCTACAAACTACAGGAGCCCCTGGGGGGCACAAGGGCAGCTCGGTGTGAGCTCCCAGCAATGGCAGGAGCCCCTCAGAGCACAAGGTGTGAGCTCAGAGCCCCCAAGGCAGCCCAGGCTGCAGGACAGACACCCCGACCACCCACAGCTCCTTCCCCGAGCAAGGGGGTCACTCGAGGCAGTGAATTCCCCGCAATGCCCCGGCAAAGGATGAGGACCGGGTGACAGGGCACAGGGACACCCGAGGGCAGGACACAGACGGGCTCAGGACCGGGTGACAGGACACAGGGACACCCGAGGGCAGGACACAGATGGGCTCAGGACCGGGTGACAGGACACAGGGACACCCGAGGGCAGGACACAGATGGGCTCAGGACCGGGTGACAGGGCACAGGGACACCCGAGGGCAGGACACAGACGGGCTCAGGACCGGGTGACAGGACACAGATGGGCTCAGGACCGGGTGACAGGGCACAGGGACACCCGAGGGCAGGACACAGATGGGCTCTGCGCCCCCCCAGCCCCACCTGGAAGGTGTCCACGACGCGGTGCAGGAACTCGATGACGAAGAGCGGGGGCACCTCGCTCTGAATGACGGCGACGAAGAAGATCCTGTGTCGGTACACGGAGAGCAGGCAGTGGTGCGGGGTGGGGATCACGGGCGGCACGTTCTCCGCCTCCGCCGCCCGCTCCTGCGCCTCGAAGAAGTAATCGCAGACCGAGCGGCTCACCACGCTCTTCCAGTGCTTCTCCAGGAAGATGTCCCCGGCAGCG
Organism: Hafferia zeledoni; assembly: GCA_035583235.1. NCBI lineage: Eukaryota > Metazoa > Chordata > Aves > Passeriformes > Thamnophilidae > Hafferia > Hafferia zeledoni. The sequence continues at coordinate 1,376,403 of JAWWEV010000059.1, forward strand.
TTGATCAGGAACAGGCTGTGGATCATGGCGGGGCCGGGCCGGGCTGAGCCGCGCTGGGCTATCACTGCCTGGGATGGACTGAGCTGGGCAGGGCTGGGATGTCACGGCCTGGGCTGGGCTATCTATCACGGAAAGGGCTGTCTATCACGGCCTGGGCTGAGCCGGGCTGAGCTGTGCCGTGCCGTGCCGGGCAGGGCTGTGCCAGGTTCCGCTGTGCCAGGCCGTGCCAGGCCGTGCCGGTCTGTGCCGGGCCGGGCTCAGCCGTGTCGGAACGAGCCCCCCGTGTGCCCTCACGCACAAGTCCCGCCCCCGGCTCGCGTCTGATGACGCACAAACGGGCGCGCCCGTTCGGCGCTCGCTGTCCCGGTCCCGGGTCCCTGTCCCGTATCCTTGTCCCGGTCCCGTGTTCCTGTCCCGTGTCCCGGCTCCGTTTCCCCTGTCCGGGCCCCGTGTCCCCGCTCCTGTCCCGGTCCCCTCTCTGTGGCCCCGCCCCTTCCTCTCTGGCCCCGCCCCCGGCCCCGCCCCTCCCGTGTCGCAGCCGCGGCTCCGCAGCGCCCCCTGGCGGCAGTTCCGGGCCGCGCGCTGTTCCCGCTCCCCCCCCCCCCCCGCGGCTGTTCCGGCCGCGCCGCCCGCCCGCCCCCCCCGCCGCAGCGCGCCGGGCCCAAGATGGCCGCCGTGTCAGTTTCGGGCTTGGGCGCCGTCCGGCCTTGCCCCGCCGGGCCCCGGCGCTCCGTGCCCGCGGTGAGTACGGCCGGCCCGGCCCGTCAGCCCGGCCGGCTGGCGCCGAGCAGCGCGGGGACGGGCGGCTGGCGG
>JAWWEV010000059.1:1386713-1462636 GCA_035583235.1 Hafferia zeledoni
CTCTCCCCACAGCACTTGTGCTCCAGTCCCTTCTCCAGCCTCGTTGCTCTTCTCTGGCCCCGCTCCAGCCCCTCAATGTCCTTCCTGAACTGAGGGGCCCAGAACTGACACAATGGGAGAGCTGCTTAAAAAGAGACTGGGCCAATATGTGTCAGTCCTGGCTGTCTTGGAGATTCCTGACAGACATGGAGTGACACATGTCTGGAGTTTGATTGATAAAGGAACTCTGTTTACTACAGAACTTTAAAGTGGAGTGGAGGGAGGAGGGTGGATGGTTGAGAATGTTGATAAATAAACAACAGCTTGATTCCTGTGTTAGGTTTGTTGTGTAGGAAGGGAAGAAGCAGCAGAGAGAATGAGAACAGACAATTCTGCCCCTGCCTTTCCCCTGGTTTTCCAGCAATTTTGTCTCAAGTCATAGTGGGAAAAACAGTTATAAAGAAATAATTATTAAATGAAGTACTGTCATTTTAGTCAGAAAATAGGCTCCATGTTCTTAAATAAGTACAGATACACTGCCAACAAAATCTGACAAACAAACACTGTGTGTGACACTGCTGAGTCCTTCAGCCTCTGTGGGTGGATGGGTTTTATTCCTCCTTGCCTCATTCAAGGATTTCAAACTACATTTATCCTAATGAGTTATGATTAGTCAGCCTCTGTTCCACCTCTTTAAGTGTTCTTTTATTTGATGTATAAATCTGACTTATTTTTTCCGTCCTCACCATTTTTTTTCTCACTATATGAGCCCCTTTCCTTGGGGCAGCTACTGATGTGCCCTGGGCTGGTGATCACAGTGGGGTTGGATCAAGGGTTGGACTTGCTGATCTCAGAGGTCTCTTCCAACCCAGTCCATTCTGTGATTCTATGGATGTGGCACTGAGTGAGAATCCACCACATCTTGATCCAAACCCACTCCGTGCCCTGGGCTGGTGTTCACAGTAGGGTTGGATCAAGGGTTGGACTTGCTGATTTCAGAGGTCTCTTCCAACCCAAATGATTCTCTGAGCCCCTTTGTGCAGTCCCAGCCTGTGCTGTGAGATCCTGGCAGGCTGCAAGACTCTGCCAGCCCAGTTTGTTCTGGCTGCCTCCCTCGCTGAATCTGTGACATCACACACATGAGCAAAACAGCAGAAGGAGTTGAATGGCTGCCAAAAATTGGCAGGATCAAACCGAGCTGGCTGCTCCCAGTCTTGTTTTCACGGATCTCTCATTGTGTGCTTGTGTTCTGCACTTGCCAGGATGTTCTTTGCTGAGCAAACACTGAGATCTCTCCACACTTGGCATGACAGTCTCACACAGAAGCTTTGCAGGAGTAGCCTGATCTCCACAGTCAAAATTATTCCAGTTAATTACTCTAAAATGTTTTGAATTCTAGAAGAACCTTCCCCCAAACTATAGATGATTTTTTTTTAATGTGGTAATAAAGTGTTTGCCACTTGTCAGAGGTGGTAAACACAGGAAACATTGAAGCTGTTGAAGGACAGTCTTTGATCTGGTTCTCCAAACCTGGACAGTGTTTACATGTGGACATCCAGATTTGAAGGACTGGGGATGAACAAAACTGTCTAGAAGAGATAAGAATGACTATCTTAGACTGTTGACCATCCCTAAAATTCTCTTTGTTGAAATAGATTGCTCATGAATGTCGTGCAGAGGATACACGAAATATTTCACTTGTCCCCTTGAGTCTTGCAGCTTTCCTTTCACAAATGATGCAGCAAAACCAATGTTAGAAGAGGCCAAGCTGTGTCTGGGGAGTTTTTTTTTCAGTGAAGTGAAATACACTTTCTGAAAGTGTGAAGGAAAGTAATTTTGAGGCTTATCCTTAGAGAAACATTGAGTAAAAATGTTTATAAAACACACTTTTATATAACTGGTATGGCAAACCAGATACCATGCCCTGGCAAACTGCCTCATTAATATACTAGACCTTAAACCATGTCAGATTATATAAGTGGTTTAACTCCTGGATTCTGATTTCTGACAGTCCTGGCAATTTCTTACAGAGGATTGTACACAGACAAAAAAATCCTCAAGGGTTTGGGACAGATAAAAAGAAACAGCAGGTCAAAGTGCATGGTTTCCTCCTGGGAATTAAACATTGTGGTCTTTAGATCAAAAGCCAGCACAGCAGTCCCAGCAGCATCTCTGATGTGATAATCCAACAGCAGCTGCACTGTTGGATTGGTGTTGGTGTGGTGCACTCTGGGGTGTGAGAAACCTGCTCTGGTGGGAGCTGTCCCTGCCCCTGGCACGGGGGTGGGACTGGGTGAGCCTTGAGGTCCCTTCCAGCCCCACCATCCTGTAATTCTGTGATTCCGTGGTGCAACTTTCATGTCACATTGGCTCTTAACTATGAGTTAAAAATCAGTAAATTCTTTGAGTGAGAAAGATTTAGCCACACGTGAAGGGAAATTGATGCTCTTGAATGTTCACTCCATTAAAATGTAACTATTAATAAATGCTGCTTTTTGCCTTCTGTCTGAAGGACCATTACAGTGTAGTTGAGATTATCTGTGAAGCTTCAGAATAATGTCTGACTGAAATGAACATAAACAGAGGATGGTATTAAGAGCTGTACAGTTGTTGTACTTTGGAGTAGAACTTCTGTTCAGTTAGTGCTGCACTGACTGTGAGAACCAGCTAAAATCTATGTGACACAGTGTACATCACAGCAGTTCAGGTGATACATGAATGTCTGTGACACTTTGTGAGTTGTGGTTTGTTCCCTTGCCACACTCAGTGCTTTCATTGTCTGTCTCCTCACAGCCCGTGGCCGAACCCATCCCAATCTGCAGCTTCTGCCTTGGCACAAAGGAGCAAAACCGGGAGAAGAAACCTGAAGAGCTCATCTCTTGTGCTGACTGTGGCAACAGTGGTAGGTGACATCTCCAGGGATGCTGGTACCAATTCCTTCCATTGGGATAGAAGAGCTTGTGCAGGGCCTGCCTCTGTCCCATCCACATGGGGAGGATCCATCTGGTGAGGCTGTTGCCACTCAAGGCAGAGAAGTCTCGTGGATGGCTCTGCTGACCCAGACGTGTGAGGAATATGCTGCTGTGGCATAGAACACAGTTAGTTCAGCTGGATCTCATGCTCTCAGAGGAGAGGCAGTTGAGTCAACCTAGCACACATTTGGCTCCTGGAAGTTTTTTTAAAAACGTGGCAATGAAGACCAGTTTCTCAATTCAGTTATGAAGAATTATCTCTGTGTGTGGACCTGCCGTTTGGTCTCTAGGGCATTAGTTTTGTGTTACAGGAATGTAAGAGTAGAAACACCTAAAAACAGGAGCGTCTGGATAACCAAAATTCTGCCTGGGAATACATAACTGATAGAGCAGTGTCTCTGTGAGCTGTCTGTGGCCATTAGCAGCAGTGGAATGGTTTCACTGGTGTAATTTCCTCCTTTCCTGCAGGCCATCCGTCCTGTCTGAAGTTCTCCCCCGAGCTGACGGTGCGAGTGAAGGCCCTGCGGTGGCAGTGCATTGAGTGCAAAACGTGCAGCTCCTGTCGAGACCAGGGCAAGAATGCTGTGAGTGCAGTGGGGGATCAGTCCTCTGCCTGTTTGTTACACTGCAAATCAAACCTTTCCACAGGCAAATCCTTGCAGCCTTTATTTTAGCCTGGTAGTCCTTCTGAGACCCGTGACATACCTTGGTGTGTTTGTAGTTAAAAACTCTGTGCCTGTTCTCTGAGATGGTGGCAGATTAGTGGAGGACTTAGTGCTGATGCACATCTTGAGATTAACTTTGTCTCCAACAGGACAACATGCTGTTCTGTGACTCCTGTGACCGTGGCTTTCACATGGAATGCTGCGACCCTCCTCTCACCAGGATGCCAAAAGGTGAGGACTTTGCCATGATAATTGAAGGATAATTTGAGATGGTGGTGGAAGAGACCAGTGGGCAGACAGTGCTTCCACTTACTTAGTCCTCTTTTAGCTACTTTAGCTACATTTGGCTTGTTTTGTATGGAATTGCTTCTCAGGTGTTAGAAACCAGAGGAGGGTCAGAGTTTCACATCCAGATCTTCCACTGTCTCCTGCTTCCTGTGCCTTACTGTATGTGAAGAGTTTTGAAAAAAAAAAAATCTTTGAGGAATAGAAGGAATAGAAGTCATCCCTGCAGATTAAAATTAGCAACTTCCATTTGAATAATTAGCCTTGTACAGAAGAAAGAGATGGACTTCTAAGTTTTTGAAGTCATCCATTTGGACAGTAGAGTATCCCAGATAAATGAACTTTCCTTTCAGTCAGAAAGCAGATTATCTGTGGAAGATTCTTCCTTGGTGGTTAGAAGAAGATTCTCCTATAGAAGATTATCTAGAAGATACCATATATATCTTCCATCTAGATAATATATATTTTATCTATATAGTATATAGATACTATGTGCTGCTGTAGATGTAGTATAGTCATAAGCAGATAATGGGATAATTAGCCATTAAATTATGTTTTTCTGATGATGTGCTGCCAATTAAAGAGAGTTCCTTCATGTTTGGAACTATCTGGGGGGCAGGGAGCATTAACAGGACTTGAGTTTTCAATTCTTGAAACATACACATAATTTTTCTTCCACACACATGTGACAGTCAGAGCCTTTGGCCTTTCCTACCCTTCCTCTCAGAATGCCTGTGCCCTGTAATTCTGCTGTGTGTCCTACATGGCTGTCTCCTGCACTCAGTGCTGAGGATTTGTGTCTCACAGGTATGTGGATATGTCAGATATGTCGGCCCCGGAAGAAAGGCAGGAAGCTCCTCCAGAAGAAGGCGGCCCAGATCAAGAGACGCTATGCCAACCCCATAGGACGGCCCAAAAACAGGTTAAAGAATCAGAACACCACGTAAGTCCCTACAGGGAAGAGTAAGGTGGGAGATTCCGTGGGACAGTGGGTGTTTCTGGTGTGTCTGGGTTTCTTGTACAATTGGGAGCTGTTCGTTGTTCTTTTAGTACTGATTTTCTGAAAAGGCCTCTGAAGGACTCCTAGGGCAGTCCCTCTGAGAAGTGTTGAATACTCAGTTATCTCATAGAATCATTTAGAGTGAAAAATACCTCTATCATTGAGGTATCATTGAGTCCAACTTTCACCCAGCACCACTGTGTTCACCACTAACCATATCCCCAAGCCACACCACACACCTTTGGAATATTCCTTCTCAAAAGAGTTTTAGAATTTCCAGCCTGAAAGGTGGCAGCTGGTTGCAGAACACTGTTTTCACTAAGATGACCATCAGTGGTGTAGGTTCTTGGGTAATGTTCATGTCCTGCATGTGTTGATTTTTTGTGGAGTTCTTACAACAGTTGCCCATCGGTACAAAAACTCTGACTGTGTAAATGACTGTGTAAACTCTGACAAGTGTAAATATTTAATGACTGCATAGATTGAAGCCTTCTGTGCAGGGTTACTGATTTTAAAATTTGATGTTGTATTAAATTTGGTGAAAATCTACTGTTTATACTCAAATTAATTGCACATAATGTTCAATGTGGAGAAAAATAGTACAGTGCTTCTACTGAGATGTTTAAATCCTGACTCCTCTGGGGTGCACAGGGTCTCTACTCCTGTAGTTTTAAATCCTTCAGTTCATATTGACTTTCTGTGGCTGACAATAAGTGGGAGAAGGTGTCAGTCCCCCTTAGCAGATCTCCTGACCGTCTTTGCCCTCCTCCTCCTGCAGATCCAAAGGCCCTTTCAGCAAAGTCCGTGCTGGCCCCGGGCGGGGTCGGAAGCGCAAGATGGCTCTGACTAGCCAGGCAGCAGCAGCAGCAGGAGGAGCATTCCTGGAGCAGACAGGTGTCCTGGACTTCTGCAGAGATGGCAGCAACACCCTGAAGTTTAACAAGAAAACCAAAGGGCTCATAGATGGCCTTACTAAATTCTTCACTCCCTCCCCTGATGGACGAAAAGCTCGAGGGGAAGTGGTAGACTATTCTCAGCAGTACAGGATAAGGAAAAAGGGTACCAGGAAATCTAGCACTTCAGAATGGCCCACAGGTAAAGATTTTTCACCCTGCCAATGTAAGTATCCTGTACACCAAGCAAGTGTTAAAGGGTAGGATGCTGCAGTGAGCAGAATTGTTAAAGGCTGCAGACTTTGAGCTGAAAGTTAACACAAATGCAGTTATCTTTGTGCACTGAGGGAGAAGAGCAGTTGGAAAAAGGAAGTGATCCTACAGACCTTTGGCTTTTTGTATATTGATGGCAAGGTCTGATGAGGGGCTAAATGATTGCAGTGAGGTAAAATGCCCTAGGAAAGATGCTGAACACTGTCACATTTGAAAGAATAACGTGGGGAGTGGCTAATGAAAGTAAAAGCAGCAATGTAGAAGTATGAAATGGGAAATAGATAACTCAAACCAGTCTGGCAGACCATGAGTTTCTGATCTGTGGTATCAGCTTGTGAGTGTTTCTTAGTTTTCTCAGCTGCAGAGGAGCCTGTTTGTGCAGTTTGACATCTTTTTGCTGGAAAGCTTCCCTTCCCTTCCTTTGGATGAGGTTCTGCTTTCCCAGTTTTCTAGCTTAAGACAATCCCTATGACTGGGCCTTCATTTAATTTCTGTATTCAGATCTTTACAGTCTTTTGAATAGTTTTGTAGCTTGGGTTGTTCCTAAGCAAGCAGTTGAAAACATCCCACAATAAAATAAAGAGTAGTTTTGTGCATTGGTCTGGCTGGTGCTGGAAGAACAGCAATATTCCTTAATGCTTTGGGGGTGAGGTGAAGTGTCCAGTGGGTTTTGTTGGAGTTTTTTTTTGTGGAAAGGATGTGGAAAGAATTGAAGTGTCCTGATTTTGGCATTTAAATAGTTGTGATCCTTGTTTGTGAGAAACAGGCTTAGTGATAAGCCATTTATCCAAACTTACCTGACTGTTAGCAATGCCTTCATGATCCTGTGAGGATCTCGGTGGTGAGTTTTGGACCTGGTTAGATATATGATAGTACTTCTTACATGGTCCCAAATCCAGAACCTGTTCTTTCTTTGTGGTCCCAAATCTGAATAGAAAATCTCTTCAAAAAAACCTGGCACAGTGTCTGAATGCAGCCAGATGTTGTTAGAGCACTAAAAGCAAGTACTCTTTTGTAAATGTAGGTGAAGACAATTTTCTCTCTTCCTTACAGACAATCAGGATGGCTGGGATGGGAAACAAGAGAATGAGGACCGTTTTTTTGGGAGCCAGGATGTCTTAAATGAAAAAGACATGGAGTTGTTCAGAGATATTCAGGAACAAGCACTGCAGGTAAAGTTACATTTTGAGATTTTGGGATAAAATCTTCATAAGTTATCAAAGCATTTGTTTTCTTTGAAAGCAGAGTGTTTAATTTCTTTATTTTTAGTTGCCATAATAGGTACAGTTACTATCAGAGAGACAGAAAGGAAATAAAGCCTGTATAAATCATTAAAAAACCCCTCTTGTTTTCTGTTTTTTCTTTAATAAATGTGAGGGTTTTCTTTAATTCTTCTTCACTTGTGATGATAAGCAGGGAGCTGCACCCTGAAACTGGTTTGGCAGCCACTGCATTCACAGCAATACATCTGCTCTCAAATCTGGGAAGACACTGATGCATTATATTAAATACTTGCATATTTAGTTTTCAACCTCAGGAGCAGTTTGTGTTTCTGTTCTTGGTTATTGAAGTAATACAAAGGGACTAAAAAGGATTGTATTGAACTCCTCTGTGTACTAATTTGCATTTAAAGCTGTGACATGCAGCACTGTGGCAGGGAGTGGAGGGTGTGGTGTGACAGTGCTTATAATCCTTTTGTGAATCACATGGTCCCTTGAAGTGTGGCTGGCACTGGGGTTTAGCATCAGAAAGCAGCATCTGCATCTTCCCAGTTCTCTCTGAGTTCCAGTAGGATGGACTGTGTAGATGAGAATGTCTGAGTTTAATTCATCTTAGAAGTCTTTCACTTGGAATTCATGGCAACCTGTGCTTTTTCCCTTGCACAGAAAGTGGGGGTGACGGGGCCCCCCGACCCCCAGGTTCGCTGCCCCTCGGTCATTGAGTTCGGCAAGTACGAGATCCAGACCTGGTACTCGTCCCCGTACCCCCAGGAGTACTCGAGGTGAGCCCCTCCTTCCTGCCCAGGGTTTGGGGCACAGAATCCCCCCGTGGGTGGTGTCTGCAGGATTGTCCTGCTCTGCTGCACCTCCAGTTGTGCTCGTGTTCTGTTGCTGAAGAGCTTTGCAAACTGTCCAAACTGCAAACTCCTGGAACTTCAGCTTTGTTCAGAAAGAGGAATGACTTCTAAGGGCTGTGGTGGAGAAAGAAAATTAAGTGAAACTAGTCTGTCATTCTTGCCCAAGCTAGGGTATGGAAATGGAGTTAAATCACAGCAATACCAGGACACTTGGACTCCAGTTGTTGATGTCAGTGTAGTGTGTAAAACTGTTTTAAAGCAGAGGGGTAGATGGTGGTGTGCCCCATTGCTCAGGGTATGTACACAGAGCTGTCAGTGATGAGGAGGGGAGGGAGGCAAAAGGAACTGTTCATCTCATCCATCACTATGCACAGCTGGGAGGAGTTACTGTTTTTTTATAGGATATTCATTGCTACATCTATTTCTTCTGGCATAACTTAATACTGAAAATGTAATTATTCAGGACATTAGGACATTTTTTAAATATCCATTTGTTAGAGAATAAGTAAGTGCTGTGATTTTAACTCTGGTGAGGTGGTTTTGCCCATCACTGGCACATACACAAGGTCAGTATATACTGGGTTTGTTTTCATCAAGTTCTCAGTCTGCAGGAATGAAGAATTTTGTACAAAAGTCTGTATCTTCAGTCTGTGACCTTTCTTTGTCTTTGCTTACAGGCTACCTAAGTTGTACCTTTGTGAATTCTGTCTAAAGTACATGAAAAGCAGAACTATTCTCCAACAGCATATGAAAAAGTGTGGCTGGTTTCATCCTCCAGCCAATGAAATTTACAGAAAAAACAATATTTCAGTCTTTGAGGTAAGTTAGAAAGCTAAGTCAGTCACTTTTCTCTATAAAATAGGATCTAATTGGTACGTTTTTCATAGCCCTAAAGATCTTCATTCTTGGAATATTCAGTTGCCAAGAGAGAAGCACTGTGAGCAAACAGGCAGTGGGAGCTGACCTTGTGTGTGGATTATTCATCCATAAAACATAGGAAAAGAGTCACTTTGTAAAAGGTGTTTTCTTCATTTTGGGAAAATGAATTTTAAGTTGTCTTTTAAGCTAATGAATGTAACAGTGACTTGGTTACAGCCTTTATTCTGTGGAAGTTTCAAGTCCTTTGAGACACCACCTGTGGCAGAGCAGTCTCCCTCGTGTGTTGAGACCTTTCAAGTGTACAGGGACACTCAGGTGAAGCATTACCTTGTCTGACAGAAATGCAGTGACAAAACTTTTCCTCCTGTCTGTCAGGTTGATGGCAATGTCAGCACAATCTACTGCCAGAATCTGTGCTTGTTAGCCAAGCTCTTCTTGGACCACAAGACTCTCTATTACGATGTGGAGCCATTTCTTTTCTATGTGCTGACACAGAACGATGTCAAGGGCTGTCACCTTGTTGGCTACTTTTCCAAGGTAAGTATTTGAGTACAAACTGTTTGCTATGGTGAGAAATTGTTGCAATTTAGGCTCTTGAATTTTATATAATAAATTATATAGTACAGGTGTAGACATCTGTGGACATCTTTATGTTACATTCAGAGACCACCAGTTAATAAAACCAAGTTTCCTTATGATGTTGAATATTACATACTTTCTAAGGAACTTGTGCTGCAGCTCGTGGTTAAAAACAACTTTTTAAATTACTTCCTGCTCTTGGTGCAGGTGGGGAGTACTGTTTGTGAGATAAACAGAATTACCAGCTAGATCTACCTCACCTTTCATTCTGTAAATATATTATTTTCCAGCAATTTTGCACCACATTGGAAAACTTTTATTTTTTTGGGGGGAACAGGGCCAAGATTTCAGGTGGGCCTTTTCTCAAGATTTTATCTTTAATTATTTTATTTGTTTTTAAATAGTTTTATTTGAAGCTTTTCAGTGTTCAGAACAGCAGATTTGACATTGGATTTTAGCATGGTATGGTTGTCAAGAGTTTAAAGGTTTGCTGGAATACTGCAAATTTCTGCAGTGAATTTAACTGCCTTCAGATTTATTCTTTGAATTTATGCAGCCCATCTTCTTTACTGTGTTGTGTCTAAGCAGAAGGTTATGTTAAGTTTTCATTCCTTTGCTTTTCTGAACTGAAATGATGGTAATTGTTTTTAATATTGTCTCTTCAAAGTCTTTCCTTGGCTCATGTACATTGTTGTTCCTAAGAAGCTTTGACTGAGGTTTCCTATCTCACTTTTTGCTGTAGAATTACTTGAACAACTTGTGCTGTTTCTCCCTGGTGCTGTGCTGGTTTAACAGGATGTGCTTTGTCCCACCAGGAGAAGCACTGCCAGCAGAAGTACAATGTGTCCTGTATCATGATTCTTCCGCAGTACCAGCGAAAGGGCTACGGCAGGTTCCTCATCGACTTCAGTAAGGAGCTTTGGCTTCACTTCATTAGGCTCTGTCTTTTCATATTTTAAACATATTTTCCATCTGAACTTCACAGTTTACTCTTATTGTTGGAAGACTTCAATTCTAGAGACAAATTGATCATTTTTGCCTGAATTCCCATGTTTTCTCTGTAAGCAGCTTAGGGTGGAAACTGTGTATGTGTCAGTACAGTGATCTTGGCAGAAGTTTCTCTAACTCATGTAGCTCCTTACAGAGAAAGCCAACCATAGGACTGTGGAAAGCCAACCTAAGACTGTCTGTGGAAATCTTCAGCAGCTTCATTAAGTGAATGAGTGTCTTAAGCAAAAGTGTCTTACGTTTTAATGTAGCTTTCAGAGCAACAACCCCACATATACTGAGGCTCTGAATGCTCCAGCAATTCCCAGATTCATCCATGTATCTCAGCAAGTTCATGTTGCTTATTCTGCTGAGGGCAATCTAATACAGCCCTCCCTGTGGACATGCTAAGTTTGGAATGTCCAGAGGAAAAGTCTGCTGGTGCAATTATGATTCTGCTGGTAAATATCTTTGTGTAGGTAAGTTGTTCTCCTGAAAATATTGAACCCACAGATGTATCCTGAGAAATCAACAGATGTGGGTTATGTTAGAGCAGCAGTGTCATCTGGTTCCCTCTGCCCCTACTTGTCACACTGCAGAGAATATAATTCCTTGGGTTTTACTGAACATGTGCAGTTGTATCACAGTCTTGAATTAATCTCTGCAGACAGAGCTTGGTCCTCTCCAGCAGGGCCCCGAAGTTTGACAGTAGAGAGTTTTCAAGAAAACTGTTTTTCATGTTAGTTTTCATTGACTAAAATACATCTTTGTGATTTCCAAATTGCAGTTGCAGTTGTGCTTCAGGCTTGGTGCAGTTTCTGGGTAGGCACCTGCTGCCATCTCGTGGCATTGTCTCCTACCAGTGTCTGAGGGCAGCAGAGCTCAGAAATCTCACACTTGGTCACTGAATTACAGGAATTTAAACCAAAAAGTGCCCAAACAGTTTATAGTATCCTTCAGAGTTATTGTCTATATCTTGTAGGCAGCATTCAGCTACTTTCTGTGGAAATGCCTTTGCAGAAGTTGGGGTGGAAACAGAAGCTTGTTTTGTGAAACTGTTTTTCTTGTGTGTCTTTTCAGGCTATTTGCTCTCAAAGCGCGAGGGCCAGGCAGGATCCCCAGAGAAGCCCCTGTCAGACCTGGGGCGCCTCTCATACATGGCTTATTGGAAAAGTGTAATATTGGAGTGCCTTTATCACCAACGTGACAAGCAATTAAGCATCAAGAAGCTGAGTAAGCTGACTGGAATCTGCCCCCAAGACATCACTTCCACTCTGCATCACCTGCGAATGCTCGACTTCCGTAGCGATCAGTGAGTACAGGAGGCCTGTTGGAATTCCCAGTGCCTTCAGATGTGTTTTGGTGGAATTTATGGTGTTTGGGGATGAGTCACATCCAGTCTGCTTGATTTCATTTAAGTCAGGTGAAATACTGGGAATTACTCTGGGTTTCAGACCATGGCAGTTTGGTGAGTGGGGCTGTATTCTGTTGCATTTTGTGTTAAACTTGGAACTTACTTGGAAAACTTGAAGTTACTTGAGAATAGTTTTATTTCCTCATTTCACAGTATAATTTAACCAGTGATATTGCTCCCAGCCCCCTGAATACAATTCACTTAGGACAGTGGGACTAAAACTTTTTTGAGCAGTTCTTTTATTGCTATTCAGTATCTTTCACCTTATATTGCCCATTCCACAAATGGCATACCCCTTGTCTATTTAACACATAACAAAAGTGATACCCTGCAGCCCAGTGTTGCCCATGGATGGATAATGGCCTCACCATAACAAGAAGTGGAAAGAATTCAGCATTTCCTCAGTTGTAAGATGCTTTCTCTGTAGTCTGATGGAGCTGGAAATTGGGTCATTTTACTGAGCTTTCTGTCCTCTCTGAAGTTACTGATGGCAGCACTGATTGAGAGCACACAGATATTTCTGTAATAAATGTGTTTCACATGACAACATGCACAGTATGTCACCTGTTATTGATCAGTGTCATTGCTGTTCAGGTTTGTGATCATTCGCCGCGAGAAGCTGATCCAGGAGCACATGGCCAAGCTCAGAACCAACGTCCGACCCATCGATGTGGACGCAGAGTGTCTGCGTTGGACACCCGTCATAGTTTCCAACTCAGTTGTCTCTGAAGATGAAGAGGAGGAAACAGAGGATGGTGAAAATGAAGAGCAACAACAGCAGAAAGAAAAGGATCCAGAGAGCAGTGTAAGAGTGAATCTGATACTCTGTGTGGCACGTGGTTTACACCTGGGGCTTTTGCAGGCAGAGCTCACAAGATTCCAAGTGCAAAGCTTGCATTTTAGTCACAGTTGTAAAAAGCAAGGCAGTCATGATTAGTTTATTTATCTTTATGGCCTCGGATTAGAAAATACATATAAAGCATCGAGGCATAGTCTGGAGAACAGTCCTTGAAGGGGTTGCACTCTCTCCTCAGGTGATGAGCACTGACTACAATACCAAGAGGCAGATTCTCTGCTGTTACTGTATTCACTTTAAGCTAATTGTGCATTTTAATAGAGAAATAGCTTCAAGTTTGTCTCACTTTTTTCTTGAAAATGGCACAAATACTGTGTTTGAACGTAGCAAGGTGATGGCTGGAGTTCCAGCATGCCACTGAGTGGCTGCTGCTGACTGCAGTCACTTAATTGGGAGGCTTATTGAGGTACATCATCACCAGCGAGGAAGGGGAATAGCAGGTGGCACCACTTGAATCTCATAAAGGTCAATTCTTTTTTTTTAATCTCGAGTTCTTAAAAGTCACTCTTGTTGAACTTTTCTGACTTTTTGCTGGAAAGCTTTTGTGGGATCAAATTCAGGATAGACATGCATGCTGAAATAGGAAGTGTGACATGGTATGGCACTTGATGCCATGATCTAGTAATCAAAGTAGAGGTTGGATTAAGGGTTGGACTTGTTCTCAGAGGTCTCTTCCAACCCAACTGATTCTATGATTCTATGATCTGTTTGTTTTCATTTCAATCAGATGGTAAAATCTGTGTCATGGGAGAAGAAAGAGCAAGAGCCTTACTCACCTACAGAGAGCGAAAAAAAGCCAGACATTGTTGCTCCAGCCAACTCTGCCCGAGCAGACAAGCACATTTTCCCCCTGGACAGTCTTCCTGCGAACAGCCAGCCCTCCCGGAGGGGCCGGTGGAGCCGCAAGAACAGCAAGAAGGTGCGGGAGCCGTTTGGGGAGCGGGAGCCGGCGCTGCCCGAGGGAGACGCGGCCCCGGTGCCCGGCGCGCGCTGCGGGGAGTGCGAGGAGAAGGCGGCGGCGCCGCGGGGCCGCTGCAGCGACTGCCAGGAGAAGGCAGCAGCCCTGCAGGGCAGGTGTGGGGAGTGCGAGGAGAAGGCTCCAGCCCTGAGGGGCCGCTATGCCGAAGAGGAGGAGAAGTCTGCAGTTCCCCAGGGACAGTATGGCAAGGGGGACAAGTCTGCCGTCCCCCGGCGGCGGCACAGCGAGGGCATGGAGAGGTGGAGGGGGCAGCTGAAGAAGAGCACAGAGCCCCTCAAGTGCAGGTTCCCAGAGGACTGTGACAGGCTGCCTCGGCGCTACAGCGAGAGCGACAGGGCCCTGCTGAGGTGCTTCAGTGAGAGCAGCGAGGAGGAAGAGGATGAGCCTGTGAGTCCTCGGTCGAGCTCCCCGCCTGTTCTCACCAAGCCAACGTTAAAACGAAAGGTGTGTACTTTGTTTCTTGTTGTCTCTGACTGTATCATGCAGTTGGTTTTGTCAGGAGGTTGGGGCTTTCCGAAGGATGGTGCAGCTCATGAGGTCTGTGTTAAGTGGGCAGGTACATGCTCAGCCAGAACTCTCTCTGGAGAGCACCTCCTGCTGATGTTTTCTAGTCGTGCTTTTTGTTTAATCAGAGGTAAGAGTTTGGGTTTTTTTTTTTTCAAGTCTAGCTTCTATTTTGTGCTTTGAATTCTCTTGCTGCCTTGGTTATTAACGTTTTACTCAGTTATGCAAAATAGAAACAGATGTGGTCCTACTTGTGCAAGAACCTTGCAAAACACAAATGCTCTACAAAGAACTGAAATCACAGCATGAAGTCTTTGAAATTATTTACCATTGAGATGGAAGTGTGAGTTATATTAACGTGACTTAGCAAATCTTCTCTTTGTGGGATGCTGCACGGAAAAGTTCTCTTCTATATCATCTTTGCAGCTTATTCTAAACTTTTCACATCTGTGTTGTAGTGTCTGAACTTCCAGCTGTTACGGCTGGGCTGTATCTTCAGCTCTTTAAATTCTAACTGATGACAGGTGCTCCTCTAGGGAATCCTGGATTCCAGGAGTGAGCTCTCTGGTCCTCCTCGGACTGTTGAACTCTGCTCTTCCTTTTTTTCTTGCATTTATCAATGTTTCGTTTCTCCTTTCCCACCTTCCCCCCCAGAAGCCGATCCTGCACCGGAAGAGGCGCGTCCGCAAGCGCAAGCACCACAACAGCAGCGTCGTCACCGAGACCATCTCGGAGACCACCGAGGTGCTGGACGAGCCCTTCGAGGACTCGGACTCGGAGCGGCCAATGCCCCGCCTGGAGCCCACGTTTGAGATCGAGGAGGAGGAGGAGGAGGAGGAGGATGAAGAGGAAGAGAGTGAACTTCTGTCCAGTGGCTACTTTCGGCACTTAGCCCCTCCAGACACGCTCAGGCACAGACCCTGTGCCAAGAGGAAGTCCAAAGATGAGGAGGAGTCTGATGACAATAATGGTGCGTTTGGGGGTGAGCTGGGGAGGGTTTGGTGCAGGTTGTGTCAGGTGATAACAGGGCAAGCTGCTGGCCTTGTGCTGTGACTCCTGGCCAAAATGTAGGTCAGGCATAAATTACCAGGTCAAACTCCAGCATTCCCAAGTTTAATGAAAATGTGGTGCGTGCATTTAACTATCTCATTAGCAGTGACCTGATCACAGGCTCTCCTTTTGATTCAGCTTTCCTAATGGGATTTGTGTCTGTGATTGGGGAGGAACCCATGCAGCAGGGGCGCTTACAGAAATGAAATGAGAATGAACTGGAGAGCCCTCAATTTTCCATAACAAAGGGAAATATTAAATTGTCTCTTCTGAGATCATCTTCTTCATCACAGTGCATGTTCAGCCTCCCAGCTTCTCACATCTCCTAAAGTTCTCTGAACCTTCAGCTCATAAAGTAAAATTATTTGGTTGTGACTGGTTGCTGAGAGTCCACTGACAATTCAGAAGCACATCTGTCACTCAGATGCTCCATTAGCAATCTTCATTATGCAGTTTTCTTGCTGGGCTGCACAGCCAAATACAAATGAACAACTGTGTGAAAAACAAGTGTGGTGCCATTATCCCACAGTAAAAAATTGTTACCAGAACAAACTCAGTAATTTATGGCTTTCCACTAGGCTGTGGTTAGCAGAGGAGAATTTTCCTTTAAAACTACTTAAATACTAAAAGCATCAATATGATCATAGCAATGTTTACTATATTTAGCATCAGTTGCCCTTAAATCCTTACAATAGCAATAACTATATCAATTTAGTGTAGCATGTGCTGATAGAGCATTGTTTGCTTGGTGGGAATATATGCACAGTCAGCTTATACTATTGGTTTTTTAATTCTGTTGTGATCAGAATGCTCATTAAATACCTTCTTGGCTGCTTTTGCCTTTAATGCAGGTGCCTTTGCATATACTTATTAAAGTTGTAATGACCTCAGAGAAAATACAGTGTCCTGTCAGTGACCTAAACATGTTCATCATAAATAGATGGCTTTTTTGATAAAAAATTAGGCTGGGTGAGGGGGCAGCACTGCCTTAGGGCAACTCAAAAATGGAATATTGCAGTCATTAACACATGGTTCAGATTTAGACTATTTCAATCTTAACTATGTGGTAGGAATGTTTATAGGAAACTTAGATTTTTGGGAGGTTTTCCCATCACTACAGAAACCTGCCTGTGAATTACTTTTCTTTTTTCTTTTCTCTTGTTAACTTTCTAACTAAGGGTCAGATTTTTCCCCTGACAACTTAACCTGTAGCTGGGGCAATGCACTGAAAGGGTTTTATGGTTTCCCTGAAATGCAACATTGCAGTTTCTTCAGTGGGTGTCTGATGAGAATTGGGGTTGGTCCTGGTTGCTGGTGGGGCACCAGTGAGAGTGGAGAGAGCAGGGTGGGAATTTGAGGCCAGTTTTTAGGAAGGGTCAGGCATTGTAGAGGGCAGAAGGTGTTCTGTGGTGGAGAAAACAGATCTCGTTTCTCCATATTCTCCCAATTCTGTGCAACTTGGGTGGTGTTTGTTGTGTGTGGGAGGATGGAGCTCAGGAATAGGCTGAACTGTGAATGTGGTAAATCTGATCCCCTCTAGTAGAGATGAAATGTGAAAGACAGGGAAGAGAAACAGTGATTTTTATTTTAAGAGGTGGGTTTTATTTTTAAGGGTGTAAGTGTTCATGCTTTAATAAATACTATGAAAATAATGTTTCCTTCTTCCTGCCTAACAATCTGCTGATTGTGGCAGATTCTTTCTTTCCTTGATTCATATTCCATATACTTATTTTTTGGATTACTTAAGGAATTATTGAATTTCAAATTTATTATTCGTTTTAAATGCACTTCTAATACCCAGAATTTTTTCAGAATGCTTAGAATTGGGGTATTTAGAATAAATGCCTCTCCGAGCAAAGGGCAGGACTAACTCAGCTTCATGCAGTTGGATAAAGTGTCACTGACTGTCCTCATTGACAGGTCCAAACCCAAACTGAGTCAGGGAATGCCTTGCACTGCTCAGTAAGTTCTCAGTAAACACTCACATTCCTTTCTGGCTGTGTAAGCTCTGAACCTATTTGAGGGTTTAGAAAGTCACTGAAATGCGAAAGTCATTTCATCCAACAAAAGATGAGAGAGAAATTCAGCTTCCTGTTAGTGATTTCTTTAGTTAAAAAATTACTAGTCAAATTGAGGCATCTGTGTATTTATATTGGCATTAAAAAGCATAAGGCTGTGAAAAAAAGTGAAAATATTTCCTTTCTTAAGCAGATGCACAAAAAAGAGAAACACACTTTTACTGCATCTTCATGTGTTCCCCTGTGCTGCATCACTTCAATTTGGGAACAGATTTTATAAATAAAATTAGTTTTTCAGGACTATTGTATAGCTTAGAGCTTAATTTGAATTGTGTATTAATGGCTCAAAGCTTTGAACTTGCAAAATCTCGAAAGCATGGGTGTTCTTTGGAAACCCAGTGTGCAGGTTGCTGGCTGATGAGCAGCCCTTCATCCTTCTTGCTGCTCTTCACAACAAATTTCCAGGCTAGTGTTGAAGTTGATAAACACATTGGGGGTGCTTGGGAAAGCCCCCTGAGTGCTCAGGTCAAACCAAAGTGTTTGAACAGTGTCTTTCAATTTGTGTTCTCAGGTAACCCCCCCCTGCAACCGTTGTCCATGCTGAGGAAATGCGAGGCAAAGGATTCCTCACTCGAGCCAGACAGTTCCACACCCATGAAAAAGAAGAAGGGATGGCCCAAAGGGAAGAGCAGAAAGCCAGTCCACTGGAAGAAGAGACCTGGTCGAAAACCAGGTTTTAAACTGGCCCAGGAGGAGGTGCCACCACCAGTTCAGGAGGAGGGAGCTGAGGAAGCAGGAAATAATTCAAAATCAGGGCGTAAGCCCAAGGTTTCAGATAAAGAGGAGTGTGTTGAGCAGAAAGAAGACCTGCCTCTCCTTGAGGAAAGGAAAGAGGAAGATGTGAATAATATGGAAGCAGAAGAGGTAGGAGAGGGAGAAGAGGAAGACACAGCCAGCAGTGAAGTAAGAGCAGTTTCTCCTGTGGACAGCAACAGCAGTCCAGTGCCAGAAGCAAAAGAGCCTGAGATAGAAGAGGAAGTAGAGGAGAAGCCACGGGTTTTAGAAGAGCAGAGGCAATCAGAGGAAGAGCAGCAAGAGGCAGATGAACCTGAGCACGACCACGAGGAAGAAGAGGAAGTTGCAGTAGTGACAAATGAAAATGAAGATCATGATGCTGATGACGAAGATGATGGTCATCTGGAGTCAGTGAAGAAGAAAGAATTGGAGGAACAGCCTGTTAGAGAAGGGGTCAAGGAAGAGCCTCAGGGGCAAGAATGTTTTTTAGAAACAAGCATACCAAGCAGTAGAGAAGATACAAAAGAAAAAGACGAAGCAGAGGCAGATTCTGAGGAAGAGCAGGCTTCCAATGAGACATCCGTGGGCTCAGAGCATGTCCCTGGGTCTGAAGACGACCACGAGGAAGAACAAAGTAATAAAGAAGGGTTAATTGAATTAAAAGAAGAGGAAGAAATTCCTCATAGTGAGCTAGATCTTGAAACTGTCCAAGCAGTCCAGTCCTTGACACAGGAGGAAAGCAATGAGCATGATGTAGCTTACCAGGACTGTGAAGAAACTCTTGCAGCTTGTCAGACTTTGCAGAGTTACACCCAGACTGAGGAGGATCCTCAGATATCAATGGTTGAAGATTGCCAGGCCTCAGAACACAACAGCCCCATCTCCTCTGTGCAGTCCCACCCCAGCCAGTCCGTGCGTTCCGTGAGCAGCCCCAACGTGCCCGCCCTGGAGAGCAGCTACACCCAGATCAGCCCCGAGCAAGGATCCCTGTCCGCACCCTCTATGCAGAACATGGAGACCAGCCCCATGATGGATGTGCCTTCAGTATCGGACCACTCCCAGCAGGTGGTGGATAGTGGCTTCAGTGACCTTGGCAGCATTGAGAGCACTACAGAGAACTATGAAAACCCCAGCAGCTACGACTCCACCATGGGAGGCAGCATTTGTGGAAATAACTCTTCCCAGAGCAGCTGTTCCTACGGAGGACTGTCTTCTTCCAGCAGCCTCACTCAGAACAGTTGTGTTGTCACTCAGCAAATGGCAAACATTGGCAGCAGTTGCAGCATGATGCAGCAGAACACTGTCCAGCCTGCAGCAAACTGCAATATCAAGTCACCTCAGAGCTGTGTGGTGGAAAGGCCCCCCAGCAACCAGCAACCAACAACACAGCCCCAGCAGCAGCAGGCGCAGCCCCAGCAGCCCCAGCCGCCCCCTCCGCCCCAGCAGCAGCCCCCGCTGTCCCAGTGCAGCATGAACAACAGCTTCACCCCCGCGCCCATGATCATGGAGATCCCCGAGTCGGGCACCGCCGGCAACATCAGCATCTACGAGAGGATTCCAGGGGATTTTGGTGCCGGGAGCTACTCGCAGCCCTCAGCCACGTTCAGTTTAGCCAAGCTGCAGCAGCTGACCAACACCATTATGGACCCCCACGCCATGCCTTATAGCCATTCTCCTGCCGTGACCTCCTATGCAACCAGCGTGTCCCTGTCCAACTCGGGGCTGGCGCAGCTGGCCCCGTCCCACCCCCTGGCCGGCGCCCCCCAAGCACAAGCCACCATGACCCCCCCTCCCAACCTGGCGTCCACCACCATGAACCTCACGTCGCCTCTGCTGCAGTGCAACATGTCGGCCACCAACATCGGCCTCCCGCACGCGCAGCGCCTGCAGGGCCAGATGCCCGTCAAGGGGCACATCTCCATCCGCTCCAAGTCGGCGCCGCTGCCCTCGGCGCCAGCGCACCAGCAGCAGCTGTACGGCCGCGGCGCGCCCGCCGTGGCCATGCAGGCGGCCCCGCGCGCCCTCGCCGTGCAGCGCGGCATGAACATGGGCGTCAACCTGATGCCGACCGCGCCCTACAACGTCAACTCCATGAACATGAACACCCTCAACGCCATGAACAGCTACAGGATGACGCAGCCCATGATGAACAGCAGTTACCATAGCAACCCTGCCTACATGAACCAGACAGCACAGTATCCTATGCAGATGCAGATGGGAATGATGGGCAGCCAGGCCTACACCCAGCAGCCTATGCAGCCAAACCCCCACGGGAACATGATGTACACTGGCCCCTCCCATCACAGCTACATGAACGCGGCCGGGGTGCCCAAGCAGTCTCTCAATGGACCATACATGAGAAGATGAGCGAGATGAACTTGCATCCTAAAAACTGAAATATATATAAATAAAGGAACCTTTTATACTGACGAACCAGAGAAAATGGACCTTTTTCCAGTTAAAATATTGCTGTAGATTTAGAGGGATTTTCTTTGGTTTATTTTATTTTTTAGGAAGCCTGGTCTTTATTTTTTTGATTTTTTTTGTTTGTTTATTTGTTTGTTTTTGTTTTCTTCACAATCCTCAAACATTTTACAGCTAAAATCATTTACAGATGTTTTTTAGAGGGGAAAACATGCACAAAATCTTTTCATAATTTAAAAAGAGCCTTACTTTGCTGACAAAGTGGACAGACTATGTGTAACAGTGAAATCATCTTCCTAAATTTTTTTGAAATGTGTGTCCTTCTCCCTCCCCTGTGCCCCTCTGTATGCAGTTTCTAGTGCTGCAGCCATGTAAAATGTTTGACATCTCAATGAATAACAACCCTTCCCTCTAACCCCACTTAGCATTTCCTACTTCGAGCAGGAGGCACTTATTGGGAGACTTGGAAGGGGACACAGAGGATAAATGAAGATCTTTATTTCTGCAAATCAGGAAAAACTTTTTAATTTTCCCTGACTCCTCCCTCACCCTCAGTAAAATTTGGAGTTAGGTGTAAACAATAAACTCTTCACATCGGTGTTTTTGTAGATGACTTGATTGAAATTGTATGTTTCATGCTGGAAATGTAATGTACCTTTGAAGTGATCCCACTCAGCAGGCAGACGTGCCCACCTGTGCCTGCAGGCACTCACTGCTGGCACTGAACTGCTGGGAGCAGCTCACAGAGAGCTCCTGTGTGTCCCTGCAGTCTGAGGAGGGCAGGGCAGGGCAGGGTGGGGGCTGCCCTGCTGGCACCAGGGACATGGACACAGGCTCTGGTGGGCACTTGCCAGTCAGCCACAGCTCTGGCATCCCAAACTGCTCCAGGATGTGCTTGGGAATGCTGAGGGTCTTGGTTCTGAGCCTTGGTTCGGAAGGGTGTGTTTGGTGATGGGCTGGAACCCCCGCAGGGTCCTCGTCCCTCCTCCATTCCTGGTCTGGGGTAGGAAGTTGCTGAATGTGCCACTCTCTGGGGAGGTCAGTGATGCTCTCCCTGATTCTCCTGCTGTGTTTGATACCCATTTTATAGGAATAGCCCCACGTTTGACCTGGTGTGGGAAAAGAAGGGAATGGGCCTGTTGTACAGCAGTGAAACCGTCCCAGCTCGCAGCAGGATCAGGCAGCAGAGTTTGCTGTTTATTGCTGCATAATCCAATTTCCATTCTCTTTGGCTACACTGCTGGCATGTCACCCAGTTCTAAAAGGGACACCCTTTAATGTAAAGTTCTTTTTTTATTGTATATGAAGTAGGAATACAGACGCATTAATAAGACTAATTTCTTTTGTTTTTAAACCAAAAGAGTCTAAAAGAAATTTGGGGTTTTTTCAGATGCACTAAAATAGACTTTTCCTCCAGTAACTGCTAACCATAAGAGGCAGAACTCAAAGGACTTCCACTTTTTATTTCTGTTTAATTTTGAGCATGTACAAGGCTGTGTAGGACCCCGTTTCTCTGTATATACTCTCCCAGTTCCAAATACCCCGTGTAGAAAGCGCACTGTGCTGCCCTCTCTTCTCATCTCCAGCTGTGTCGCTGCTTCCTGGGCTGGGTCTGAGACAGGAGGAGAAGCTGTTGAAAGGAGGGCCGTGAATTTAGTTTGTTTGCTGTTCTGTTTGGTTTGGTTTTGTATGGGTTTTTTTATCAATTGGGCAGCTCCCTTTTCCACAAGCCTTTGTGACTGTAGAACTATTGTAGAAAAAAAAGTTCTTTTCTATATATAAAAAGAAATTATCCAGCGCAGTAATATTGGTACCTACCATTTTTTCACTTCTGTTTAAAAAAAAAAAATGTATTTTTAGCAAGATAACTTGGGTAATCTTCTAAAAGAAATTAAAAAAAAAATCTCACTGTTAGTGACTTTGATGCCTTTTAAAAATAAGAGCTTTTTCATTTCATTCCATCTTTAAAATTTTTTATCTTTGTTGTAGAATATTAAAAACTATTTTAAGAAAGATAAAATTCTCTTTAAAGAGATCTCTAGAGTGTGTGAATAGGAGCTCCAGATGCCTCTAAAAGCCGCATGTACAAATGAAGCTGAGTCTATTCCTGTCTGTTTATATTTGCTTTTCCTGTTTTGTAACCTCTTTGTACTTTGTTCATGGTGACTTGTAAGCTAAAGGGGAAGGGGGTGCCTGGATGCCTTTGTAATTCTCCATGTCATACGCTCCTGGCTGGATGGTCTCCCTTCCTCTCCTTGTATGTAATATCACTTTTTTTTCCCCTTTCTAGCAAGTACTTTCAAAAGAACTCTGTACATTTTAACATAAAAAATAAATTATGTTGAGCCATTTTGGATGTCAGTTGTGCTTGTGGATTTTTTTTCTTCCATTTCAGGGGTGAATTCTGTCCCTGCTCCTTGGGCCTGGGACTGCCATTTCCTCTTGGCCTTTTCACCTGGAGGAGGAGGTGATGCTTCATCTCAGGAGTCAGAACTGGGGTGGCAGAGGGGATGTCGTGCCCGGCAGGGTTTGTGCTGCAGCTCAGGGCACAGGGGGGTGGCTGCGGTGCCATCCTGAGCGTTCCCAGCTCTGACAACGCTAGATGGAAGCACAGCCCAGCCCTGGGTGAGCCCTGCCAAAGTTTCCTGGGATAAACAAGAGCTGGGAGCCAGTCCTGGGCTGGGGAACCACCCAGTGGCCACAGGAACCTTCCAAGAAGGGCTTTGCTGCAGATGGATGGTCACAGGGGGGTCCTCAAGAAAGGAAAGTGTTTATAAAAATCAGTATTTGATCAAAGGGGCTGTGCTGTTCACTGCTTGTTGATTAAAAAATAACAACAACAAAACAAAACTTCAGCCCCTGTAGTGTGGGCTAATGTGATGATAAATCATATCCTTAGAGAATGATTAAAGAGGGGAAAGGGGTGTTTTTTGTTCGTTTTTTTGTTTGTTTGTTTTTGTTTTGGTTTGGTTTTTTGAGTGTTTTTGAGAGAGAATTGCCAAGCCAAAACTCTCTGGTTGTTTTGAAGGGCAAGAACCTTTGGTAGCTGGGAGTGTGGTGTGAGGAGCTGCTGCTGCAGGCTCTGCCCTGCCAGGGCCAGCTGTGCCCCCGTGGGCAGGGACAGAGTTCTCTGCTCAGCCCTGTCAGGTTTGCTCTAAATTAGTTGGTAGGTGGCCCAAAATTCCTGATTGCAGCTCGGTCTGCAGGGAAGAGTTCAAATGCAACCTCCAGCAACAAACTGCTGTCTGGGGGACTTTGGAGTTGTGGGTCTTAAAACAGATGGACTGCAAGGAGAGTGATCTCAGAGGGTTCTGGGATTTCTGAAGGCTCATCAGGGAGATAATTCAGAAAATGCTAAAAAGAGGAGAACCATCTTACTGAGGTTCCCAGCTCAGGAAGGAGCTCCTTGCTGAGCTCTGCAGGGATGGAGGAGCAGAGTGTCTGAGGCAGGACAGGTTTACAGCAGCTGAGGTGAGGCTGCAGCATCTTTTATCTTCACAGCTTGTCAGCCAGAATAATTTACCTAAAAATAGCTGCCTGAAGTTGAGCTTTGAATGTAAAATCCTTTTGCCCCGAATACAGAGAATCTCAGCAACTTCACCAAACATTGATTTTCACCCAGAGCCAGGCAGGACTCCAGCTAAATGCTTAATCTCTTGGAACAGCTGCAGTACCTTGCAGAGAGAATCAGGAATTGGTTTGTGTGCTCCCTTCCTTATGGGGGGTTCTGTTCTGTTGGACAGCTCTGGATGTGGAACTGGCACATAATGACCTTGTTCATTTTGTGATAATTTTCCTAAAGGTTCCCCTGGCAGTATCTGTTTGTTCTCCCTTGCCAAATACTTCACCCCGTGAACTCTTTAGACAGGGACTCTTGTTGGTATGTTTGTCATTTGTGTGACATGGTAGAATCTCAGTCTATGACCGAGATAACAGAGAGTTATCATAGTACAAATATCTGTTTTCAAGGGAAAAGTGATAAATACAGTGTTCTGTGCCAAAAAAAGGAATTAAATAAGATTCTTGAAAAATTTCTTTTCTACTCACATGTTGGCTAATATATGCCTGTGGTACCTTCCAGCTAGAGGAGAAAATCTGTTTACTGAAACTCTGCCATCCTCAGTTTTCCCATTTTATCCAACAGGAACATGCAACAACAAGATATGACACATCTACAGTTCCAGATATTTCCCAAACAACTTCTCCAAAGAAGATAAAACTCACTGTTGGACAACAACAACAACAACAAAGACAAGGTGAGTTAAGTGAAATCACAAAGTCCATTTCCCACTTTTCCTGTCCTGAGTTGTTACTGAAACAGCCCAAATGGTGAAGGCTGAGCTTTTCTTTACATGCAGCGGGTCCCTGGGGTCCCTTTGTCCCACCACACACCTACAGAAGCTCCACACCAGTCCCAGGCCAAATGCTCCTGAGTGGGAACAGCCCCAGTGTCAGCCCTGGATCAGAACAGCCAGGGAGGCACCAACACAACAGCTCCCAACCAGAATTCAGTAGGGATGAAATTCCCCTTGGAATCTTGGGGGAAAGGAAAAAGGGTGTCCCAGAGGAAGAACTGAATTGTTGCTGGACAGCAGATTTCCTGAACCAGGGAAGGAAGGAGCTGTTCTCCAGGGCTCAGTTCAAGTTGCTGTGTGTTGCCTTCTGATGAAAACCTTCTGCAGTCTGAAGTAGGCAGGACTGCAGCTGCTTTCAGAGTGTCCTTGTCCTCCTTTGCTTTGTGTCACTGAGATGCTCTTGAGACCAAAGCGAGTGGCAGGAGCTGGTCCTCAGAAAGGGTTCAGCACTGCCTGGGGGTGCACAGCAAGGAGTCAGCAGGTGATGGCTGAAGGGCTGGGGACAAAGGAAGGCACTGAAAAAACCAGTGTCATTTTAGAGGCCATTGCAGACAGCCTTGATCATCTCTGTCTCTCCAGCTGTGAGCCAGGCCCTTGGATCTGCCTGGAAACCTGAGCATTGTCCTCAAGAACCTTCATCACAAATTCTGCACAGGACTCGGTGAGTCCAAGCAGCAAATGTTGGTGCAGTAGGAAGGTAAAAGGGGAGTTGTGATGATGTGGGGGTAGCGCTGTCTGGAAGCTCTGACAGCACATGTACAGCTGCAGATAACAGTGGGATAGTCAGGGGCTGAAGAACACAACATTGCTCTGGATAAGTTGATAAGGAAAATGAATTTGAGCAGGAAAACCTTTCTAGCCCTAGAAAAGCACATCAAGCATCTCAGCTGCACTGGGAAAAGAAATTCCTCTGCTCAAGTGCACCTTCCTTTCCTGCCAATGGCAGATGATGCTTTTGGTGCCTTTCAGGCTGTACCTAAAGAGCATTAGATCAATAATCCCTCTGATTTACAGATGGAGTCCAAACCTGGGGCTATCTGGAGTCTTGCTGCCTTCCTCTCTGTTGAGCTCTGTGGGGAGTCTTCTCTGAGAAGTGTCTCTCTTATGGTCACTCAAAGCACTTGCATTGATACCTCTGAGTCCTCCTGAGCTCTTCTGAGCTGTGACATCAACTTGTCACAGGCCCATTTTGTGATTAATAACTTCATTCTTAGGTGGCTTTTACAACTCTGTCCTCTGAGTTCAGTAAATGTCCCTATTCTTCAGTGTTGCAGCTTTTTTTCCAGCCCCTTGTTTGGAGCATGTGGTGACACTGCCTGGAGCTGCCTGGGAGAGGAAAGAGAAACACAACTGAGGTCTCACACATTCCCCTTCACATGTTCCTCCCTGGGTGGGAAAAGGAAGAACTCAGTGCCTGATGCACAGACCAGCAAATAGGTTAGCAGGTTAAAAGCAGCAGTGACAAAATGAAAAGCTTCCCAGGAGACTCCTCAGCTCAACAAACTGGTTGAGGTGCCCAGAGCTGGTGGCAGTGACTGCCCTGCCCCTTGTTCCCAGAACAAACTTAGGAATTCCTTTTTCTTCATTTTTTATCAGAACCTCCTCTATATTCTCAGTCATCACATCCTTTAAAACCTGTATGATATGCCAGTGTTTTTTTGCTGATTTTTGCACACTCTTTGGTCTGTGGGTGAAGCAACAGAAGTGGAGGAACTTCAAAAGGGAAAAGAAACAAAGGGAAGAGAAATGCAAGGAAACTCAGGCAGGAAAGGGACCTACAATCAGGTGTGCATCTCAGCCTCTTGCCAGTCTGAATAACCCGTGAGGGTCAGGGAGGTGCTGAGAAGTTGATATTAGTCCCTACTTTGCCATCTTTTAACACCAAAGGGACCATCCCAGCCTGGATTGGGGGGACGGGAACAGAAACATGCAGAGCTTCCACCTGAGCCCTTTTCCCAGTGCTTTGCCCGTGGGTTTGCACGCAGGGAATGTTTTTTGGGAGGGACAAGAATTGAGCTGATAAAGGCAGGGCTGCTCAGAACAGGCTTTGCTGCAGGTGATGGTGTGGTGACAACAAAGAGCCCACCCCTGTTTTTCCCTGGCACCCTCACCCCCTGGCACCATGTGCAGGTACCCCAGTTAGTCCTCCAGGCCTGACCCTGCATTCCCACTGGAATTGTCTGTGCTTTTGGAAGGCTCTGCAGGTGCACTGTGGGGCTGTGTGTGCTGAAGGGGTGGTGGCTGTCTGGGGGTCTCTCCTGGGCATCCTCAGAGCTCTGGTGATGCCCAGGGGGGCAGAGCTGGTCGATTGGGTTTGCTTTGCTGCTGTGTAGCCAAGGAGCAGCCTGAGCCTTTGGATTCTGTCTCTGCTCACAGCTCAGATCCCTCCCCTCGCCGCTCACTCAGCGCAGAGATGCGAGGAGGAGACGATGCTGCTGAGCTGCACTTTGCTCCAGTGCTTGGCACATCCTTTGCAGAATAGGCTGTTTCCTGGGCAGAGCCGGTGCCTCCCACCCGGAGCTGCCATTCCCTGCTGCTCCCCCGAGAGGAGCTGGCACCGTAACCCGGCGAGGAGGGAGGGAGGGAGGGATGCGACCGCTGCTCGGAGCCTGACTGAGCCCTGAGAGCTGGAATATGTGTCTGTCTCCTCAGCAGCACTGCAGTGGTGGAGCCCCAGACTCACTGACTGACTGACTGACTGACTGACTGACGACGTGCAGGTCCCTGTTCCTCAGGCATCGCTACAGACAACTCCGGCTCGCAGGAGATGCACCGGCCTCCGTCTTCCCTGCTCCTCTGCTGTCATCGTGCATTAACTGCTGGGAGTTATTTTCCTTCCTGTGCTTGCCTGCCTGCAGCTCCTCTCACACTGCAGGAGCAGCAGTGAGGGACAGCACAGCACCAGCCCAGTGTCCTGTCCCACCAGGAGGCTCCTGCAGGATGTGCCAGCGCAGTCAGAGGCTGCTGCAATGGTGCACAGAACCTCCGACACAGCTGGATTTGGGATTATTAATCCTTTATAAGGGTGTCCCAGACTCCATCTAGCATCTAGCTGGAGACATTGGCTGCCCTTTGGGGCTTGCTGACTGCTTTCGATTTTCCTCTCCTTACTGGTTCCACACTCCTCTGGGTCGGCAGCATTTGGGCGAGGGGAAGGCACTTCTTGGCCAGGAATCGGATTCTGCTGCGTGGAAGGTGCAGGGTGAGCTCTGGAGGGACTGCAGTCTGACCAGCCATGGCTCAAGCAGCTAAGCAGCTGAAGAAAATCAAAGATATCGAGGCTCAGGCTCTGCAGGAACAGAAGGAGAAGGAGGAATCCAACCGCAAGCGCAGGAACCGCTCCCGGGACCGTAAGAAAAAGGTCAGTGGCTCTGGACGACTGACTGGGCTCTGGGCAGTGAGTCCTGGTGGTGGCTGGGGGCACAGGGGGATGGCACAGGGGCAGCCTGGTCCCCTGTGAGCCAGTGTGCAGTCAGCACAAGAAACACTCTGCCAACCAGAGCACAACTTTCAGGACCAGGAATCTGCTTTTACCCGTTCACATCTTGGGAAGGGGAGGATGTAACAAAGTCTGGTGAAGGGGAACGTGAGGGGTTTATCCAGGCAGCTCAAGAGATTCACTCAGACCAGTAACAGATTGGATCTCTCAAATAAAATTACTGGTTTCTAGCTTCCTGCAGTTTCCCAGAGTTGCTCTGTGTTCAGAGCAAAGGGGCAAGAGACCCCCACCCCTTTTCTCTAGTGAAGGAGCAGTTTTGGTGTCCTCTCCATCCCCTGCTTGATCTCCACAGAGCACTGGAAGCAGGGACAGCAGGAGCAGAGCCCCAGCAGGGGAGGCATGTTTGGGCTCTGCTGCTGAGGGCAGGCTGTGTCTGTGCCTGGGACTGGGTCATCCTGCCCAGCTGGCAGCGGGTCAGGGGCATCAGGGGTGGGATGTCTGTCCCCTCTGTTGTTACCTGGGCTCTGCCAGCTGTTCTGAGCTGTGGTTCCTCTCTGGAAAGTCACTGCCAGTTTTTTCCTGCCATCAGTCTCCTGCAGGAGCAGGCAAGGTGGGCAGAGAGCTCTGCTGGCCCTGGGAGACCTCTTGAACTGAATGCTCTTCTCCCAGCAGGGTCTGAGGGTGTCTGTGCTATGCACCAATGCAGAGAGGCAGCGAGGAGAGAGGTGAAACCAAGGGGAGTCAAGGATATATCTGGTAGGAGGTTGTGACACAGGAATTCTTAGGTGGGCTCCTCCTCTGCCTTTAGCAAAAGACTTGGAGTCTTCCATGTGCCTCTTGAAGCAGAAGCCTCAGAGCAGAGCTCTGCTGCTGGAGAGTCCTCGTAGCTGGGCCCTGGGAGTCCTGAGAGAGCTTTGCTTTCCTTAAAGCTGGGCCAGGGCAGCCTGGGAGGGATCTGTGTCCCCAGGGAGCAGCTCAGAGGGAGGGGGAGATCAGTGGGCACATCAGCACAACTGTGAGGTGTGCAGGCTGATGGAGCAGCTTCTCTCTCACATTGCCAAAGGATTGTACAGGGGTTCTCATGTGAAGAACCACCAGATCAGGGCTTTTTTTTGTTGGATCAGCTCTCTCCTGTTATCCCCTGCCCCCACAGCCACAGGGTCTGTAATGGGAGTGTTTTTGCTGTGTGAGTCTCCTTGGGGCAAGCAGGGGCTACCAGGCTGTGTTGGGGTCTCTCATTCTGTTCTGCTGCAGCAGCTGCAGAGGTTTGATCTGCCCTGGGTCAGTGTCAGTGCCCTGTGAGCCCACCTGGGCTGTGCCATGGCTGTGCCAAAGGCTCCTGCACTGGCTGAATGCACTGAGAGCACTGTGGTGCCCCTGGCTCCTGCTGCTGCCCTGCCAGTGCCTGCTGCCTGTGCCCTGCTCTGAACACAGGCAGGGGCTCCTCGGGGCACGGACTGTTCCTTCTCTTGGTGTTTGTACAGGCAGGGGATCCTTATCCCCATTTCTGGGGGAGCCCCCAAATATTGCTGCAATGGAAGTTGTCAGCAGAGGTGATCCAGGGAAGCCCCAGCATGAGGCAAAGCAGTGGAGGTGGCCAGAGGGAAGGAGATGGTGGCCCCAGAGCGAGTTCCTTCTCATCCCATGCCATGTGAGCTGCTATTATGGGCTGTTATACCTTGAGCTTTGTGTCCTTTAGCATTTCCTGGCATTTTTGTGTGGTTGTGTGTGTCCCATGAGCTGCACAGCTGATACCTGGGGGCAGTGAGTTCTGTTATTTAACACTGTGTTGCCCAAACCCTTCTCCTTGGACCACGATTGTATTTGTTGCTTTTCAGTTTCCATGGCTTTTGTATGAAGTGCATGTAAGGAGACCCTGACTGACCTTGTACTGTCCATTTTCGTGTTCTGTGCCTCTTGTTTGTCTCTTGGCACAAGGACAGTCCAGGTGTATAACCTTGTCCCTCCTCCAGCATTCCCTGCACCCAACCCTTGTAACTCAGAGGGTGAGAGCTGCTGTTTCCTTTGGCAGGGGCTGCAGGAGGGATTTAAGGAATGGGATCTTGTCACTCACCTGTGCTCTCTGTCCAGGCCAGGCCAACTTGTACTTTGGGCTGAACTGTCACACGAAACAGCCAGACATGTCCTGCAGAGTCCTCCTGCTCTGTGTGCTCTGCAGAGGGGATGGAGCCTCAGCCTTGGGTTAACCCAGAGAGCAAGTGTTCAATCGTTGTGTCTGTTCCCACATTTCGTGCAGGTGCTGAACTGGGAGGACTTACCAAGGCTGTGACTTCTCAGGGTGCCCTGCAAGAGTGTGAACTGCCAGAAGTTCACTGCCATTAGAGAAGGTGCCAAACATCCCCTGGGTTGGCTTCTTGCTGTTCCTGCTGTGGGATCCTGGCTTCGAATCCCAGGGCATTTTGCTTAGGTAGGCAGTTTCTAGGGGCCCAAAGCCACTCTGGCACTGCTGCTGGGCTGCATGTGGAGTCTCTGACGTGGCAAACTGCACTGGCAGGGAAATAGTGATGGACAGGAACAATACCTGTACTTTAGATGCTGCTATTTTGGGGTTTTGGAAGGCAGTGATGGGTCAGAACACCTTCTTCCTTTCCCTGCAGGAGAGCCTGGGAGGGTTCTTCAGGGAAGGAAGAGAAGAAACTCATGAGAGAGGGTTTGTATTATGTGGGAAAGCAAGAGAGAGGTTTCCACTGGGCAGGAGCTGTGGCAGAGAATTCTTCCCCCAGCTGGAGTGAAATGGTGGGAAAGAGCAAAGGGAGGACAGAGGGTCAAGTGACCCCCTTTGTATACTCAGGTATGGATAAGGAATAAATGTGGGTGTTTAAATGGCTGACAATTGTCAGGAGAAACTCCAGGCTGAGGAGTGTGAGGTGAGTTGGGAGAGCAGCTGGATCCTGGGTGGCGACACCGAGAGATTGCAATGACACGGAGGATGCTGATGAGAAGGTTTTACATGGATGAATTTTTGCATCCTGAGGAAACTGGGGAAAAGTGGGAACTAGAACAAGTCAGGAACAGTTTGGACCAACAGCCACAAACTCAATCAGACAGGGAAGCAGCTGCAGTTGTCCTTAGCAGGACAGTCCAACAGGCACTCAGGGTGACAACACTGGTGTGACAAGCAAAGGAGGCCACTGTCCACTGACAGAGTGTATCAGGGTGGAACTTGGGTCTGAGCTGAGGATCCCTGAGATGCAAAATCCAGACACCTCTGTCAGAATTATGCAATGAGCACATGAGAAACTGGGGTGAGAAATCGCTGCTGGAGCTCTGCCAAGGAGCAGCCACCGGGGCTGTTCTCTGCATCCTCTCCAAGGCTGTCACTGTGCAGCAGCCTCAGCCTGGGCTGGGGCTGGAGCACAGAAAGGAGGGATGCACAGAAAGGAGGGCACAGGATTCCAGCAGCCCCAGCTGCAGATGGCTCAGGATGGCCCATGGGGACTGCCCTTCTGAGCTCCACTGTGTCCTCCTCCCGTGGATTTTTGGCTGCTGGGCAGTCACTGGATTGGCTCCCTGGACTCCTGCACTCTGTGGCAGCAGATGCTGCCAAACCTGCACCTCTGTTGTGGTTCAAACACCAGCCAGCAACTGAGTGCCAGTTCAAGAGCAGTGACCATGCAGGCACCTCCCCTGAGAGGTCACCCAGCTCGTGGTGTGGCACAGCATTGAGGGGCATGTGAGGTCAGCACTGAGTGAGGTCAGCACTGGGAGAGGACAGGAGGACACTCGATGCTCCAGCTGAGCTCCAGCTACTGCAGCAGCTCCTTCCAGCCAGGACTGGGTGTTTGTACTCCAGAGCTCTTTGTCAGAGGCACTTTTTCTGCAAAGGGATTGCTGTCTTCTTCCTGTGCAGTGGACAAGAGAAGGGCCATGGGAGGGTCATCAGGGCAGCCAAAGCCTTTGAGGCTCAATGAAGCTCCAGCTTTCACCACTCTCAATGTAACCAGAGGGAAAGTACAGACAAAGAATCAAACTATAACTTGTAATGAGCCCAATTGTCAGCTGGTACCTACACTTTCATAATTATTTTGTGAATCAAAGGGTCATCTTACATCTTCCTCTGGGCTGTTTGTGTGCCAGGTTCAAGGCCAGCAGTAGTGCTGAATCTTTCCTGCTGTAAATGTCCAGTGTGTAAGGAGGGGAAGGTGCTTTGTACAGAGAGCTGCTGGCAAACTGGGGCAAAGCCTGAGCAGCTTTAGGGGTGATTGGAGCACAGGATGGAGCAATTGTGGAGCGTTTGCACCTCCACCCCTGCCCAGTGTCCCAGCCTGGAACTGCTCTGTGTGCCAACAAGGTAAGTGTGACCCTCCAAGCTCTGCCAAGGTTGTTGGGGAAGCAAAGCCCATCGGGAGCTGGGCAGGATGACGTCAGCTGGCTGCTCTGTCAGGAGACTCAGACCTCTGATTCATAGAAGCTTAATAAATATTTAGTTCTTGCTTTAGGCGAGGTTGGGAAGCAGAGGGACTCTGTGGGACTGTGATTTCCTCTGATGCTGCTTGTCTGACCTGCCACTGGAGTCCTGCAGGAATGGGAATGCTGGCAGGATTACAGGCAGCATCCTGTGGCCTGGAAGGGACATTGTCCTCTCAAGCCACTACAGATTCCACTCAATGTCCACCTCTCCCTGTGTCCCTCTGGAGTGGAGTCAGCAGGAAGAGGCTGTTTCACACTTACCTTGTGCCTGAACTCTGTACAATATCACTTGCCACTGCTCATAATACCCCTGAGCATTTTTCTGCCAGGGGCCCACGCAGCATGCTCTGATTTTACCAGGAGCATCTCTGCTCCCAGACTTGTGTTTCCTTTCCAGTGTTGGCATTAAGTCTGGGGGAGGGATGGCAGAGGACAGGGCACAGCATGTTTGTGTGCAGGACAGAAAAAGATGATGCTGATCTCAGCATCTCTGCACAGTGGGGATGGGACAGGAGTCTCTGGCTGAGCACAGTGCATTGCAATGGACATGGACCAAGAGCCCTCTGGAATGACCCAATTAGGAAAATTAGAATATTTATATGGCAGCAGTTCTTCTCTGGTGTCTACCTGTTTCTTCTTTCCCTGTCTGCCTTGCCTTTTGCAGGATGTGCTGCCAGGAGAGCCTGGTTTCTGGGATAACATCAGCTAATACACAGTGAACTGTCCATCCCTTCCCTACTCAATAATTGTCCCCAAAGACTGAAGTCAGTTGTAGCTGAGGAACAGCTTGAGCAGTGCTTGGCTAGAAAGGCATTTCAGAGCCAGTGCTGTGTCTTTTGCTGATGTTCCCAGGCTGGAGGGAGATGCAGAGCATGGTGGGGTGGGGAGAACAGGCATCTGGATGTGAGGGATGTTGGGCAGGAAGAGAATCCACTGCTGAAGGGACTGTCAGGAGGGAGGAAGCACTGGGGGGATGTTGGTTCTGTTCTGCACTGCTGCTCTGCAGCTCTTAAATTATTCAGCTAATAAAGCATCTGTGTGTGCTTGGTGGGCCCACTGGTTCCTCAGCTGTTGGGGTGAGGTGACTGGTGTCTGAAACCTTGTGGCACTCAGAAATCTGTCCTGTCCTCCCTGGCTGAGTGCAGGGACCAGCCCTGCCCGCAGCTTTCAGGAGGCTCAGCACAAAGGATGGTGCTCTGAGAAAGTCCTGCTCTTGCCAGCCTGGGGGGCTCAGAGTGGTGAGGCTGAGGTGCTGCAAGGCAGATCTGAGCTCAGAGGAAAAGCAGCTTTACAGAGTGCTAAAATTAGAAGTTTAGTCTGAATTATGCTAATTTGTTTTAATTGTCTAAGTAAGTGTGTCAAGGTTCTTCAGAAATACACCCTCTCAGTGGTGGTCTGGAAAGGTGCAGCATCACAGGGGGTGATGGGAGGATGGCTCAAGGATGATGGAGGTTTCTGGGTTCCCTGCCCTACTTACCCCTCTCTCATGGTCCTCACCTCCAGCTCTCCAAATGCCACAAGGGTATTTTCTGAAAGTGTTAGTTCTGGGTTAAACAGACCAGCCTTGATAAAACCTTCCCTGGGTGCAGGGAAGTTCCTGACATCTTCTCTCTCTGAGGGCACTTCTCAGCATAGCAGAGCCATCTCAAAATTCACATTTTCTTTCACAGCTGATTATGTCATGT
Organism: Hafferia zeledoni; assembly: GCA_035583235.1. Classification (NCBI taxonomy): domain Eukaryota; kingdom Metazoa; phylum Chordata; class Aves; order Passeriformes; family Thamnophilidae; genus Hafferia; species Hafferia zeledoni. The sequence continues at coordinate 1,421,253 of JAWWEV010000059.1, forward strand.
TTTGAGCCTCAACTCCGCAAACAGCAGCAAAAATTCAAGCTCCCTTCCTATTTGCAAATGGAATTTTGCTGACTGGGTGAAACATTAAGCCAGAGCCATACATTTCTGTGCAGGGGCTGCAAGTGGAGGGGACTGTGTTCAATCTATGCCTTCAAAATGTTGCAGCCTCAGTGAAAAATCCACAGCAGAGACAGAGCAGCAGGTACTCACCAAGTGTCTTGGGAGGAGGAAGGAGAGAACACAGCAGCAGGAGAGCATTTAGAAAACAGACAAGGTTTCTATATTTATCCAGAGATGAGGAAGGAAGGAGAGAGTGTGTGTGTGTGTCCAGGCCATTGGGAAGACTCCTGGCTAAGCCAAAAGGTTCTGCAGCAAGGCAGAAAGCAGAAATGAAGGCTGGGGTCCTTCACAACACTTGAATTCATGTAGGGTGCATTCATGTTCCTCTGTCGGGCCTTTTAAATGGGAAATGCAGAGGACAACCTGCTGAGACCCTTTGCAGAATATAAACTGTGTTTGATTTCTAACCAATGTTACGGTCTCTGCAAAGGAATAAGAACTATTCTCACCTCACAGTGGTGTTTCTGCAGAAGGCCAGGGCCTCCAGGTGCTCTGCAGGAAATGCAGTGTATGGAGCACATTTAGTTCCATCAGAATGCCATGGCTGGGATGGGAAGAGTTGTGTCTTTCCCAGGACTTGCTAATTACAGCCCAAATCAAAGAATAAGATAAACACTATGAGAGTGTGAAAATTATTTCCATGGATTTGATAGTAAGAGTAGTGTTTCCTTAAGTAAGCTGCTAAACTTCAGTAATCCAGTGTTCTTGACTTGTGACTCTCTGTGTGGAGTTTCTCTCATTTTGGAGTGGTTTTTTATTTATTTCCCCTCTCCATTTCCCTTGTGGGGGATGAAAGTGCTGAGACTGGCAGGGGGAACAGGGAGTGGAGTGCAGGGGGTGGGGGGTGTGCTACAGAGTTCTGAGGAAAGTCAATCTTACTGAACTGGCTCTTGATGTTAGAGCTGCTTTTACTGGAGTGGGGAGTGTTAGAGTTGTTTCCATCTCTAGCACTGAGACAGGAGTTGTATTGGTGGGGCTCTCTTGGCACAGAGGGGTTTCTGCTCTGGGAGGTGCCTGCATGGCATCAGTGCTTGTCCTGCAGGCTGTCATTTTCTAAGCTTTTTCACTCTCCAGCTCTTTTCCTGACAGAATCCTCCCAGCTCACAGTGACAGGAGGTTTGGTCCAGGCCAGGACTGCTCAGCAGAGCGTGGCATGGCATGGCATGGCAGGTCCCCTCACACACAGCTTGGATGTGCCACCTCAGGGATGAGAGCAGCGTGTTCCTGCTCAGGAGCAGCTCCCTGGGCAGCAGGCTGACCCCTTCCTGGGAGAACTGGGGAAAAATGCTTCCTGTCAGCCTTCTGTCAAATGCCTGCAGAGCTGAGGCTGCAGTAAAAGGAGCTGCAGAATCACAGGGCAGAAGTATAAAATATCTGCTGCCCATCAGTACTGGATCAGCAAAGCTCCTGCTCCAAACTTGTGAACTCATCCCTGCCAGTGTTGGATGTGCTTCTCAGCCCTGCCAGGGAGGTGCTCCAAGGCCAGCAGCAGCTCAAAAGGCACAGAGAAAACCCCCTGTCCATCCAGAATGTGAGGCCAGCAGCACTCCCTGTGTCCTGACAGCATCTCCCAGGGGTCAACTGCACCTGCCTGGGGGCCCCTCAGCCCAGTGTGTGGCACCACCAGCATTCTCAGCAGAGGGTCAGTGAGGGAGGTTTGTTCTGCCTTTCCTGTACAGCCAGACACTGTGGGAGATCACAGATACCTGGCAGAGGAGCTGACATCCCTCACTACCTCCCTTGGCTTTACAGCCACTCCCCAGAGCTGTGAGTGCTGAGGAGACTCTTGGAGCAGCTGCTGGGGAGTCTTTGCTCTCAGCTGCAGTAGAGACACAACCTCCTCATGAACCCTGGGGGTGACATCCACCTCGGGGAAGGGGCTTTGCATACTGAGGGCTTTGCTCTCAACAGCAGGGATGTGTTTTTGTGCATTTGGCTGGGAATAAATGCAGTGTTCCCTGCAGAAGGTGCCCAGGTAACATCTGTGTGAACTGTAGTTTGTTCTTGTCAGGAAGAATCTACTGTTAAAACTTGAGAGAAAAAAAAAAAGATCAGACGAGGAGGAGGCTTCAGAGTTTCCTTTACTGTTCTTCTGAGAATCCTGGGAGATAAAGCCCCACCACAAATCAAGCAAGTAACATGGTTTTTGTCCTCTTTCTGGAGCTGCAGCTGCTGCAGGCAGCTCCCCACCCTCCAGCTGGCTGCTGTTTGGGGCTGAGCTTTGCTGGCAGATTGCTGGGATCATGTTAGGCCGGTTTGATGATGAAAAGTGCCTGAAAAAATAGATGTATATAATTTTTACATTTAAATTAAGAGGGGTACCTGATGTGCCAGTGATGTGATTGGGAGGTGCCAGGAAACAACAGAGATCCGAGGAGTCTCTTTAGGTGCCCAGCCATGAAAACAAGAACCAAATTTTGGCTGTTTTCAAAGACCAGCATGAACAAACAGGTTTGGAGGATATTTTGCCTCTGAAGAGGAACTAAGGGTTGCAAAAAAGTAGAACAGAGTTAAATTCTGGAGGCTTCCAGCAGGCCCTTGTCCCAGGCTGTGATCAGCAGGTAATGCAGCAAAGCAGCTGTAAAGGAACTGCAGCTCTCCCAGCTCTGCCACAGTGGCATCCTGGCCAAAGTGGTTTCTCAGCTTCTGCCTGCAGGCAGGGGAGAACGGCTTGTCTTTCCTTTTGAAAAGGACTTGAAGAAGCCAAAACAGGAAGTAATAGGATTTCTTTACTGTTTAATTCCATTCACAGCCTTCATATTCCCCATAGAGCAGGTACCTGGGCTCCCTCAAGAAGTTACAAGAAGGAAATCTAAAGTTTTAGGTTGAACTGCCTTTGGGAGCCTGGTATCCAGCCCTTTCTGTAGTTGCTGTCCAAGATGCTCTGATACCCTTCCCAATAATTGTGTGTGGATTGACTCCTCAGTTCAGCCAAAATCTTTCTAAGGTAGTTGCATTTCATTTTGAGTCCTTGGTTTCCCCAGCTCCTGGAGTTCTCTGCAGAGTTCTGGGCTCAGCTGAAGCTGCCTCCTCTTCCTCTGGGTGTGGCATCATTAGCTTGGCAAAAGGGCCAATGAATACAAGAAAATTTTGCAGCTGTGGAAGAGGCTGAATCTTAAAATGTAAGTGCTGGGAATGGCAGAGTGCAGGACACAAATTCCCTGTGTAGAAGGGAGACTACTCTGTAGTAGGAGACTCCTTCAGGTTTCTGTGTTTCATATCCTAAAGCAGATTCTGACAGAAGTCTGGCATAAAACCCCCTCAGCTGTTTCAGATCTTTCTCTCTGCCCCCACACTTCAGAGCATCTTGGCTTGTGCTGAACCACCCTGACCTGAGGGCTCAGGAGGGCAGGGGGCTGCAGGGTCAGTGTGGGGCATTTCCTGGCTCTGACAGCACTGGATATTCCCAAAGCCCCAGAGAATCCCAGTGCTAAACGTTACGAGAGTGTTCATGTTTTCAGGTAAGCAATTATTCAGTGCTAAGATGGGAGGTGTCCCTGCCATGCAGGGGATCTGTGTGTGCTGCTGGAGGGGGGATCAGCCAGGCAGCTCCTCCTGGGGCTGGCACAACCTGCGTGCCATGTGGAATTACTTCCTCCTCGGTGGGATGCAGAGGGAGGTGGGGACAGTGTTGTGCTGCATCTTGCTGGGCTCTGCTGCCTGTTCTGCCTGCTCAGCCCTGCCTGATTGCCCAGTTAGGGCTCTGGGCCAGCCCTCTCGTGGGACTCAGCTCCCACCACTGATAACGTGGAGTAACAGCATCTTATTTTTGAATCATTAGGGGGAAGGGGATCTTTTATTAATAACCCAAATTAGCCCGTGAAGCGGCAGCTTGTCTGACGTTAAATATTAAACTCCATTAAGTGGGTGAGCTGGGCAGAGGCAGCAGCTGGTGGAGATGGGCTGTGGAAGAGAGGGAGCAGTCCAGGCAGCACCAATCCCTGCTCCTGGGAGAGCCTTCCCTCTGCAGGGCTGAGGTGCCCTCCACGCAGCGTCCCAGCTCCGAGGGGCATTTTGCACGCTTTAAACACTTCTGAGCAGATCCCAACATCAAAGGCTGGCAGAGCCTGGCTCTGGCGTTGCCATGGCAACGGCAGCTGAGAGGATTTGGATGTTTCTGGGGTAGGTTTGTGCTGCTCCGTGTGTTGGGCACAGCGGGGCTGCTCTTTGTCCACCAGTGGCATCGTGGTGGGCACCGTGCTGAGTGAGGGGTCTGTCCCACCCGGGGGGTTCTGTGGGGCAGATCTGCATCCCAAGGGCTCACCTCAGCTCCCTCCAGCCTGGCAGGGGAGCGGGGAGTCCTTCCCCTGCTGCGCCACACGTGGAAGTAGGTCAGCTGAATTATACCCTTGGAAATGCTCGTTCCTCTCCACGGGCTCTCCAGGGAGCCAAGAGCCAGCCCTGCCTCCAGCACCAGCTCTGCAGGAGCCCAGCACTGATTCCATGAGCTGCCCTCGGGATCTTGGCCTCAGGTGCCTCCTCCATCCCCCTGCAGCTCTGCACCTGCTGGATGCAGTGGGTTTCCAGGAGTGAGCCCAAAGCTGAGCTTTTCCCGCTGTGGAACACGCTGTGGGTCTGGCTGGGCACTGCCAGGGGCTGCTCTTGGCCCTCACTGAGACTCTGCCAGCTGTGTGTCCTGGGCAAAATGCCCCATCCTCCCCCTGCTGTGCTGTGAAATTCGTGGCCCCTGGGAATTCATGGCTGTTCTGTGAACATTCCTATTCTGGGTGACCCCGACCCCAGCACCTCTGGCAATGTCTGCTGAGGGGACAGACACGTGTGTGGCTCACTTGGACATGCACATGGCAATGTCCTTTGGGGGGATGTCAGAGCCGGGCACTGGGGACAGCTGGGTGATATGAGGAAGGAAAGCAGGTGATTCTGAGCACCCTGCCCACCCCTTGTGCTGTCACAGCAATAAACAACCCTCAGACTTGTGGTCTCGGTGCTTTTGGCCACTGCAGACTGAAGGAGAAAATATTTAGTCAAACTGCCTGAACATGATAGAGCAGGAAGGGCTTGGTGCAGGCTGTGGGGTTTGGGCACAGTGCAGACCTCAGGGATGGGTGGCTGAGATAAAGATACACTGAACATGTGGGGTGGGATCTGAGTTCTTGCCCTCTGGCTTGATGTTCAGCAGCAGAGCAGAAGATTTCTCTCCTGGAGGAGCAGAGTGCAGCCTGACTGTGCGTTCATCTGCTCTCTCAGGAGGTTGGTTTGAGCTGCCTCCAGGCACAGGCACTGCAGCCAAGTGTGGAAACCTCTTGGTCCTGAGATCCCCAAACAGGCATAACATTCAGGCATCTCTCAGTGATCTGCAGTTATAGCAGGAGCAGGGGGTCCAACAGGATCAGTGGCTGGGGTGGATTAACTGCAGCCTGAGAAGGGTCTTGTTATGTCCTCTAGATTGGTACCTGCCTGAGTGAAAGCTGAAATCTGCACCATGAGCAGTAATTAAGAAGTGATTTGCCCTTGGCCCATATTGCAGGCGTAATGCCAAATTCCTTGTTCCTGGAACTGGGACTTTTCAGATTCAGGCTGAGTTAGGTGATGTTTTTTGGTCTCAGGACTGCCAGGTCTACAAGAGGGGGACCAACAGTGGATATTAATCCTGTGGATGAGGTATCTTCTGGTCTGCTGGATAGGAGAGCTGGATGCAGGTTGCTGAACACTTTTCACCTGTTCAGATCTCTTAGCAGAGAACCAAGCCATACCATAAACAACAGGCCATGAATATTCCTGTCTTTTGGGGGCTCTGCAGCTCTTCCATGTCTTCACTCTGAGAATCTTTCTGTGTTTTTATGCCTGAATAAATATAAATAAGATAAATCAGGGTGATGAAATTTTCAGTTGCAGTTCCTGGCTTGTCCAAATGATGAGTCAAAAAGAACCCCTGCCAGGTCATGCCAGAAGATGCCAGAGAGGCTCATGCTGTGGAGCTGCCTGTCTGCTCAGTGAGGGTTCAGGAAGGGGCAAAAGCTGCTGGAATGTCTTGGTTTGGGGCTCAGGCTGCTTCCCCTGCAGGGACTAAGTTGTGATTGTGCTGGCACAAGGCAGGTGTCTGTTGGGGTAAGACAGCAGGCTGGTTCATCTCCAGAATCATTCCTTTGGAGGCAGCAGCACACAATTCAAGAAACAAAACCTAAAGAGCATCTATTCACTTTGTATTTCTGAATTCCCTTTGGGAATCTCACAGATTAAATAGTTCTGAACTGATAAACGACCATGAAATGGTTTCTTAGATCAGGGCTATGACAGCAAGAGGTTTCTTATGCTTATTACGTGCTGAGCTTTGCAAACCTGGTCCATTGGATTTCTTGCAAGTTTTCATTTGTTCTGTGCTTCTGGATGCTGCTTTGTAGACTGATCTGGGGAGAAGTACTTTTAAATTGGCTTCCCCCCCTCCCCTTCCTCCTGACAATAAAGGACATGGAGAGGCAACTGAGGAGAGAGTAAGGACTGGAATATTTTGGAATATTTGTGTGCAGTAAATCCTTGCCCCCTCCCACCACAAGCCATTGCACAGCTCCTCTTTGGACAGAGCTGATGAGCAGCTGTTGGTGTGGACTCCTCACATGCTTCCTCTGTTTCTTACGGCTGGCAATTCCAGCGCTTTGGAAGGTGAGGATCAGCTGTCAGCTGCTCCAGCAGCACCTCAGGATTCCCTGTTAAATCACAGATCACCGTGCCAGAAGCCACAAACCCCACAGGAAAGCGAAGCCTCAGCCCTGTGGTGCTCCGAGGGCTGCCTGCTCTGGGCTGCAGCATCTCCAGCTCTGCAGAGCTTCCTTCTCCCCTCCTTGTGATTTCTGCCTGCACCGCCACTGCTCTCCCGACAGGAGGAATCGGCCTGACAGCGCCGCTGCTTTCCTGGGTACCTGCTGTTCTCCCTGCCTGGGCAGCAGGATTGCTAAACATGTAAATTATTCAGCTGCTGTTGCTGACTTGGCTTTCAGAGCGCACTGACGTTTCCTGAGATCACAACTCGCTGCCAGCCTGGCTGCTCCGGGAGCCGCAGCAGGTGCCAGAGCAGGGGGGATGTTTTCCTCTGTAAGCAGAAAGGGGACGTGCTGGGGAAGGTGTACCCGTGTCCTTGCAGCAGGAGGTGCTGCCAGTGCTCAGGAGGGAACAGATCCCTCAGTGACTGCAGCCCTGGACCCGCCTTGGCATCATTTCTCGAGTGGTTGAGTGCAGGGAGGGCTGCACCTCCTGCCCTGAGCAAAGGCAGCTGCCTCAAACAATGAAAGCCCACTGTTATTTCCTCCTCTCCAAGGTGTTTCGGGTTCTCTGCCGCACACGCTGCCCTCCCCACTGCCTCAGCAAAGGCAAACAGCTGAGCACAGGCTGGCAGCAGCCAGAGGGCTCCTGGTGCTGGGATCCTTCTCTGGTTACAGATTCCAGCGCCGAGGAGGGAGCCTGGCGTTCCTGCCCGGCCACATCACCCCTGGCCCAGGAGCTGCTCCAAAGGTCACAGGCAGGACGTTGTATCCTGAGAAACCCCAACACTCGTTGTAGCTGGAGGAGTAGTTTGCTTTGGAGACCTAAATTTCCATCTGTTTCGCTGCACTCCTGAATCTCTCTGCAGTTCCTGCTGGAATTGGATGTTTTTATCTCAGGTGTGAACCTGAAATGCGATGGCACTGAGGCACCAGGGATGTTCAGCCTCATCCCAGGAGCCATCTCAGGGTGGCAGAGGGAGAAATTATTTTTCCTATGGGTATGATAACTATTACAGTACCCAGGGAACAGCACTTAAGAGAATACCAAAGCCCTGGCTCACAAAAATGCCCTGAAACCCACAGGGGTGCCCAGAGGCAAATATTTGTTATTATTCACTCTAACTCTTGGTCACTTTTCCTCAGCATGAGTTTGGTCTCTTTTTAGACAATATCCCTGGTTTTTCCATGTGCCTGCTTGGCCCTTGAGCCAAAGGGCTGCCCCAGGGATTGGCTCATCCCTGAGTTTGCCTGTTCTGGGTTTGTGGAAGTCACCAGTGCCAGAGGCTGCACAAAGCAAAGCTTTGCACAATGGGGAGTATGAGGAGGGCAATCTCATGGGCACTGTGACACTGCTTTGCCCTGAGCTGTGCCAGAAGGTAACCCCAGAGCACCTGCATGGCAGAGATGCTGTTTCCAGGGCTTTGTCAGGTGTCTGTATTGTCCTGGGGGATGCAGGGCCTGGGGAAAGTTTGCACTATGCTGAGGCAGCACCTGTGAATGCTCTCAGCTGCTGAGAGGACTTGGGTTTGCATTCAGACACAAAGCTGTGGGGCAGGGGGAGAGGGATCAGGATCTGAGACACTGCTGGGCACTCACTTTGTAGGTTCAGAGCAGCAGCACTGCTTAGAACAAACATAGTGTGCCAACCAGCAGCTGCAGTGCCCATCCCTTTGACAACAAGCATTTGAGCTCTACTTGAACTGAAGGTGGAGTCTATTCTAGCTCCAGTATCAAAGGGATCCCAGACTACCAAGGAATGGCTGAATAACCCTGGAAAAAGGGAAGGTGTTTTCCCTAGACTGAGGTAAGGACTCTGCTTTGCTCTAATGCTAAAAGGTGGTCTTTGCTCAGTATAAAAATCTCAATTTCTATGTAATGCAAAGCGTTTTGCCATCCTAACAGGATTCCTACTTTTCCTGCCTCTGAGCTGATTTAAGCTTTCCTGGTGGTGGGATGGGCTGTTTTACAGGAATTCCCTAGGGAGAGGCAGCTGGCAGAGCAGTTGTTTGTTTTCTCACTGAAGCTGCAGGTGTCACAAGCTGTATTTACCTGTATGATGCCCAGGCCTTTCCAGGGATCGTCACCTCATGGCTGTGCATTCACTGGTTTGGCCTCAATGCCAGGCTGGCAGTGCCTTGGCCTTCTTGACCCTGTAATTGGCACAAAGGGCCAGGTCAGTGGTGGCTGGAAATAGAAACTAAGCTGTGTGGCTCCCCTGCAGGCCCCCAGTGCTTTGCAGGATGGCCCCAGTTCAGCATCTGGACCCAGGATGGGGTAGGCAGAGCACAAGCAGAGGGATGGCTCCTGCCAGCCAGGTGGGCACGGCCCTGCAGGGTCCCCAGGAGAGGGTGGGACGGGAGTGGTCTCCAGGAGGTCTCTTCCTTTGGACAATTGGTGTGACTCCCTTGCGTGTCTTTCAGAGAGGGCATGCATCAACCAGTGTGGACCCCTTGCCTTCTTGCTGCAAGCAAGGATCTCCTGAAGGGATGCTGGAGCAGGAGTCTGCTGTGCAGGTAGAAGGGGGGAAGGGGCGCGTTCGTTGTGCTGCAGGGGCTCGAGGCCCTGCACAGAGCCCGGAGCTGCTGTCACCAGACCTCATTCGCCACTCCAGTTCCATCTCGGTGTCCTTCATTTGGGACTGTGCCCAGCCAAGGTCTGCAGAGACCACTGAACAACCTGAGGTCTTCTGCTCGCTGCCTCTGGCCCAGCCTGCTTTTGTGGCACAGACCAAGAGTCAGTTTGGTTCTGGCCACAGAGCTGTTTCATTCTGCTTTGTACTGCTGAAGTTTCATCCTCCCTTGTAGTGTGTGAAGAGCAGGGGTCATGCACAAGGCTCCCCCCTGGGAACAGCCCCCAGATGTGTTTATGGAGTGTGGCTCAGGCACGACACTCAATAAACAGTGTCCAGCCAGCTCTCCCCAGGCCCCTGACGTGGGGACGACCATAATCTCCAGACTCCAGACAGGAGCCTGTTTGTTGTGCTGGCTGCAGGCAGGTGTGTGAGTGGTGATAGGGTGCAGTCCTGTGCTGATAAACCTCTTCCAGCCTGGCTCCCATGCTCGGTTGGGCTGCAGCATTCAGCCTGAGTGGGTTGAGCAGAGCTGTGGCCCCTGGCTGTCCAGGGTGAGTGACCTTCTCCTGCAGCCATGACATGTCTGCATTACCTGAGGGTGAGTACTTGGCCATGCTCAGGGCTTTGCTGGGCAGCACAAGGGCAGAGGAATCAGGTCAGCTGGTTTGCAGATGGGAGTTTAGGTATATTCTGGTTGGTAACATGAACTTAAGTCCTAGTCCAGGGAAAACGGCCCTTCTCCCCAGATGGTTGCAGCTAAATGGACCTCAGGGTGGCAAGAAGGGTTTGCTGCCCTTCTTAAGTCACTGGGAACTTGCCTAAGGTCATACTGGGCACCAGTGACAGTGCCTGGTGTTGAACCTGGGTCTCGTGGTGCTGTATTTGCCTTGTCCTTCTCACCACTGCTCTGCAGGCAGAAGGGAGGTGCCCCAGATGTTGTTTTTTGCATTATTGTGATGGTGAACATTGATTTCTGTGAGATCACATTTCTTGCTTTGCCCCTGGAGCCCTGGGACAGGTGCATGGGCTGATGTTCCTCTCCCAGCACAGTGCTGTGCTGGCTGTGCTGCAGGGCAGGTGGCTGTGCTGTGCTCGCATGTCCTCCCCAGGGAGCAGCTGGCACTGACCTATTGCCAGGCCTGAGCTTCAGGTGCTTTCCTGTCAGTGCTTTCTTTCCTGCATGGCTTCCGGGGGCTGCCCCCCGAGCTCTGGCTGGCCCAGCCTGGCTGGAGGCTGAAGGCAGCAAACCCACGGCAGCCACAGCAAAAGGGCTGCACTGTCGTTCCTCCCAGCCTGCAGATCCCAGCACAAATGCCCCTTCTGGGTGCTTTGGCTCGTGCAGGCACAGCTGGGGTGGGCTGGTCCTGCTGGAGCAGAGGTGGTGAGTGAGTCACAACAGACTGCAGGAATCAGGAGCAGTTGATGAGCATCACTAGGAAAGAGAAGACCCTGATGGTCTGGACTCCAGCACCTCACCTGAGCACAGAGGGTGCTGACAGAGCCTGGGACAGGTTGAGGCTGGTCCACCAGCTGTGTCTGAGCCCCTGGCTGGCATCAGGCAGGCTCAGACCGTGTCTCTGACTCCCCCTTGCACTGCCAGCCTGCCAAAGCCCTCTGAGCTCCCCAGTGCTCATTGCACAGACCTGCCTGAGCCGTGTCGTGGTCCAGAGAAGGCAGTGCTTTAGGAAGGCAGGAGATAGAAGGCAGTTGCTGTTCTGCTGCATCTCTCAGCAGCTGGAATTGTTGTTATGCTGTTAGAAGAGGTGTAGTGCCTGAGTGAAAAGCTCCCGTGTATTGTCTTCAGTCACAGTCTATATATTTTCTGATGAGGTAAAAATAGCTTTTCTTTTTCAGGATCTGCAGAGAGCAGAGGCTCCTGCTAACATCAAAGGAGAGTGACAGCTTTCCCCTGGGTGTGCATGGCCTCAGCTGGCAGGAGCAGTAGCTGTGTTAATTCTTGCCTCACTTTGGCTCTGTGTGAAGGGAGAAATGTCTTGGGCTCCTTTCCCCATCCAGGTCTCTGGATCATTCCCTGTTCCTCTCTCCTCTCACTGTTGCTTGACCCAGCACTGCACTTCATAGGGAGGTGATAGTTTACAAATGCCAGACCAAGATCTCAATCCCACTATTCAGAACATCTCTGAGCAGCAGGCAGGCCCTGCCAGAGGGGGGTTCCCCCGAGCTGTGGGGGGATCCTTATCAGCAGGATCATTCTGCTGGGCAGTGGCAGCTCCTGCTCAGTGCAGATTAAGCTGTTCCTGCTATCTGCCCTCCCCACAGTTCTGAACCTGTTCCAGCTGCAGCAGCCAGCAAAGGGGACCTGGGAAGGGGAAGGAAGGAGCCAAATGGCAATGCAGGTGCCTGTCTGTGCCCCACAGAGCTCAGCAGGGGCCAAGTTAACCTGACCTGCTCCACCAGGGACAGCCCAGAACTGCCTCTGCTGTGAAGAGTGCACAAAAAAGGGTTTGCCAAAAGCCCATTACTCGTGATTATGTAACGATGGAGGGTTGTGCTTGGTGGAGAGGCCACTCTGGTACTGCCACCTGAATGCTTGCCCTGTCAAAGTGCTAATTGACAAGTTGTCTCCCTTCCCACAAACCTGCCAAGGGCCCTCCTTCTGCTTTGGGTTTCTCCTCTGCCAGTTGTCAGTTCTTCTCCAGCTCTATCAGCCCCTTGCACGGGAACACAAACAGATCTTCCCTTCCCTGCATGCTCTGACTCACCTGCTGCAAGATGGTTGAGCTCCCCTTTGCCTCTTGGTCTGGGGATCTCTGCTGGGCACACCAGCCATCGACCTCTGTGGAACATTCCTTGGGGCTGCTGTGAAATCTCCACTCAGCAGAAAAGAGTGTGGACAAAGGGTTTACTCAGGCTGGGGCATGAAATGAGAACAAACTGGGTGGCAGCTGCCCTTCCAGAGGAGACTTCTTGTGCTTTGACTCTCTGTTCTGTTAGGGTGTGTGGACCTGTCTTAAACCATGTGGGCAGAGGTGAGGATGATGAGAGAACAGGACTTGGGCATATGGATTTATCCATTCATTGGATGATTTTTCCTAATGCTTTTGGTTTTCTCTTTCTTCTGGGTTTGCAGTGCCTGCCTGTTCTCCATGTTCTGCTGGCTGCCTGCCTGAGGCTCTGCTACTGTGGCCTCTCTGGAGATGCTGTGCTGAATGCTGCCTTCTCCTTAGAAGGCAGAAACTTGCCAGTAGGTTTTCTTTCCACTGCAGGGACCACTGAGAACATCCAATTTCTGTTAATACAGATAGGAGAGAAGGTTCCTGTAAGAAGGGCAGCGTGGTTTCCATTTCTGAGCATTTTGAGTTGAATCTCTGATTCGATTTTCCCGATCAGGGACCCTAAGAGTAACCTCTGACTGCTCTCAATCCTAGCAGCTTTTAGTGTGTTCCCATGACTGACAAATTCTTCTCATCTGATGAGAAAGGATCAAGGTTGTCACCTGCAGACCTGGGCACTTGATGTCTGCAAGGCACAGATGCCCAAATGAGCTCTGGCTCCAGAGGAATTCCAAGGCTGGGCAATTGCTTAGAAGTGAAGCACTGCAGGGCTGGGAGGGTTTGCTGGCCCTGCTGGCAGCAACGCCTCAAAGGTGAGGATCGTACCCACTGTTGGGCACAAACCACGTGAGCAAGGACACATCAAAGCAAGTGCCAAGGGCTGTTACAAGGTCTGTCACACTCTCCAGGTGGCTTTAGGTTCCAGCACACTGGCAGTAGCAGCTGGAAGTATCTGGATGACCTCTGAGATGGGAGCTGGACTTTTCCACAGCATCTGGACAGGATGCCCACAGCAATACATGGCTTTGGTGCCAGGATTTGGGTTTGCATCTCAGTGCCAGTCCTGGGGCTCTTGGTTGTTGGGGTGACTGTGTGCTGCCCAGTCTGTGGTGTGTCCTTGCTGGGCCTCCTCTGCCCTCTGCTCCACCAGTCCATGTCAGCCCAGCTGAAGAGACAAGTGGGCAGGCAGGGTAAAGAGGGCAGTGCAGCAGGATGCACGGTGCCTTTTGCCAGGCTGGCACAGTGTGGTGACTTGCCTTTTGCTGTCTCTGTGTCCCAGAAAACACTGTGAGATCAGCACAGGTCCCTGAACTCATTTGCTCTTGGGAATCATCTACTTACAGCGTTTGGCAGCTCATACAGAGTGGGCTCCTGCCAAGTGTGGCCACCCTTCCCAGGGTGTGAGACCCTCCCTGCCCTTATCTGTGGGGGGCAGCAGGAGCTCCTCCCTGGCTGGGACTGAGAGCAGGCACTGCCAGAAGAGATAAGAGCAAGGCACTGACCACAGCCAGAGACACCCCAGGCTTACTGAGCCTCTGACTGCAGCCCTTAAATCCAGTCTGAGCCTCTGGTTTAGCAGAACTTCCTCTGCTTTTTGCCTTGGCCATGGCTACAGTGCAATGGGCTCAGGCTGTTCCAGGCTGCTCCTGTTGGGGGGAAGGGGCCACTGGCATTAATGTTGTGAGTGCAGGAGGACACCTGTGAACAGGAACACAGGAAGCCTCTCATCAGGGCCAGGACAGGGTGAGGAAAATAAATTAAAACTATCCTAACTGAAACCAGGGCAGAGGGAGATGGAAAAATGTACATTGTCAGCAGAAAAGGGGAGATTTTTCCTGAAGAAAACAAAGGGAAAGAGAAGAGAAGCTCAGTCTGATGTGCTGTGCTATGTTTTTGACTTTGGAAGGTCTTGGAGGACTTATCAAAGTGCAGATCAGAAGCTTCTTTCTTGGGGAAGTGCTGGCAGCAGCCTCCTGACACATCCCAGCTGGGATGTCCACAGGTCTGTGGAGCATGACGCCTGTGTCCAGGATTCAGCAGATTAAATTTAGGATTTAGGGAGTGTGCAAGAGGTACTCAACAGCAAGTGGGACAGTTTATTTTCTCCCCTGGAATAGCTCCTTCCTGGAAAATTGCTAGGAAGGCCAAGGAGACTGGAAAGAAAGTCTGAAGAGAGGAGCACCAGCAGAGGTGGTTTCTGCTCTGGCAGCAGCTGCCCCGTGTGCTGTGGGGCACGTGGGTGGCGATGGGCACGGGGCAGGGCTGTGCTGTGCTTTGTGCTGCTCACTGGGTGGTGACCGTGCACTGTGTCTCTGGCTGGGTGTGTTGGGGTGGTGCTCACTGGGATGTGCGTGTGTGTCTTCCTGATGTGCACACCTACTTGTGTCCGTGGGGTCTCTGCACTTCTTGCCCTCCCAGCTCCCTTTCCCTGAAGTTTGGGAACTGGCAGTGACCCAGCCCGTGCTTCTGCTCCCAGGGGAGCCAGCTGTCCTGGCAATAGGCAGGCAGTCCCACCGTGCAGCCTGACATCACAAGGACAATGTGACTGTGGATCCAGTTCCTCTGCTTTTGCCGTGTGAGCTGAGCTGTCCCATCTCCTCCCTGTGTGCTCTGACTGCTGCTGTCTGATGCTCTGCCTCTCTCTGTGCGACTCTGCAAGGTACCTGCTGAGCACAGGGAGCCAAAGGGCAGCACCTCTGACACCCTCCAGCCTTGGCACATCCTCCAAGACCCAGGCCCAGCATCCAGAGTGTCAGGAGGGAACCACAGCCCCTCTCCTCTGTGCTGGCAGTTACCTGTGAGATGCCAGGCTCCTGGGCATGTCTGTGGGGCTGCTTTTCCTCTGCTGTTCCCAAGGTGGTACCTGCAGCTCTGACCCACTCCCTGTGCTTGGCAGGAGTCATTTGCTTTCCGGAGGCAGCTTGGTATTAAATATCCTGTCTGACACAATAATGGAGAGAAAATGAACAAATTCCATTAGCAGTTGGCGATCCCTTCAGGGTCTGCGCTGGAGAGAGGACGGAGCCTGTATTTTTAGACAGAATGCAATGTAACTTACTGGCTCTCTCAAAGCTGGGGAGTAGATAACCAAGGAGGGAGAGAGGGGACACCAGGCTCAGGTTTCAGCTGAAGTGCCGGGCTATGGCAGCACGAAAGGGCAGGTCCGGTCCAGACGTGGCTGTGAGTATGCAATGCACTTCTCCTTCATGCCCACAGAGACCTCTGCTTTGCTTTTCTGCTTGCTCCCTGCCTGTAGTCTCTGCTGCTGGTTGTGCTGGGGCTTTAGGAGCCTCTTTGCTGCTCGACCATGTAGAGTTTTACCATTTTAATCTTCAGAACTCCATGTGAGTCCCATGGGTAGCAGAGCCTGCCTGAGCTGTGCCGTGATTTTCCAGGGGATTTGCTGTCAAAGGTCTGTGCATGCTGGCAGCAGAGCTGAGGCACTGCCTTGTCGTTGATCCTGACCTGAGAAGCAGAGAATTCTCACAGGGTCTGGGGCTGGAAAAGCTCTTTACATTCAGCCTGTTGCTTGGAGCTGTCAGTGTTTCCTCACTGGACCCCAGACAGCAGGCAGGGCTCGGAGCGTGAACCTGCATTTCCAAGCACAGCACTGGGGCTGCCTTTGCCTCCTGCAGTCAGTCCTCTGTGTTCACACACCTCCCAAAGCCACAGCTCTGCTGCGGATCTGGGGGCTCTTCCCTGATGTACAGGGCTCTCCTCTGAGGTGGCAGCAAGCAGAGCCAGCTGGCGCTGCAGGTCATGCCATCGGCACGTGTTCCCCTGGCACGGGGAGGATGGGGCACTGTGGTCCTGCCATCTGCCCCCCACGGCCCCTGGAGGGGCCATGGCATCCTCCACAGTGGTAGGAGGCCGGGCTGAGCTCTGTACCCAACCCAGCAGGGCCAGGACACCCTGTCTGTGGGCCTTCCACCTGCAGGGGAGAGCAGGGTCCTGGTGAGCCCAGGACATGTCTGCATTTCTCTGGGTAGGAGGGTCAGGCAGAAAGGATGAGCTGGAGAAGGCAGATGGAGGAGAGCAGAAGGCATTTGGGTTGTGCTGCTGCAAAGTCCCAGTTCAAGTATCTGAGACTGCAAAGAGAAGGGAAGAATCTGTGTGGTGCATCATCCTCCCTAGGTCTCCCTCCAGTGCTTTTGTCTGTGGCTGTGTTGCTTCCAGCTCCTGTTCAGGAGCCTCCCAGTCCTGGATGCTTCTCTGCAACCAGGCTGTGGGCACTACAGGGTGGTCTGGGGTGGCAGGATGGAGGCTCTCCCAGCACAGAAGGTCCCTTGGTCAGTCCCAGTGTGAGTGGTACAAGACAGCTTCTGATTTTTCTCGTGGAGACAAGGACAGAGGAGTGTCCTGTACCCCTGCCATGGCTGTCACATGGCTCTTGGCTGCAGACAGTCCTTTGAGCTGGCCCGAGCAGGCAGGTACCAGCTTGTAGTCACCAGTCCAAGGTCCCAGACTCACAGACCCACATCACTGCATTTCCACCCTGTTCTCCAGCTTCTGGTGAGCCATGCCATTGTCTTCATTTGCTGCCTCACACTGCTAAGTAGTGTTGCTTGAAGTATTGCTGTGCCTTGCCTGGGCTGGCTGTGGTGTGGCAGTGCAGGGAGGCACTGCCAGAAAGGACAGCTGTGACTCCCACATCTGTAAGATGCTCAGCTGGGGCCGTGGTACCTGAGCTCACTGCTGTGGCTACCCAGTGGCTTCTGGAGGAGGGTAGGGGTGGGCTCAGCACAGCTCCATCACTGCAGCCCCCCAGCCTGGACACAGAGGGGTTTTCTGGGCCAAGGGAGGCTGCCATGGTGGCAGGAGCTCCTTCTCTACTGTCCCCACAGTGCTGGGATGAGCTGCAGACCTACTGCCCTGTCATCTGGATGCTCTTCACTCTAAGTCCAGGTCCCAGCCCCATTTCTTCCTGTCTGATTTGGGCTACCTCAGTCTGTCCCAGCAGTTCCCACTGTGACCTGCCCGGCCTCTGCCTTTTCTGCCTGGTCTCTGTGGTTGTGTTCTCTGCAGCTGAGCCAAGAGCTGACCCAGTGCTGGTGGTGGGGGGAGCAGCAGGACTCTGAGTTTCATGCTTTTTCTTTTTGTCCCCAAGGCTGATGCTGCAACCAGTTTCTTGAGAGCTGCAAGATCTGGGAATCTGGACAAAGCCTTGGATCACCTCAGGAATGGGGTAGATATTAACACCTGTAACCAGGTAGGTGAAACCCACAGGGCTTTGGGTACCATCTCTGGTTCATGTGAAAATGTTGCTGACCAGAAGACAAATCTAGAGCAGTTTTCTTTGGAGTCAGGAGAGCAGCAAGAGCTATAAAAATCTAGGGAGCCTGGATGTACTGGCTGGAGCACAGCAAAGGACATTAACAGGTAAGCAGAGAGGGCTCCTTTAGTGTGACAAGCGACTGGGACGTCTGGAAGGGGCTCAGCTGCTCCTCAGAGGGCAGAGCAGAGAGCTGTGGAGAGTAGCACAGTGCATGGAACATCACAGGAGTGGCTCTTGGGGAATATTCCCTTTGCCTGCAGTGCTCAGGCTTTCAGATTTCCAGAAGCTGCATCTGATCACAAGCAGGGAATGTTTGCAAAGTGCCAGTGTGGTGTTTCGGGAGGTGTTGGGCAGGACGAGCTCTCCTTATCCAGAGCAGAGACAGGTCAGCTCAGGAACAAAGAGCTGCAGGCACCAAGCAATTGTTTGCTCATCGTCCTCAGAACATTTTGTATCTGTGTAGCTGCCAAATGCAAGTGGCTGAGCCTGAACTGGGGCAGGGACAGACTCAGGGGGCTTGGCCTGAGCAGGGGGAGCAGGCAGGCATTGTCTGCTGCTTTCTGGAGCAGGGGTGGTGCTGGGGAGGCTGACTCAGCATGGAGCACAAATGCACCTTCACCTGTGCCCTTATCAAGTCCCCAAACCAAGTGAAGTTCAGATCTATGATTTGTGTGCCATGGTGGCTCCCCCAGGCACAAGCAGAGCCCACCACAGATGTTCCCTCATTTCCAATAGCAACCCTAAAAGCAGAGGGAGGGCTTCTACATCCAGTGGTCCTGTAACGCTCTAGTGCAGAGGAATGTGTGGTTCTGGGGAGGGCTCTGTGAAGGATTTCAACAGGGTGACCCAGCCACAAGCTAAAGATGGTGGCTTTGAACTTCTTCCTCACCCAGAGAGATGGTCAGTCATCAGCTGTCTCCACTGACCAGATTCAAGCTCTGTCTCCAACCAGATTTCCAGTGCTGGTGAGGAGATTAACACTTTAATGGGGAGTGAGTGGCTACAGCAGGATGAGGCTCTTCTCCCAGTGATGCCTTTGCACTGGTTCCTGCCATCTCCCAGAGGTTAGATGGCACTTTGGGGTTTCCTTCTGAGGAATATCAGACCTGTGGGAAAGGTCCAACCTCACATGTCCTGTATTGAATAAAGAGGGATATATGTGGTCAGACCTATCCCACAGGCCCTGTATTCTTGCTCAAGTGCAGAGACCTTGACATGCCATCTGATCTTCATCCCACCGACTTCATCCCCTCCAACCGCTGCCATCTGCATCAGTGTCTTCATCCTCCATCTCTCGTGTTCCAAACTCCAGCACGCTCCCATCTCATCCCCAAGAACCTGCAGGCCTGAGGATAAGTGCCCCTTGCTGCCAGGACTCTCAGCAGTGGGGAACAGTGCTGTGCTGGCCCGTGGGTGCCAGGAGATGACTCTGCTGGGGTGTCCAGCCCTGCTGGGCAGTGCAGGGCAGGGCCCTGCTTTGGGACAGGCTGAGTGCAAGGGCTGTGTTTTTCTGTAGGGCTGCATTTGTCGCATTGACAGCCAGGGACTGGGATTGCTGGGAGGTGTTTGCAGCACTTGGTGAGGAAAATACAGCACCTTTCAAATCACACACATCCTGTGGCGGTTTTGGGTCAGATGAGCTGTCGAGCCAAAGCAAATGTGCAAAACAGCCTGTGTTGTTCCTGGAGCAGAACTACTGATGGGCCACCTATAGAAACAATCTGCTGCAAACGTTGTCCTTATTGGTGTTAGGACAGAGAATAATGATTTATCACAGGTTTTCAGCATTCAGAAGGTTATTTATGAATCCTTTGTGCAAAAAGAGCATACAGGCTGAGGAGAGCAGCTGAGCATCTGTGGTCTTGCACTCCAGGTGTTGGTTGCATGAGAGTAGCTGAGAAAAAGCCTGCCTGTCTGTGGCCACTTAACCCTTGTGAGGCAAGGGTGTCAGTGACCACCTGTATGGGGTTGTGTGGGTGTGTCTTCATCAAGGAACCTGAGCTTGGTCAGAGGAGATGGACTCAGTGTAGCCAGACCTGGCTGGGGGTATTTCCTTTCAGTGACACTGGTCTGTGGGTGTTGCAGCATTCCCACTTCATTTCCCCTTGGAAAGAGGACTTTTGTACTTGAGGCAACACTGGAGTTGGTATGCTGAGGAAGCCTGTGGGTTTTTGGTCTTATTGCTGTAATCAGAGTTGAGCAAAAGAGTCTGTGACTCCTCAACTGTGATCCTGAACAACTGGTGCTTATAGTGAGAAAGGGTGAAAAATCCTTCTCCAGTCTGACAACACTCTTGAAGCTCTTCTGAGTTAAACTGGAGTATTGAGGGCTGGAACTGGAGCCTCCTTCAGCATTTTCAGCTCCCCCACCTATATTCAGGGGATGAAGCATTTCTGTGAAGTGCCATTCCAGTCAGGAGTCCAAACAGATGGTTGGGAGGTGGAGTACTTGGGCTCGTGTCCCTCTGCCATGTGACAACACTGTGCAGGGGAGAGGAAACCTGGGGCATCCACCTGGGAGAAGCGAGGGACAAGGAGGAAAAGTGGCATCTGCAGGTATTTTGCCTCTTTTCCTTTTGTTTACATCTGGGAAGTGGAAGAGGGCATCAGAAATAACAGAGCAGAAGCTGCCTTAGTAGCCTTGAGGGTGCTGCCTCCCTGACACCTCCTCCTGACAGCCCAGAGATGCTAAAGGGGCACTGGCCAGCTCTCTATTCCTAGTGTTCAGGTTCCACATGCAGCAAAAAGGCAAGCTAAACTGGGACACACACAGAGATGTTCCTGAGAAGTCATTTTAGCTCTTTGGAAACTTCCTGGATCGGGTAGAGCTCAGCAGTGGCACAGCCAATGCCTTCTGTGCACTCTTTGCTGCAACTGAACTCTGGGAGAGCAAAGCCAACCATGGGCTCTGGGATGGGGTGTTGGTGGGCAGTCTGAAAGCCAGGAAGAAGCCCAGCTGCTGGACTGGAAGCTCCTGAACTGTTGTGAATTAAATTTGGCTGCTGCTTGATAAACTCGTTGTCCCAGGCAGGGCTTCTCCTTTCTGTCTGTGTAAATGCTGAAGTTTAAGGTTTGTACATGCACTGACACAGCAGCTGTGGTGCCTCCTTGCTCTGGGCTGTGCACAAAGCTCAGCCCTGTGCTTTAGGTGTGAAAAGCTTGACTGTGAGGAGATGCACCCCATGAGGAGTCACTTGAACAAAGACAGGGATGTGTCATGAGCAGGGAGGGCTGAAGCAGTGCCTCCAGCACACAGGCACTGAGCTGTGGTACCACCCATCTGCAGGCAAACACCTACAGGGGCTGCATGTTTTGGTCATGGAGAACCCTCCAGCATTAGTCAGCAGCTCAGTGTTCAGCTGCATGAAGATTTTCTGGCAGCACAGGGCCATGGCTCGTGTGCTGGATGTCAGGGAGGGCTTAAAGGCAAGGCAGTGGCTCCTGCTCCCACCAGCCTAGACTTTCTCCAACATGGTCCAAGTGTCCGCAGTTGTGTCAGCACAGGAGCTCAGAGCAGGGTGCTCCCCAGAGCCCCTCAGCCCCTGGTGGTGACTAATTCCCCTCTCCCACCTTTGCTCTCTCCAGAATGGGCTGAATGCCTTGCACTTGGCCTCCAAGGAGGGCCACGTGAAAATGGTGGTGGAGCTGCTGCATAAGGAGATTGTTTTGGAGACAACGACCAAGGTAAGAACAAGGGAGTCTGACCCCACCGGTCACAGCTCCACACACTGCCATTGCTCTGCTACAGCTGAGCAGTGAATGCCACTGTTTGCTGTCAGCCCCCAGAGAGGCTGTGCCAGTGGCAGAGCTGCTGGGCTGGGACCTGGGGCTGGGCTCTGGTTTCAGCTCAGCCAAAGCCATGCTGGGCATCTCCAGGTGGGTGTGAGGTGCCTCTCCTGTGTGGGGGCCACTGTGAGGTTGAGAGGGGAGTAACATAAACCACAACTTGTGCCAGTTACTAACAACTCCTCCTGGCCCGGGCTGCTGGCTCAGGTGAGCCCTCCCTGCCTCGGGGCAGTCCCTGCATGCTGCAGCACTGAGGTGGCCTCAGTACCACTGTCACAAACCTGGAGAGCTCTGGTGCTCCGTAAAGAACATCTTGTCCTCTCGTGCATCACCACAGCGGGGTGTGGTTCCTGCTTGGTGACAGGCAAGACAACGGCACAAGCAGGCGGGGCTGACAAATGAGCAGCTTCCAGCACCGCCTGAAGGGCTGTGAGAACAGGAGGAGACCACACTTGCCACCTCCCTGGTGCTCTGGCAGGGTTCTGGACACAGAGCAGAGTCTGGCATTCTGCCACACCACCCAAAGGCACGAGTCAGAAGAGCCTGTGTCTGCCTTTTCCAGCCTGCTCCTCATCCCTTAGGTCTGCTGGCATGCCTTGGCTGCCAGGGCTCACACTGCAGCTCTGCCTGAAGGCTGCCAGTTCAGCTCCCCCAGCCTTCCCATCTCTCAGTGCTGGAGATGCACAGTGCCTGACAGTGCACACAGCTTTTGCTGCCAGCAACTTCATGGGGGAGATGAAATCACTCTCTTCCCTGGCCAGCACATGGGAAGGGTGGCTGGCTGGACTACAGCAGGGGTGGGATATGGAGTGAGCACCCCACAGGCTTTCTTGGCCAGCTGCTCTGCTTGCATGCCTGTTAGCACAGGTCAGGCCCATCTTCCCCTGACATCCTGGGCTGCTTCAGCCCCTGAGCACTGCCCTGTGGTGTCTTTCAGAAGGGAAACACAGCCCTGCACATTGCTGCCTTGGCTGGCCAACAGGACGTGGTCCGGGAGCTGGTGAACTATGGGGCCAACGTCAACGCGCAGTCACAGGTGGGCTGAGCTGGTCTGGAATGGGAAAGGCACCCGTCTTGTGTGGTGGTGGTGTCCTCATGGTGGGAACTGTGCCCAGCATGGGCACTTCAGCAGCCCTTTGCAGTTTCTCTTTAGTTCTGTTCAGGGTCAAGGACTGCTCTGCCAGACTCCTGAAAGGAGTTGAGCATTCAGATGGTGTGGGGAGAGTCTTGAGGCACATGGGCAGACCAGCATGGTCTCTGCTGAGGGAGTCCCTGCCAGCACACACAAGCATGCAGAACTTGTCCTGGCAGGACTCATGGCTGATGCCTCCCTGGCACAGCTCTGAGATCTCCAGCAACTCCTGCAGCTCCACACACTGTGACTCCTTTTCACTCTCTTCTTTGGACCTGATGGGGCTTCAGGCTCTTTAGATTTTACCTGATGAGAGAAATGTCCCTGAAGCTGGGAGGAGTAGTGGCAGTGAGCAAAAGGCAGCATCTCCTGGGCTGAATCCAATGAAGCATCTCCTGGGGTTTTTTTGGATGTGTGGAGCCTTGAGCTCCAGCTCTATGATTGCTTCACCATTGCCAGTTTTCAGCTTTTTCACACCCACACTGGGATGCTTTTGCCCCAGTTCACTGAGCTGGGGTGTGGGTGTTGATGGGGTATAGGTCTGCAAGGAGCTCGAGGAAGAGTTGTGTTGATGTGCATGGCCCTGTGTTTGCAGAAAGGCTTCACGCCTCTCTACATGGCAGCACAGGAGAACCACCTGGAAGTCGTGAAGTTCTTGCTGGAAAATGGAGCCAACCAGAATGTAGCCACAGAGGTGAGATCCTCGAGGGGGAGCCCATGGCCCTGCTTGTGGGGGCTGCTGTGGGATGTGCCGGGTCCTGCCATGGCTCCTTGGCTCTCCCCCTCTTACCTGCCTCTCCTTGGCAGGATGGCTTCACACCCCTAGCTGTGGCTCTGCAGCAAGGGCATGAGAACGTGGTTGCTCACCTTATCAACTACGGGACGAAGGGGAAGGTCCGCCTGCCCGCCCTGCACATCGCAGCCCGCAACGACGACACCCGCACAGCGGCCGTGCTGCTGCAGAATGACCCCAACGCTGACGTCCTCTCCAAGGTGTGTGGCTTTCCCAGCCTGTCTCTGGGAGCTTCCTCACATCCCCAGGGAGAACAGCAGCTTGGTATGCTGTATTTATCCATCCTTTCAGCAGGGAGCATTTGTCTGGCTGGGCTGATCCCTCCTTCTTTCCCCTAGACTGGATTCACCCCCTTGCACATTGCAGCCCACTATGAGAATCTCAGCGTGGCCCAGTTACTGCTGAACCGTGGAGCCAGTGTCAACTTCACCCCCCAAGTGAGTGCAGGTGGGAGCTACTGGGGCTGGTGCTACTGCAGCAGCAGAGGAGGATGCTGTGCCTCCTGTCCATGCAGGCGCAGCAGCAGCTGCCAGGGTGCACTGGTGAGGTGGGACCATGCAGCAGGTAGCTCAGATGCATATCTGCGGAGTTGCAATTAGAAAACAGCATGGACTTTTTCTTCTGTGTCTCCCTTTTGCTGGAAGCAGCCATACATCCATGTGAGAGCTCTTGGAGACCTTGTTACCAGGCTGAGGAAAGCTGGTGCTGTCACTGCAGGGCAGAGCTCATAGCCCCTGCAGTTGGGGTGGCTCCAGACCCATGGGTGCAGCCCAATCCATGAGCTGGTGCTCTCCTGAGAGCTCTGTGTAGCTTCTGTCAGCAGCGTTGGCTGCACAGCCCTTTCTGCCAGCCCTGCTAAACAAGCTGTTCCTCTGTTCCATCCCTGGGCAGGGCTGCAGCTCTCCCTGCCCTCTCTGCTCTGTTCAGCCCTCGCCTCCCTGGGGCTGCTCACTCTAACAGACTGCTGCTCTTGCCGACAGAACGGGATCACCCCCCTGCACATCGCTTCGCGCCGGGGCAACATCATCATGGTGCGGCTGCTGCTGGACCGCGGCGCCCAGATAGAGACCAGGACCAAGGTGAGGGCCCTTGGAGCACAGCCTGTGTGCACGCACCCCATACCCCTCCCTGAGCTCCTCATGCCCAGTGCTTATCCTGCAAACATCTTGCTGGGGATGGGAGGGAAGGTGCCTTGTGCACTAATGGGATGGCCCAGGTTTTTTGCTGGCACATGCAGAGATGAGAGGTGAGAGGGACTGGGCAGCTGTGTGGCTACAAGGTTATGCTCGGGGGGCTGAGGGCAGGCTCAGTTTTGCCTTATTTTGCAAACAAGTTGAATATTCCTCTTACTACTCTGCCTGAGGGAGCCCTGCCCTTCCATGCCACACTGAGCCCTTGAACCCTCCTCTCTCCCCAGGATGAGCTGACCCCTCTCCACTGTGCAGCCCGCAATGGACACGTGCGAATTGCAGAGATCCTCCTGGACCACGGGGCTCCCATTCAAGCCAAAACGAAGGTACCTGTGTGACTCAGTGGGGCTGTGCTTGGTGCCAGGGCAGCACAGGGGGGCAGCAAGCCATGCACAGCTGCTGGATGGCACCTGTGGCTGGGCTGGGGCTTTTTTTGGCTGGTGAAAGGGCAAGGAGCTTCCTGACCTACTTGGTCCTAGCTGGATTTCTTTGCCTGAGGGCTTCATGCTTCAAAGGAACCAGTCCTGAGAAGGACAGCCTGCCCCATGGCAACAGCTCTTCCCTGCCCTGCCCTCAGCATTGTTCCCCTGAAGTCAGTGAGGAATTTCAGGGCTCCTCCCCAGAGAACAGGCTGTGTGTGCTGCTGCAGAGCTGTGGCCGGGATGTGGGGCAGGGGCTGGGTGGGATGCTGGGGCAGGGGCTGGGTGGGACGCTGGGGCAGGGGCTGGGTGGGATGCTGGTCCCCTGCTGGCCCAGCCTGAGCTCTGCCCCACGGTCGCAGAACGGCTTGTCGCCGATCCACATGGCAGCGCAGGGCGACCACCTGGACTGCGTGCGGCTGCTGCTGCAATACAGCGCCGACATCGACGACATCACCCTGGACCACCTGACGCCGCTGCACGTGGCCGCGCACTGCGGGCACCACCGCGTGGCCAAGCTCCTGGTGGAGAAGGGGGCCAAGCCCAACTCCAGAGCCCTGGTGAGTGAGGAGGGGCAGGCAGGGCTCGGGCAGGGGGCAGAGAGAGTGTTCCTGCAAATGACTATTGATCTGCCTGTCTGCAGAATGGCTTCACGCCCCTCCATATCGCCTGCAAGAAGAACCACATCCGAGTGATGGAGCTGCTGCTGAAGACGGGTGCCTCCATTGACGCTGTCACAGAGGTAGGTGAGCTGAGCTCAGCCTCAGCCCTCCTGCTGCTCCCTGTACAGAGCAGGCAGCGTGGCAGGAGAAGATGGCCCTGTTGCCTCTGCCGCTCCCCAGGAACCTTTCTTGGAGCTCTTTGCAGCTCAGGACCTGCTGAGCCTGGCAGTGTCTCCCTGCAGGGCAGAGGGATGCAGGGGAGACAGCAGGTCTCTGTGCTCCCCCTGCAGTCACCTCCCAGGCTCCTGGAGCAGGCTGGGGACTCAAATTTTGCCTCTGTGCTGAACATGCCCTAGGGAGAGGGAGGAGGTGGCAGGAAGAGCTGTTGACAAGGCCATTAGTCCCATCTTGGCCCCTGGCCCCTTTCTCTTCACAGTCTGGCCTGACCCCCCTGCATGTGGCTGCTTTCATGGGGCACCTGCCCATTGTCAAGACCCTCCTGCAGCGTGGAGCCTCTCCTAATGTGTCCAATGTGGTGAGTACCCACCCTGGCTGGGGCTTTGGGAACTCAGCATGTTGGGGGCCACAGGATGTGAGATATGTTCAGATCTGGCACCCTCTGTTCACCTGAGCAGTCCCTGGTTCCCTCTGCTTTGTGCTGGCAGCAGGAACCAGTAGGGGCCAGACCAGGTTGCAGGTGCTGCTCTCCTCTGCTCAGAGCAGAGGAACAAATGTAGGAAGGCTGCAAGACACATATCCCCTCCTTCAACCTCACCACTTTATCCTGTCCTTGGTGCAGAAAGTGGAGACACCCCTACACATGGCAGCCAGAGCTGGGCACACGGATGTGGCAAAGTACCTGCTGCAGAACAAAGCCAAGGCCAATGCCAAGGCCAAGGTAGGTACAGAGAACCTGTGTGATAATCACCTCTGGGAGCAGCCAGTGCTGGTTTCTTTCTTGGGATGCCTTTTGGCATGGCAAGTCCAGGTGTGCCCAAGCAGCTTGTTTGCCTCCCTCTCAGGATGACCAGACCCCCCTGCACTGTGCTGCACGCATCGGCCACACCGGCATGGTCAAACTGCTGCTGGAGAACAATGCCAACCCCAACCTGGCCACCACAGCAGGGCACACGCCCCTGCACATCACTGCCAGAGAGGGGCACATGGACACAGCCCTGGCCCTGCTGGAGAAGGGAGCCTCACAGACCTGCATGACCAAGGTAGGCCACTGAGTCCCTGGCTGTGGAAGGTGTCACCCAGCTGGGCCAAGGCTGGGCAGGCTGGTGGCACAGTGTCCCTGTTGCAGGAGGGGCAGCCTCCTCCTGTGTCACAGCATGCCCTAGCACTCTCCTCATCTGTGCCATCCTGTGATGGGCTGCCTTTCTCCTCAGAAAGGGTTTACCCCTCTCCACGTTGCAGCCAAGTATGGGAAGGTGGATGTGGCAGAGCTGTTGCTGGCACATGATGCCCACCCCAATGCATCAGGGAAGGTGAGTGCTGCTTCTGCAGCAGAGGGAGGAGTGGTGTGGTATGGGGAGAGGCTCTGTCTCACCTGTCTGTACCCTCTCCCCATCTGTAGAATGGCCTGACCCCGCTGCACGTGGCTGTGCACCACAACAACCTGGAGATTGTCAAGCTGCTGCTTCCCAAGGGGAGCTCCCCACACAACTCAGCCTGGGTGAGTCTGGGCTGGGTGTCCCTGGGGATGTGGGGAGGTGGTGTGTGTTCAGTGCCCACCAGTCTGGGGCCAGCACTGCCCCTCAACCCTCAGACTTAGGGAATGTACAAGGAAAAGGGACCAATCATCACCTGCCCCTCACCATCCCTGCTGCTCGTGCCCGCCTGTGCTCACACCACTCGTGGGGCAGGCAGGGTGCCAGGCAGTGGTGCTGTTCCAGCAGACAGGCTGTGTCAGGGATGGTCCCTGCTGGCAGCGTGGTGGCTGCTGTGTGGGGAACGTGTTTCCATGGCAAGTCCTGCAGAGCAGCGCTGCGTTCTGGCAGCTTGGGAACCACACACGAATGTGTTCATGCAGCTCTGAAGCAGCGAGTCAGAAAACCCACGGGCCTGTGAGAGCCCCCTCTCCCTGCCTGGGCGTGGGGAGCATCCCCCCACAGCGCAGACCGGCAGTCTCCTCGCTTTCTGTGCTGTTTGCAGGAGCTGCATCCTGCAAACAGCCAAGTGGCTGCCGGTGCCAGCCCTGCCCATCTGGCACCGCTCTCCCCTGCGCAGGCTGCCGGCAGACGTGCTGGGCAGGCACCGGGAGCCGCCGGTACCGGTGCCAGCCCCCGCTGCTGTGCGTCACCGCCAGCCTGCGCGTCACCGCGGGCAGCAAGTGCCTGCCAGCTGCTCTGCTCCTGCAGCGTGGCACAGGGCACTGCTCGCAGCCCTGCAGTCCCTGCCTGAATACTAATGCTGTGCACTGGGAGTTCGGCTCCGCTCCCCAGCCAGGCACGTTGCAGGAGGTGTCTGTCTGCCCCAGCCTCCCAGAGCTGCACACACTGCTGCAGAAATTCGTGTGTGGAAAACTCCAGGACAGCCCACACCAGCTGAACCTGAAGCAGGTGGTCTTTGAAACCCCTGTGCTGACTTGGCTGGAAGAGGGGGATTTATCCTCAGTGTCAGGGCTTGGGTGCTGTAAGGAAGATAGTTTGGGGGCATCCCTGAGCTTCAGGGGCAACTAGGGAGGGCAGACTGGGCCTGCAGTGGCCCCTCCTGTCCCTGCTGGTCTGCTCAGCAGGGCTGAGCACTGCAAGGACCTCTCCTCCCACAGAACGGGTACACCCCCCTGCACATCGCTGCCAAGCAGAACCAGCTGGAGGTGGCCAGCAGCCTGCTGCAGTACGGGGCCTCTGCGAACGCCGAGTCTGTGCAGGGAGTCACCCCCCTGCACTTGGCTTCCCAGGAGGGCCACGCAGACATGGTGGCTCTGCTTTTCTCCAAACAAGCCAATGGCAACCTGGGCAACAAGGTAAGCTGTCCCAGCGCCTGCTGCCAGGTTGGAGGCAAAGGGGCTGGCACAGAGCAGCAGGCTGGGTGCTGGTCCAAGCCCCTGGGGCTTCCTGTGCTGGAGAGCAGTGCTGGCCAACAGCACAGTGTCAGTCCCTTTGCCAGGCTGGAGACCTGACAGAGTCTCTGCTGGTGGAGCTGCAGGGATGGTGCTGCCACTGTGCTGACACCTCCTCTCTTTGCAGAGTGGCCTGACTCCTCTACATCTTGTGGCCCAGGAGGGACATGTGCTGGTTGCTGATGTTCTGGTGAAACATGGAGTCACAGTGGATGCAATGACCAGGGTAAAGTAGCACATTGACAATGGTTGTGGTGAAAACATGAAGAAACTACCTCTAGGCCTGCTCCAGGAGGAGTGCTGCTTTTCTGCTTCTTTGTGCAAGAGATTCCCCTCTCACAGGCATTCTTACCATTTGCCTGTGTCTTGGGGACTCTTCCTCCTCTATCCCCCACCTCCCTAGAGGGATGATTCTTCCCTGTCCCCATAGCTCGCCCCTGTACTCCTGGGTACAGCATAGTCTGCAGTGAGCCCTCTGCCCTGGTCCTGGGCTCTCAGGAAACACCCACACATGTGCCTCACCTTCATGCATGGGGGCTTTTGCCTGTGGGATGAGCACACCCAAGCCAGAAAGGCAGAAAGCACTGCTGAGGGCAGGCTGAGACCTGATCTTGTCTTTCAGATGGGCTATACCCCACTGCATGTGGCCAGCCACTATGGAAACATCAAGCTGGTGAAGTTTTTGCTGCAGCACCAAGCCGATGTCAATGCCAAGACTAAGGTACAGAGATGTCCTGTGCTTCAGGAACCCTCCTGCTCTGGGCGTGCAGGTTGATGGGGAGGGAGCTGCCCTCATAATCCGGGCATGCAGCACAATCTGAGGCCTGGAGACATTTCTGGGACAGCAGGCTCCCAGAACTGATGGCAGCACCTTCTGTCCTCCCCTGCAGCTGGGCTACACCCCCCTGCACCAAGCGGCACAGCAGGGCCACACGGACGTGGTGACACTGCTGCTGAAGCACGGAGCCTCTCCCAATGAGATCAGCACAGTGAGTACGATGCCCTCCCACACCTCCACACCCTGTGGCAAGCTCAGGCAGCTGCCTGGGTGCCCCTGTGGCTGTTGCTGCTGACCCAGTGTCCCCTCCTTGGGCAGAATGGCACCACTCCCCTGGCCATCGCCAAGCGCCTCGGCTACATTTCTGTCACCGACGTGCTCAAGATCGTCACGGAGGAGACCGACATCCCGGTGAGCCCCTCTGGGCACCGGGGCCAGGTCCCTGTGGAGCAGGGCTGGGCTGGGAGCAGCCTGGGCAGGGTCTGCAGCTGGGTGCCCAGCCCAGGTCTAGGGAGAGGGCTGCAGGGAGCTGTGCAGTGAAGGGCTGTCTCCTCTGACCCTGTTCTGCTCTGCTCCCACAGCCAGTTGGTGACAAGCACCGCATGAGCTTCCCGGAGACTGTAGATGAGATTCTGGATGTCTCAGAGGATGAAGGTGAGGGGCAGGAGTTGGGTCACACCATCCCACAGGTCTGCTGGCTGGGTCAGTGTGGCAGGCAGCAGCCACAGGGATGGCACTGGTGTTCCTGCTGACCAGGGGGGGAGAGCTGTGTGGGCCCTGCAGTGGTCTTGCAGAGAGGATGAGGGGAGCCCGACAGACTCCTGGCAAGGCACCTCCTGGCTTGGGTGCTTCCCTGCATTGTGCAGGAGGGATATGCCTGGACCTCTCCGTGATCCCCTGTCCCAGGGACAGCGTGCAGAGAGCCCACACCGTGCCCTGCACTGCCAGGGGTACCAGCTCCCAGCCCAGCTGCAGCTGGTCTGCTCCTGCACCCTCCCATAAGGACCTCACCTTTGCCTCTTCTTACTTTGCAGGCACTGCTCATGTCACAGTAATGGGTATGAAATGTGTCCCCCTGCCCCAGCTCAATGGCCCATTTCACCCCATGGCCACTAACCATCCGCACGCCATGTCCATCTGCTGAGCCTTGCTGTGGGGCTGGTGCTGCCCAGCGCCGGCCCTGCCATCCTGCCCTGCCCTGCCCATCCATGTTCGTGCTGCTTGCTGTGGTGTGACTGCATGAATGGGCATCCTCCCACTCAGGAGGACCCCGACTCCCTGTTGGCCCCAGGCCCTGTCCTGGCAGGCAGAGGAACCTGGTTCTGTGCCCCTCCACAACCAGCCCGTGCCATGCTGGCCAGAGCAGGGATTAACCTGAGAGCTCGAGGGTCTCTATGCTGCTCTGGTCCCCTCCCCATCTCTGGGGCACTCTCTTTGCTTTGAGAAGTGCTGGACACCCTCCCACAGAGCACTGGCAAAGCCAAACTGTGGTGAGCTCGTTAGCAGGTGTTAGAGGGGCCAGTGGCAAGCACTGACAGAGCTCTGTGCCCTCACTGGAGGTGCACTCCCAGTCCTGCCTATACCCCTACCCCAGGCATCCAAGGATAGGTTGTCCCCTGCAGGCTCTGCTCTGTTTGGTGCTGTGAAAGAGGGGTCAGTGAACAGCTGAGACTCCTGATGGCTCCCACAGCTCCTGTCCCATGCCCACCAGACCCTCTGAGACGCAGGGGACAAGTGTGTGCATCCAGGAGGGGGAGCAGGGATGGGCCCTGGCTCCAGCCCTGAGGAGGGATGGGGACAAGGGCTGGATTTCTGTGTTTCCCTTGTCCACTTGCCTTTGCATGCTGAGCCAGCTCTCGCTTTCAGAGGAGGAGCTGATAGCACCGAAACCCAGGACAGCTGATCTGAGAGACCAGGAAGGCAAGAGGGAGTTACTGGAGTTCATGACCACCACGACACTGGAGCAAACGTAAGAGATGCTGTATGGTGGGGAGGGAGCAGGTAGAGGGCACAGGCCAGCCTTGTGTTGGGCTGGGCTGCCAGAGGGGCAGGGACAGCTCTGGGCAAGGAATGGATCACTGAGCCCCCACCAGCTGGCATGGCAGGCAAAGCCAGTCGGGGCTGTTCCTGCACCACAATGTGGGACTGCTGCTGAGTTTGCCTTTGTCCTGCAGTCCCAGGACTCTGTGGGGGTGAATGGGGGCTAAGGGACCCAGGCCTGCTGCTTCAGTGGCTGAAGCAATGTCACTGATCTCTCTTGCCAGGGTGGAGTCTCCAGCTGTCCTGCAGGTCCCCTGTGTCCCACCTGAAACTGTGGTGACCAGAGCGGAGGAGACTGAGCAGGTAGGACCTGTGGAGACAGAAGCTGAGCAAGTCAGCCTGCTGCATGCACCCTCGGTGTCCCCACAGGAGGTGAGCATGAGACACAGCCTGCCACGGCCCCCTAGCCGTTCCCTGCTGGGGACAGCTCCATCATCACAGAGCCAAAGCATGGGGTGGGTGGTGGGCATTGACCCCGTGGTACAGGACTGTCCAGGGACCACTGTGAGACTGTGTAAGGGTGGGCAGGCTCAACACCCCCAGATAGGACCCTTTGTCCATGGGGTCTCTTTCCTGCCTTACACAGCCCTCCAAGGAGTTCGACGAGGACTCCCTGATCCCCAGCAGCCCTGCCACAGAGACCTCGGACAACATCAGCCCCGTGGCCAGCCCCGTGCACACAGGGTGAGTGCCCAGCCTGTGCAACACCCGTGTGCTCTGTGCACGAGCTGGCTGCACGGAGCCCACCTGCCCATGCCTCTGTGCCCTCCAGGTTCC
Organism: Hafferia zeledoni; assembly: GCA_035583235.1. Classification (NCBI taxonomy): domain Eukaryota; kingdom Metazoa; phylum Chordata; class Aves; order Passeriformes; family Thamnophilidae; genus Hafferia; species Hafferia zeledoni. The sequence continues at coordinate 1,453,377 of JAWWEV010000059.1, forward strand.
TGGTGAGCTTCATGGTGGATGCCCGTGGTGGCTCCATGAGGGGCAGCCGGCACCACGGTCTGCGCGTGGTCATCCCACCCCGCGCCTGTGCCGCGCCCACCCGCATCACCTGCCGCCTGGTGAAGCCCCAGAAACTGCCTGCACCCCCACCACTGGCTGAGGAGGAGGGTCTCACCAGCAGGATCATCGCCCTGGGGCCTGCTGGCGCTCAGTTCCTCAGGTGAGCACAGTTGGGAGCAGAGAGGATTGGGCTGCCCACACCAGGGACATCCCTCAGCACTGGGAATGGGTCTGGGCTCCTCTGGAGTCTCTACCACCTTGGGCAAGACCTCTGCCCATCTCTGCTTCTTGGGGGTTGGTGGAGGAGACGTCCCACCTCTGGCCAGACACACGTGTTTCTGGGGTGGACTATTCCAACAGAACAGATCAGTGGCAGGGAAAGCCCTGAGCAGCCTCATCCTGCTGGATGCAGAGCCCCAGTGCCCCAAGAGAGGGAGGGCAGCAGTTCTGCCCCCTTCCCCTGCCCAGGACCACCTCGCTGCCTGCGTGCCCTGCTGGCAGCATGTGGGTGCCAGTGCCCTTTCTGTGCTGGCTGCAGCCCTGTCATTGTGGAGATCCCACACTTTGCCTCGTCCGGGCGTGGGGACCGGGAGCTGGTGGTGCTGCGCAGCGAGAACGGCTCCGTGTGGAAGGAGCATCGCAACCGCTACGAGGAGAGCTACATGGACCAGCTGCTCAACGGCATGGATGAGGGTGAGCCTGTGGGGTGGGCAGGGCTCCACACTGCCCCATGGCCTGGGTGCTGGGGTGGGCTGAGCAGCAGGGAGGGTGTTGGGGGACAGCCACAGGCCTGGGAGGTGAGCACTGACTGAGCTGTGCTGCCCTTGCAGAGCTGGAGAGCCAGGAGGAGCTGGATAAGAAGAGGGTCTGCCGCATCATCACCACGGACTTCCCTCTCTACTTTGTGGTCATGTCCCGGATTTGCCAGGACTGTGACATGATTGGCCCTGAGGGAGGGTGTTTGAAAAGCACACTGGTGCCCATGGTACAGGCCACCTTCCCAGACACTGCTGTCACCAAGGGAGTGAGGCTGGCCCTACAGGTGAGCCCCAGAGAGTCTGGCAGGGGTGGGCAGCAGGCCCAGGCTGTGCCCCAGCCCTGGGAAAAACCATCCCTGATGCCTGTCTTTTCTCCACCCACAGGCACAGCCTGTGCCTGACGAGTTGGTGACTAAGCTGCTGGGGAACCAAGCAACCTTCAGTCCCATCGTCACGGTGGAGCCACGACGGAGGAAATTCCACCGCCCCATTGGGCTCCGCATCCCACTGCCACCATCCTGGAAGGACAATCCACGGGACAGCGGGGAGGGTGACACCACCAGCCTGCGTCTGCTCTGCAGTGTCATCGGTGAGGCTGCTGGTTCCTCTGCATGTGCCCTCCATGGGGAGAGGCTGGGCTGCCACAGGGGGATGCAGCTCCAGGGAGATAAGCAAAGGGCATGGCAGTGGAAACAGCAAAGGCCTAGGGGATGCAGACCCCAGGCTTATGGAATGACAGTGTACTCACCCTTGCTTTCTGCTGCAGGAGGGACAGCCCAAGCCCAGTGGGAAGACATAACAGGCACCACGAAGCTGGTGTATGAAAATGAGTGTGCTAACTTTACCACCAATGTGTCTGCCAGGTGAGTCCTTGTCAAATTGTGCCCACCTGGGGACATCTGGTGCTCCTTGGTCCTTCTTGGCTTTTGCCAGGAGAAGCCCTTTGCCCTGTGCTCATTGTGGTGCTGCCCCATTCCTACATGGCAGGGCAGTTACTTCCAGCCTTGAGGCCTCCATGCTGCCTTGGCATGGATCAGGAAACACTCATGACAACAGGGTGTGCAGAGGGAAGGGGGCTATTCTTTGTATTTGGGTGGGTCCCCATCACAGATGGGGCTCCACCTGCACCCAACTCTTGGGGCACCCTCTGCAGTCCAGTTTGCTGTTGGGAAGGGTGTGGGGGCAGCTCCACTGGTGCCACTGGGGAACTTGCCTGGCAGTGCCCTGACCCAGCTGTCCCACAGGTTCTGGCTGGCTGACTGCCCACGCACGGCCGAGGCCGTGCACTTTGCCACCATGCTGTACAAGGAGCTGACAGCTGTGCCCTACATGGCCAAATTCGTGGTGTTTGCCAAGATGAATGATGCACGGGAGGGACGGCTGCGCTGCTACTGCATGACTGATGACAAGGTTGACAAGACTTTAGAGCAGCATGAGAACTTCACCGAGGTGGCCCGCAGCAGGGACATTGAGGTTTGTCCCCAGGAACGTGCGGGGAGGGCAGGAGGGAGACAGAGGGCTGACAGAGGGAGGGGAGACTGATGCTAGTGGAGGGGCCTGTTCCTGGCCTGGTAGGAGCGTTGAGGTTGCCTGCTCTGTCCAGGAGCTGGAGAAGCAGCTCTGCACAGGGTCTGAGCCTGTTGTCTGCTCCCTGCCAGGTGGTAGAGGGAATGCCTTTGCACGTCGAGCTCTCAGGGAACCTGGTGCCTGTCAAGAAGGCCACTCAGCCCCGCACCTTCCTCTTCCAGTCCTTCCGGGAGAACCGTCTTGCCATCCCCATCAAGGTAATGTCAGGGTGCAGGGCTGGGCAGCAGTTGGGGCCCTTGGCTTGTGCCAGGCCACCTAACTGGAATGTTGGTGCTCAGGTCCGGGACAGCAGCCGGGAAGCCAGCGGCTCCCTGTCGTTCTTGCGCAAGGCCATGAAATATGAGGACCTCCAGCATGTGCTCTGCCACCTGAACATCAGCATACCACCCTGCACCAAGGTCAGTGCTGGGTCTCTGGCACTCTGAGAGGGGGCAGTGAGGGCCCAGCCCTCCCCCAGGTGCAGGGGACAGCCCTTGCTGTCAGCTTTGCTTCCTCAGCTGCTCCACATGGCCATGCCATGCCACTCTGTGGCTGGGGGAGAAGCAGTGGTGCCAGGGCAGAGCTGCTGCCCTCTCTTCAAGCTGTTGACCTCTTGGCTTGTCCCCACTGTCCCAGGGAGGTGGCAGTGAGGAGCGGAGGAGGACGCTGACGCCGCTGTCTCTGCGGGAGCGATACAGCATCCTGAGCGAGACCAGCTTCGGTACGCAGCCAGCTGGGACTGTTGGAGCCCACTCACCCCCTGCCCTTGGAGTGCCTGAGCCAGTGGAAAGGCTGGGTTGACCCTGGGGTATTCACACTTATGGCAGCTCCCCTCTCCCTGTGGGTTTCCTTGGTGCTGCCTGCAGGGCAGTGCTGTGCCTATGGGGCTGCAAGACCCCCATGGCCAGCACCCCACTCCCCTCACCATTCTGGTGCAGGACCCTGAGCAGCTGAAGCTGTGACTCCCTTTTCTCCTCTAGGCTCTCTGAGCAGCACAGACAAGGCAGACCAGAAGATGGTCGACATAGCAGAACAGCTGGGCCTCAGCTGGGCTGGTGAGTGCACACATGACAGATCTGAGAACGCACAACACTCCTTGGAAAGCTGATGCTTAGGGAAACTGGAAGCAAACTGCTGGGTGGAGTGGCTGTGCTTTGCACTGGGCCCACACTGGGAGCATTGCAGGGCACTGAGGTGAACTTTCCTGCAGCTGTGACATGTTCACACACATGGGAACCAGGCCAGTGCTTTGCCATGAGTCGTGCTTATTGTGCTGTTCAGGCAGGCCCAGCACTGTCACTGCAGCCACACATCCAGTGGCAGTACCCACACTTCTCCCTGGCCTGAGACCCTGCTGGGGTGGCCACAGCCAGTTTCAACCTCTGCCCCATCCCAGCTCCTGCATGTTCTGCTGTGTTCAGTTGCATATAACAGAGAGCCTCTGCACTGAGCTTGGCTGAGCCCTTCACAACATCCCCAGCCTGCTGGTGGGCACCAGAGGCTGTGACACTGAGATGTGGTGTTTCCCCAGAGCTGGCACGTGAGCTGCAGTTTGGGGTGGATGACATCAACAGGATACGTGTGGAGAACCCCAACTCCCTTCTGGAGCAGAGTGTGGCTTTACTCAACCTCTGGGTCAGCCGTGAGGGCAAGAACGTCAAGAGTGAGTAGTTGTGGCGCTCTGTTACAGGCAGATGCCCTTCTCCAGCTCAGAGGTGGTAGGGCTGGCTATGCAGAGGAGCATGTGCATGCTCAGGGAGCCCACCTGGAGGGTGTATCTGATCAGTGTGTTGACACTGACTTCCCCCTGCAGTGGAGAACCTGTACACGGCGCTGAGGAACATCGACCGCGGCGAGATCGTGAACACGCTGGAGGGCTCCGGCCGGCAGAGCCGCAGCCTGAAGGGCAGCTGGCGCTACACGGATAGGGAATACTCCCTCTCACCATCCCAGATGAATGGTGAGCCCCAGCTCCTGGTGGGGACTGCAAGAGGGCCCCGGGGTCAGTCTGTGCAGAGAGGTCGGGGCTGGTGTTTTGCCTCACCAGGTGGCACCCGCTGAGAACTCAGTGGGCACAAGGTGTTGCTGACAGACGTGGCCTCTTCACTGGGGCTTATGCTGCAGGAAACTTGGCCCTGTTGTACTGCCTTCTCAGAAACTCTCCAGGTGGGGCTGACACGTGTTCCTTATGCCAGTGTGCCAGTGAGAGGTGCCTCTGGCTGTGCAAGCTGAGCAGTAGCCAGGGAGCTCATGGAGCCCTGGCTGTGGTGCTGTGTCCGGGCTGTGCCCCAGGCAGAGCGTGCCTGGGTGTGGGGACACAGCCAGGCAGCTGTGGCATGTGCCATCAGGGAGCAGGCACGCTGGACAGGGGCAGGGCTTTGTGCTGCTGCAGCCCTGCACTGTGGCTCTGCCCCTGCAGGCCTGGCTCATCGCTCTCTCCCTCTCTGTCTCTCCCCTTGTTCTGCTCTCTCAAACATGCCACCTAGTGCTGCCAGGTGCGGGCACTCCTGTGGGTCACTTCTTGTCACCTCTCTCCTCTGAGCTCATCCTGGCCTCTCCTTCTCTCATCTTCCTCCACTGCCTGTCTCCACTGTCTCCACCTCAGCTGAGCCCTCCGGGAGCCTCGTCCCGCTCCAGCGACTGCATGTCCTCAGGGACTGCCCATCCTGGGGGGTTGTGCTTGCAGGCAGCCATCCCAGGCCTTCTCCTGCATGGGCCCACGCTCCTCCCCTGCTGGCCCTGCCCTGCATGCCCCTGGCCAGGCACCTGCACAGGGGTGAGGTGCCCTTTCTGTGCTGTATGTCCCAGCTGTACCCTGTGCCTTGGCTGTGGCTGGCATTCCCTGGCTGCCTGGGGAGCAAAATGGGTTTGCTGCAGATCTCCAGGGGTGGAACAAGAATTAATGGCTCAGAGCTGAAAAAAAGCTGAGCAAAGGCACCTGCATGGGTGGGACTGCCTGGCTTGGTTGCAGTTCATATGGATGTGCCTGAGCTGCGCACATGGCCCTGAGTGAAGAGGATACAACAACTGTTTGTAGCCCCGGAGAGACCAGCGGGGTTGCAAGGCCCTGGCTGCCTCCTGCAGGGCCTTGGGGTTGCATGACATTTACCAAGGCCATCCTTCCCTGCTCATGGTACTTCCAACCTGCTCCTCTGCGCTGTGGAGAGTGTTTGGCTTTGGGAGTCAGTGTCTGCCAGACTTGGCCACCTGAACTCCAGGCTAAGTGCCAGCCAGCTGATGCTGGATGGGGGCTGTGGGCAGGGACCTGGGGTCTGTCTGACGGAGCAGGGTAGCAAAGAGGACACCGTGTCCTGCACTGTGGATGGGACATCGTGTGGACACCAGGCCAGTTCTCCTCACAGGAGCAGGCAGCCCCAGAGCCTGCCCAAGCCAGCCCCAGAACTCGGGGGGCAGGCATGGCAGCACCTGCAGGAACTGTGTGAAGGCAGCTGCTGCTGTGAGCGCTGCAGCCTGGCCACGGGGGGCTGTGGCATGCCCATTGCTGTCCTCGGGGCAGGCATCCTCCCAGAGGCTGTTTGCCATTTCCCTGTGCCCCCCTGTGCTTGTGCGTGCGTGAGACGGCTGCCGGAGACGTTGCCTCTGTCTGCCCATATAGGTTACGCTTCGCTGCAGGACGAGCTGCTGTCCCCTGCCTCCCTGCATTACACACTGCCATCCCCGCTGCGGGCCGACCAGTACTGGAATGAGGTGGCCATCATGGATGCCATCCCAATGGCTGCCACTGAGCAGGACGCCCTGATGGAGATGTCCGACATGCAGGTGTGGTCCTCGGGGCTCACCCCCTCGCTGGTGACTGCTGAGGACTCCTCTCTGGAGTGCAGCAAGGCCGAGGACTCGGATGCCACAAGCGAAGGCCGGTTCCCAGGGCAGCCTCTAGCAGATGTGCATGGCCCAGACCACATGGGCTCTATGGACCTGGTTGAGGATGACACAGTGGACTCAGATGCCATGAATGGCCTGATTGACCTTCTAGAGCAGGAGGAAGGGCAGAGGCCAGAGGGGAAGATGCCGGCCGGTGGTCATCAGCCAGGGACTGGGGAGCAGGACCCGGAGAGTGAAGTCTCTTTTGTTTCAGTTCAGCAGAAAGTGCAAGCCAGGATCACGACATCTCCTACTATTAGCCATGCTGTGGAGAAGAGTGCAGAGAGGTACTGCAGCCTGAGCACCAGGGTGACCATGGGAGGGGAGCAGAACTGCTTCGCCTGCTACTGCCCCGTGCTGGGCCAGCTGCAAGAGCCTCCCAGCTTTGCTTGCTTCTCTGCTGGTCTCCAGCTCTGGAGCCTGGGCACATGGAGCAATGGTTGGGCAGAGTGCCTTGTGCCTCTCTGGTGATGCTCTGGAGGGCTCCTTGCAGAGCACCTGGGAGGGAGCCCAGGCAGACAGCTGGGTCCTGCATGTAGGTTGTGCTTACCAGAGCCATCCCAACCTCCGCTGCCTCCTCCCATGCTCCCAGTGGCACTGGACCCACGAGGTCCCTGGCAGTGCCCATGGTAATCCACAGCATTGCCTTAGACCCTGGCAGCCAAGCTGCGAGGCTGTGGGGCGGGCGGGGAGCATGGCAGGGAGGTGGTCTGTGCCCTTTGTGCATCTGTTTTGTGCTGCTTCTGCCGGGTGCCCGGTGGTGCCAGGGGCTGGGAGCCGGTGCCTGGTGGGTGCCGGCTGTGCCGGTGCGCCCGCGGAGCTCGGCTGGTGCTCAGGGGCAGCACTCCATGGCAAAGCTGACTGCCTCTCTCTCTCTGTCTCTCTCTCCCTGTCCCTCTCCGGTGCCCAGGCTGAGGGACTGGAATGCAGAAGGCTCCTTTATCTCCTGCCTACAGGACCTGACAGCGGGCTCCTGGCAGGAGGGGGTCACCCGAAGGCTGCTCCCAACGCACACCACGGCACAGGGCCAGGAGCAAGAGCAGGTCCTGGTGCCAGCCGTGGAGCTGATGCGGGTCAGCTCTGCAGAGGACAGCGACTGGCAGCCCCAGCACCCCACAGGTGGCTGGCAGGAGGAGCCCGACAGCCGCTTCTTTGGGCAGGTGAGGGGAAGGGCAGGGGACTTGGCCCCGCAGGAGGTGGAGTCTCTATGGACAGCCTTTTCTGAAGCCTGCTGTGAGACCAGTCAGGCAGACCCGGTGCTAGCTCTGCAGATCTCCTGCCACACTTCCTGCCCCTAGGGGTGCCTCTCGCCCAGAATAGCCTGCTGGGCTTGATACCTGAGCTCCTGCTCTCCATTTAGAACTCAGCCACCCTCTCTGACTGCTTCCTTATTGAGTATCTGCCCTGGCCGCTGGCCCAGCAGCCCTCTGGAGCCAGAAATAGAGCTGGTCTGGGGGCCAGGCTTGGGTGGTGGGCATGATGGCACAGCCACAAAGAGCTGGAAGGTAAAAGGTGAGGGGCAAGCACCTTTCCCCAGCCAGGACACACAGAGCCATCCCCGCAGCACAGTCATGGCTGGAGGTGCTGCTCAGCTCTGCCACGTGTGGTTCCAGTGACACCCCAAAGCCCTGGCTCCTGCCCAGGGCTCTGTGCTGTGACAGAGCACTGCTCGATGCCCGCCCTCCGCAGTCAGGAGGACAGGCTGTTGGCAAGCAGAGGGACAGAACTGTCCTGGTTGCTGCCTGGCCGGGGCAGTGCTGGCCCCATGACTTTGAGAGGAGCTGTGAGAGCAAAGGACACCCCACCTGCCCACTCCCTTCTCGCCGCCCACCGCCAGCTGAGCTGTGGCAGCTCCGGTTACAGCAGAGCCGGGGCAGAGCCCAGGGCTGCTCCCAGCCCCGGGCATGGCTGGGCTCTGACAGCACCCGCCGGTCCAGCACCATCCTGCGCGCCGGTGAACGATGTGGGCTTTCCTGGCGCAGCTGCTGACCGCGCTGGTGCTGCTGGCGTTCTTCCTGGTCAGCTGCCAGAACGTCATGCACATCGTCAGGGGCTCTGTCCGCTTCCTGCTCAAACACGCCCACCGGGAGCTGGACAAGGAGCTGGGGGAGAGCCCGGGGCTGGCGGACGATGAGGAGGCTCTGTCCGGCAGAGTCGTCCGCCGGCGCGTCCTGGTGAAGGTAACGAGCCGAGAGAGCAGCCCCAGCGCAGTGCAGAGCAGAGCAGGGAAGGGGCAGGGCGGGGGGGAGCCCCAGGCTGTGGGGTGCTTGCGAGGTGTTCTGTTCAACCTGCAAAGGGACCCCCCTCACCCGCCTGAAATGCCCTGATCTCCCTCCTGTTGCTGCAGGGGAACGAAGTCCTTCATCTCCCAGGAGAGCAGGTGACTGAGGAGCAGTTCACCGATGATCAAGGCAATATCATCACCAAGAAGGTGAGTGATCAGGGGCCAGATGTGGACAAGGGTGAGCCGGAGCCTTTCTCCTTCGCCCTCCACCGGCTGCCCTGTCCCTCCCTGCAGCCCTGCAGGGCACTCACGTCCTGCTGTCTTCGGTTACAGTCACGGCACTTCTCCAGCTCGTGGCTCAGAGGCTGCCACATGCTGTTTAGGGCCAGACTGGGTGAGGAGGGCTGTGACACCAGCTGTGTGGGTCTCCACAGATTATCCGGAAGGTGGTGCGTCAGCTGGGCCCTGGTGACGTGGGTGACAGGCAGGAACAGGAGGAGCTGATTCTGGAGGGCTCCCTGCAGGAGCCCCAGGACCTGGAGGCTGAGGATGATCACTTCATGAAATACTCCATCTTGCACCGGGATGGTCTGGGGGCCAAGGTACAGTGTGGCACTTAGCCCTGCCTTGCAGGCAGTCTGCCCGGGTCAGCACCACTTCTGCAGTACTCTCAGGCTCTGGGACTATGCCACCTCTCCTTTCCCTTTCCCTTTCCCTTTCCCTTTCCCTTTCCCTTTCCCTTTCCCTTTCCCTTTCCCTTTCCCTTTCCC
>JAWWEV010000059.1:1462736-1482883 GCA_035583235.1 Hafferia zeledoni
TCCCTTTCCCTTTCCCTTTCCCTTTCCCTTTCCCTTTCCCTTTCCCTTTCCCTTTCCCTTTCCCTTTCCCTTTCCCTCTCCCTCTCCCTCTCCCTCTCCCTCTCCCTCTCCCTCTCCCTCTCCCTCTCCTGCCGCAGTCTTCTTGCTTGGTGTCTGCCAACTGACTCTGCCTTTCCCTCTCCTGTCCTCTTCTCTGTGTCTCTCTCCACCTGGGTGCTGTCCTGCTTCCTGCCCCTGCGGCTCCCTCAGGAGGAGGTGCGAGTGCGTGTCCCGAAACCAGAGGTCTCCGGGGGCAGGATGGGGGCTCAGATAGTGAAACGAGCCAGCCTGAAAAGGGGGAAGCAGTGACCCCTCAAATGGCCTCTTTTGAGGTAACCCCACCTTTGCTCTTTGTTCTGTGCCAGCCCCCTGTGCTGCTGCCTGCACTGACCTGCTGGTCGTGCACATTCCCCTGGGGAAAGTGTAACGTGGCAGTGCCAGCTCTCAGCCTGCAGAGAGAGGGGCTGCTGTGCTGCAGGGTGGGCAGCAGTGTGTCCCTGCTGCTCCCCTGCTCCTTCTTGGGCGCTGAGGGCACAGGGTGCCCCAGCAATGCTCCAGCCGTGCACAGCACCCTGCTGCACCCACAGTGCAGTGACAGCATCCTGGGGGCTGGGATGGTGGTCCCCAGTGACAGGGCCACAGGTTTGTTACTCCTGGTTGTGCTGGGCTCCAGCATAATCCAGGTATTGGGTTGCATTTGTGGGGGCCCTGAGCAGAACTGCCCCCTTCATGCATGAGCACCGATTCAGCCTTCATGCAGCCTTGGGGCAGGTGAGATCAGCCCTCAGAGCTGCTGCCTTGGCACCCCCTTCCCAAGGGGCACTTGGCAGAGCTGTGGGTCAGATGAGGGCAGTCCCAGTCCTGTGGGGCCATGGCCTGCTGGCTCTGCTCACAGCACTGTTTTGGGAGGTGCAGCAGCTGCCTCTGCCAGCCACGGAGAGGATGGCAGTGAGGTCCCCTGAAGCCAGGGTGGAGGTGCAGACCATGGCAGGGTGCTGCTGGTGGATGTCAGGGCAGAGAGATGCAGGACTGGCAGGTGTAGAAACATGACCCTTGCAGGGGCTGGTGACAGGGCCCCTGCCTTTGGCCTAGGACATTTTTTCCATTGATCCCCAGTATGAGCTCAGAATTATCCCTTGAGTTTTGTGCATTCCCTGGTCCCACTGCATTTCCCTGTGGAGTGGGTGTAGACCAGGATGAAGCAGGATGCTCTCTGTGGGTACATGGCAGTGAGGAGGCTTGTGCTTGTGAGCACGTGTTCATGCAGACCCTGTCCCCATCCCTCTGTCTGCCCCACTCCCAGACAGTCCCTGGCTCCCTCTCTCTGGGGCACTGCTGCTGCTGCTGTGCTTCTGTTTTCTGTCATGAGTGAGGGTGGCCCAGGGTTTGCACGGGGTTTGGATGGGGTGCTGGGGGAGTGGGGTGCAATCAGTCCCCCTAGCTGAGGCTGGGAGCTCAGGGCTGGACTCCTCCATCAGCAGCTCTCCCAGTTGCTTCCCAGTGCCATGTCACTGTTGGTGCAGCTCAGCTCCTGCTTGCTGCTTTCTGCAGCTGGGGCAGCACCATCAATACCATCTCTGTCATCACTCCTGGGTCCAGGCAGACCCACTTATTGGTGCTCTGTCACTGTCCCTCTGACACTCCCCAAGACTTGTCTGGTGGTTGCTGGGCAGAATGGGTGCATGTGGGATAAGCAGAGTGTGCAGAAGGAGGTTCCCAGCCATGTCCCTGGGTGCCCCCACCCCTTCTCCTGGCAGTGCCACCATGACTGCCTGGTAACCCTGTCCCTCTGTATGTGTCTCTCCAGGATCGCACCTCAACACCAAACCACTGAACTCCACACACGTTCTGACACATACCTGAGAAGAGAGGAGAGGAGAGCAGAGAGTGGAGGGGAGCAGGGCTGGCTGTACATGTTCCTATAGGCTAATGGCATGATTTCTGTATGAGACATACTTACCGTCCTATCCGCATGACTGACTGACTGCAAGACGCATGAGCTGCAGTACTTCAAACCGACGGAGGGGCCTCCGTCCCTGCCCCGCTGCTGCAGGAGCCCAGAGACAGCAGCACACGCCGGGGGCATCCTCCCAGCTCTTCTGGGAGGCAAGAGCTGGACTAGAAGAAAATGAGAGGGAAGGAGATTCCATGCTCATGCGATTGCGTGTGTAGATGCATCCCCACATCCGTGCTCCCAGCTGCAGGAGGGGAGCTGGGGCAGGATGGCACTGCTCCCTGCAGGAGAGGGGCTTGGCATGCCCAGTGTCTCTGCTGCCCTGCTGGACTCGCTTCTCATCCCTCTCAGTGAGTGCAGCAGTGCCGGGGGGTGGGGGGAGGCTGCAGGGGGCACAGCTGCCCTGGGCAGAGGGACTGGGGCAGGGCTACCCTTCCTCTCCCCTGCACGTGCAACGTCTCGCACCAGGGCAGGGCTCTGGGCTGAGCACTGAGCTCGTTGCTTGTGTTGAAAGTGTAAACTGTACAGCAATCAGCCTTGTGTATATGAACCGATAAATACTATGCAAACCCCTAGGGACACTCTAGCAGTATGTACAAAGCACTAACAGCTCTGCTCCCAAATACCTCTTCAGGCTGCAGGACAGGCAAAACCTTTGGAGTGTGTGAGCAGCTCTGGTGAATGGAGCAGGGAGGCCATAGGAGTGAGAAGGTCTGCCCTGCCCTGGGCCCCTCTGCCTGAGCCTGGCCCCTTCCTGGCCTGAGAGTGGGGCCTAGAGGTGCAATCCCATGGCTCTGTCCATGGTGCAGCCCCAGTCTGTGTTGGTTCCAGCCGGGTTGAAGCTGTAGGCCTGTGCTGAGGTGCTTGGGGCCCTGGAGGATGAGTAGTGAGACAGAGCAGGGGGTGCTTGTGCCAGGCGTGGGGTCGTGCCCAGCTCTACTCAGCACAATATCTGCTCAGGAGGTGAGCCAGGAGCTGGCAGGAGCCAGCAGCCCTGCACCACACACCCAGGCAAGGGCTTTGCAGGGACCCTGGCCTCCCTGCAGGGGAGGATCTAGCCCAGTGACCCCTGGATGCTGACCCTCCCGGGACCAATCCCAGAGACATGGGGGCTGCTGCCCCAGGAGCAGCATTTTGGCCAGGTGGAAGGTGCTGTGGCAGCAGCCCAAGCCCAGTGGTCACCCTGGGGCTGGGGCAGCCCCGGGCCAGCTGCTCTGGCAGGAGAGCAGAGCTGGGCAGAGCTGCCCAGGCAGCCCAGAGGGGGGCAGTAGGTTGAACCTGTTGCAATACTTGACCCCAGGAGTGCAGGATGCAGGTAGTGACAGTATGTCCCAGGTCCCCGACCCTGTCCTTTACCTAACTGATGTGGGGGCCTGGCCTTTGTAGCACAGTGGTATGGAGACCCCCTGCTCTTTCCCCCTGGAGGTGGCCACGGACCTGCTTTGCAGAGTCTGAGTTTGCTCTCTGAGCCCACCTCCAGCTTCAGGCATGGTGGCCTTGGCAGGGCAGCCCTGCCTCGCAGTGGGGGCACATCTGCTGGGAGAGCCCCTGGCTGCCCTGCAGCCAAGAAGAAGCCTCACTGCAGCAAAGCAACTGACCCAGCTTAGCCTTGGAGAGCAAAGCAGCCCCTTCCCCACCCCAAAGTTGAGCCATATAGGCACAGACTCTCCATCCATCACCCTTTGCATACAGTAACCTCCCTAGACCCACTGCGAAGCTGACTCCGTAGCATCACCCTAGAGTTGTGTGTGGGTCCAGTGCTTTGGCCTTGTGTATGCCATAGGGAATGTGCTGTGCTGCAACCGTGCCAGGCACCTGCAGTGACATTGCTTTGCGCTCAGATTGCTTGTAGGGCTGGTAGGGGGAGGCTGCACCCAACATTGAGCCTAGAGAATGCTGCAGTCTGCACACTAGAAGCTTTTTAGAAGTTTTAAAAATTACTTTTATTTTCTTTTTTTAATTGTTATGGAAACAAGCCTTTTGGATCTCCCTGTCTTAGCCCCTATGTATAGATCATTTCCCTGTACACCAGCTATCGGACTATGAATTAATAAAGAAACCAACACAGACTGTGCCTCGTCTCTGCTTTTCCAAAGGTGGGGGAAAGTGGAGACCCCTAAGGGGAGTCGGGGGGTCCCTTCTGCCCGTGCCCCGTTGCCGGGACGGCGGGAGCAGCCCTGCTCGTGCTCTGCGGTTCGTGGGGGAGTCCAAGGGAGCAGGGCTGGGCGCACCCCCGAGCGGCTGCGGCCGCGGCGCCTCTCCCGGGGCGGCCGAAGGGGGAGCGGCTGCGCAGCCGAGAGATCCCCGAGGGCAGCGGTGCTGCCGAGCGCCCGCCCGGGAGCACCGGCCCGCCCGGCGCTGTCCAGGGTCCGCTCCGGCCCCGTACCCCATCCCATCCCTGTATCCCTGCATCCTTGTGTCCTTCTATCCCATCCCTGTATCCCTGCATCCCCTATCCCATCCCTTCCATCCCTGTATCCCCGTATCCCATCCTGTCTCCTCCCCATATCCCATCCTATCCCATCCCCGCATCCCTGTAACCCAATATCCCGTCCCCTATCCCTGTATCCCCCTGTCCCATATCCCGTACCCCATCCCATCCCACACCTGTATTCCCATATCCCGTACCCCATCCCATCCCATCCCATCCCACACCTGTATTCCCATATCCCGTACCCCATCCCATCCCATCCCATCCCATCCCACACCTGTATTCCCATATCCCGTACCCCATCCCATCCCACACCTGTACTCCCGTCCCTCCCGTCCCTCCCGTCCCGTCCCCGCCGCCGCCGCCGTTCAAAGCGCAATTTGTCTGTGCGGGGCCAATGGGCGCGCGGTGCCCGCGGCGCAGCCAATGGGCGGCCCAGGCGGTGGCGGCGCAGCCAATGGGCGGCCGGGGCTGCGGCCGGTGCAGCCAATGGGCGCTCGGCATTCTAATGCGCTGAGCTTTATGAGCGGGGCCGGCGCTGCCCCGCGCACGTCGAGGGTCCCGTGCGAGGCCGGAGCCGGAGCCAGCGCGGGGTGCGCGGGCCCTGCCCAGCCTGCCCGCGGCCCCGCACGGCTCCCAGCGCGGGCTGCGGGGCCCGGCAGCCCCCCGGCCGCTGGCAATGGGCGAGCCGTCGCAGCCGCGGGGGTCCGGGCTCTGAGACCGCCCCGGTGCCGCAGCCATGGACGCCAACCTGCCGCCCACCTTCCTGCTCAACGGCCCCTCGCTGGGCGCCTTCCCCGAGGCCAAGGCTCCCGTCTGTCAGTACTCGGTGCAGAGCTCCTTCTACAAGCTGGGCCCGCCCGCGCTGGGCGCGCAGCTGGCCGGGACCCCGCACGGCATCTCGGACATCCTGGGCCGGCCCGCGGCGGCGCCCGGCGGGGCCCTCCTGCCCGGCTACCCCCACGCGGGCGCACTCAACGGACTGAGCTCCCCGGGCGTCTATTACGGGCCCCAGGTGGGCCCCCTGCCCAAGGCTGGCGGCGACTTCGTGCCGCGGGGCCGGAGCTGCTGGGCGGACGCGGCCCCGGCGTGGCGTGGCGGGCGGCAGTGCGGCGGCCGTGAGTACAGCGGGCACGGGGGGCGGGGGGTGCCCTGCAGAGCCCTGGCCCGCCGGCACTGCGGCGGAGACACGGGGCAGCTGCCCCGGCTGCGTCCTGTCCATCGCTGGGCGGCCCGAGGGCTGCCCCGGGACGGTGGGAATGGCCCCGATGACAGAGATGCGGAACTTCAAACTGGCACAGAAGTTTCGGCTCAAGCGCAGGGGCGGCTCCAGTGACAGATATTGACTCTTTGCCCCCACAGCTGGCAAGGACAGGCAGAACCCTCTGAGTCACAGATGCCCCTTGGCTCTGGCAGCGCCAGTGGGGTCAGTGCCTGGTCTGGCTCGGGGCACAGACGGGCAGGATGGGCAGCCCGGGCTGCTGGAGAGCTGGCAGGGGAATTGCAGAGCATGTTGCTGCTGTCTCAGAGGGTGGGTGGGTGGGTGGGTGGGGGCACCCACTGTGCCATGGGGAGCCCTGGGAGGCTCTGGGCCCTGGGCTGGGGTTCAGCTGCTCAGAACCTGCAGCTGCTCAGAACCTGCAGCTGTGGTCCCCTTCCACCCTCTCCAGGTGATGCTTTCGGAACAGATGGGTCAGGCAGCTCGACTGTCCATTCCTGGCACAGCTACGAGCTGATGTCCAGCTCTGCCTGCCTTCTGTCGTGCATCCTGCAGGGTGTGGGGCACGGGGGCACAGTGTTCCCAGTGCTGTGTGTGGCTCTGGGGTCCTGCACTCTTGGTAGCGACCCTTCCCCTCTCAGCACAACCACTCAGTGCTGTCCTGGAGCAGGAGCTGCACAGCCTGGGCAGCTCAGCCCTCCTGGGATGGGACTGAAGCCTTGGAGCCAGAATATGTTTTTTATTTGGAGGGGACACAGTGTGGGGGGACTCTGTGGGCACTGAGGGCTGGCAAATGTGCTGGTGCTGTGTTCAGGTGAAGGGGAGAGCTGCCCAGAGTCGTGGGCTGCAAAAAGCTCACCCACTTCTCTCCTCTCCTGCAGCCCCTGCTCACCTGGCTGACAACATGCACAAGAAGAAGCACACACGCCCAACCTTCACGGGGCACCAGATCTTTGCTCTGGAGAAGACTTTTGAGCAGACCAAGTACCTGGCAGGTCCGGAAAGGGCCCGGCTGGCCTATTCCCTTGGCATGACCGAGTCCCAGGTGAAGGTGAGTGCCGGTCCCTGCCTGGCGTGGGCAGCGCAGTGCGGTGCCTGCTCACCGAGCTGGGCCCGTGGGCCAACAGGTCTGGTTCCAGAACCGGCGGACCAAATGGAGGAAGAAGAGCGCCCTGGAGCCCTCCTCATCCTCACAGCGGGCGGGGGGCTCTGGTGGAGAGCGGGCGGCCTCGGAGACCGAGGACGACGAGTACAACAAGCCCCTGGACCCTGACTCGGATGACGAGAAGATCCGGCTGCTGCTGCGGAAGCACCGAGCGGCCTTTTCCATGCTGGGCTTGGGCACACACAGTGGCTGAGCACCGGCACGGGCGCTCAGCACCGGCACGGGCGCTCAGCACCGATGCTGGCTCAGCAACGGCACAGCCGGCCCCGCCGGGCTGGGGGCACACTGGCCCAGCCACCTGTGTCCTGCCAGGGTGCCTGCCCTCCCCAGCAGGTGCCTGGCTGTCGGGACAGGGTCCCTGCCAGCTGGATGTGGACTGTGGCTTGCAGGGCTGGAGGCAGCACGCGTGGGCAGTGCCAGGCACAGCCCTGTCATAGGTGTTGGTGAAATAAAGGTACCTATCTGGTCCAAGCAGTTGTTTCGTGGGTGTGGGGTCCCAGGGTGGCCTTGCAAGGCTGGGCTGGAGAAGGGTCAGGGATAGGACATGTGGCATAGGGTTGGTGCCAGGCAGGGGAAGGGGCTGTGCTGTGGTGCTGTGTGTGGGGCAGGAAGAGCCCACAGGAGCAGGGCAGCCCTGGGGACCTCTCCCAGAGTTTTCCCTCCTTTGGGTGTGCACCAGCAGCAAGAGGTGCTGGTTCAAAAGTCACTCGTTGGGGCCTCTTATTGGAACCTCTTAGCAGCAAATAAATACCATTTATCTTAGCGGTGTGAGGGAGAGCCCATTCACCTGTCGGGGCTGCAGGATTGATGTGGCGTCAATAGCCCTGGTGTGTTTGCCTGGCAGGCTGGTGGGTGCCCCCCCTTCCTGTGCTGCAGCAGGGGCTGCACAGACAGACAGACAGACACACACACACACACACACGTGTGTGCAGGGGGAGCTGCACACCCCCTGCTCTGGCTCCCCAGGGCTCAGCCCTTGCATGGCATTGGTGGCTGCTCTGCAGGGCTGGCTTGGGATGTGCAAGGGGCTCCTGCTGGCACAGGCACAGCACTGGAGGCCCAGCAAGCTTGGCAGTTGTTCAGCCAAGAGCCAACTAAGTGCCAGGCAGGTGTGAGCAAACACACGGTCTGTGTCTTGGGAGGAAATCGATAGGAGATAAGGTGCTGCTGCCCAGCAGGCACTGATAAGCAGCGAGGCACAGGCACGGAAGGGGCAGGCACAGGGGAAGGGATGTCCTTTCCTGCAGGCACGAGCAGTACCTGTGCCAGGCAGGCGGCCAAGTCCACACCTGGGGCAGCCACAGGCCCTGCAGCACTGGGGCTTTGCTGTGGCCCTGAGCATCAGCCTTGTGTGTGGCTGCAGACCATGGCCATGCAACCCTCCTGCCCAGGCCCCAAGGCCCACACTGGGCTTCAAGTGCTCTCCAACCACCTATCACTGATCTGGGGGCACTTTGCAAGGAGCCCTGACTGCTCAGCAGCACTTTCCCAGGGCTTAGGAAACGCAGTCCCTGCATAGATCCCTGTCCAGGCTCCACAGCCAGATAGGGCTCATAGCACTCCCCTCTCAGCCTTCATGGGACACATGCCAGGAGGGGTTGGGGACAGAGCTAATGGACCCTTTGCCAGCATGTAGGATGCCAAGTCCCATGGGAGCCTGAGGCTGGGGAGACACATCATTGTCTGTGGGCAGAGCCAGTGCTCAGCAGGAGGAAGAAGTGAGGGGCTGCTGTTGGGACATTTTTTTAACATTTTCTAAGCTGCCCGGCTTGGCTGACAATTTTTAATGTACTAACTGCCTGGTCCAGTGAGCTGATTAATTGGTGCTGTGGAGATCAATACAAAACAGAAAATTAAAACAATTTTAAAGTGATTAAGTAGTTTAACACCTGTCTGATGCCACGTCAGAGCTAGGAGACAAATAAAGCAAGTGGCAAAGGGCCTGCTGGAGCCAGGGAGAGTGACAAATGGCTGCCACAGCCTGGCTGCCCCGTGCATGGCTGCAGCCAGGCAGGACCCTGGGCAGGGATGCTCCGTGTGGGGATCCAGGCAGGACCACCCCTTCTCCCTGCCCACCACGTCCTCTGCCCACCAGTGGCCTCTGGCTGCCCGGCAGAGCAGTGGGAGCTCCACGGGCTGTGTGGAGGGTCAGCCCCGGTGCTGTGCCTGGCGCTGGGCAGCCCCGAGCTGGCGGTGCCGGGGGTAGGGCAGCCTGGCAGGCAGATGGATGGCAGCTCCGCTTCAATTCCGCATCCCTTTTCTCCCAGACAAACCCCGTCGGATTTTCATAAATCAAAGCGCCACACTGTTTAATAAAAATTTATTGACTTACAAGTGATTATTTATCAAAAGGCCATTAATAGCGGCTCCGGGAATGATGTGCTACTGGGTGGTGCATGGAGACTAATAGCAAATCAATGCCAGCAGCTGGGCAGAATGCATATGAGAGCGCCAGGCCCCGGTGGGGGGCAGCCCGAGCCTGCAGCCCCTGCCCCGCGGGCCGCCCGCCGCTCCCCCCCGGTTATTTATCGCTTACAAATGAAATGATCGATACTTTTAATCTAGAGCTAAATTTATTAACTTTCTCATCGGAGAGAGACGTATTGACTGGGGGCACGGGGTGGGGGAGCCCAGGAAAGATGGATGGGTGCCTCCTAACCTGTCCAGCAGCTCCCTGCCTGCTGCACAGTGCCCTGGATGCTGCTGGGGATGGTCCCCAAGCACAGCAGGTCCTGCCGAGCTGGGCAGGGCTCTGCACAGCCCCACGGAACTCAGAGACAGGGGACCCAGCTGTGGGCAGGACACCTGTGGGCACAGATGCCCGAGGTCACAGGGGTGTGGGAGGCCTGTCCCAGGTAGAGCCCCTGCCCACAGCGGCATCTCCATGGCCTGAAGGCAATGCCCATCCCGGCCCCAGAGACAGGAGCTCTGTGGGCACAGCCCTGGAAAGCGCTCGGAAGAACCTGCTGACCAGGGAAAAGTGAAGGACACACTGGAGACTCTGCCCAGGCAGCAGGGACAGGCAGGCAGCAATGCCCACATCCCCAGCCCAGGGCTGTGTCCCCAGCTTCAGCCTGGCACATGGGAAAGGGGCATCCACAGCACTCAGTGACCACGGCACTGCCTGGGCACCCCACGGCTCTCAGGGATTGGAGCTCCCTCCAGAGCTGGCCAGACCACACCACCTCGTGGGGGTCTTCATCCAAACAGCCTCTGAGCAAGGGAAAAGCTTTGCAAGCCTTGAAGTCAAAGCAGCAAAGTTCCATCAGGCAAATGGGAAAAAAAAGCACAGGGAAATTCCAGTTTAAGGCCACTTGCACAGAACAGCTGCCCTCCCCTGGGGTGGCAACGCCCTCCCCAGCAAGTAACACTTGGGGTACAAAAGAGGCACTTGGGTAATTGCCTTCCTTCTCCAGAGTGCTAGAAAATGCAATCAGGCTTCAGCAGGCAGCAGTGAAACAGCTTTTGCTTGTAAGAGCAGGCAAAGAACTCAAAGTACTAAAGTTCGTAAGAATTTCAGGAAAATTGGAAAGTACATGGGACAAATGTTCAAATGCAAGTTGTTTTACTGAGTAATTTACTTGCAGAGCTGAAAGGCAAAGGGGCACCACCTCCAGCACAAGATTTCAGTTTTCTTGCAACAAGCTGAGATTATCCATGTGTATGTTGGTGCATGACAAGGTCAGATCCCACCATTTCTCTCAGGAGGCATTTGAAAGGTGATTCCCTGCCCCAGCCATGAAATCTCAGGGTCTCCTACCCACCCTAAGCTCCCACTGTAGCACATATGAATTCCTGAAGAGCCCCACCTGCCACATCAGTGACACCTGGCACTCTGCAGCTCCAGGGGACAGAGGGAGGCTTCCAAGAAGGATAATCCTCACTGCATCAGGAACAGCAAAGAGGCTGTTACTCAGACACTGGAGAAGCAACAGTCTTGGTCAGGCTGTGACAGGAAGGTGGCAAAAGAAATGATTTCTCCTGGAAGTGGATCTGGAAGTGGCCTGAGAGATCCCATTCTGCTCCTAAGGGGTTTATGTCACACTCGTGAGAGGCACAGGCTCATGAGGACTCCCTTGGTTGTCAAGGCAGCCAATTTCAGTGCAGCTCATCAGCTTCTGTGCTGTGGGAGACTTGTGACTGACACACATGCACATCATTCCAGTCCTCCCCCGGGCTGGATACACCAGATGGAAGCACACAACACCATAAGAGTTTCATTTAATACTGCCCCTGCACGGGGCTTCACGCTAACAGAAATGAGAAGGCATCTTTGCCAAGAGCTGCCCAGGGCCTAAGACTCCAGGCAATAACAGTGCCTCCAGGAGAGAACAGCCAGAGGCTGAAGGAGTGAGTCCAAGCAGCTCTGGAGTGGCCAAGTCCAAAGAGTCTGTTGCTCCAGAGAAGCCCTGGCTGGTGCTGGAGGCGGAGGGCAGTGCCAGCCCCACGGCAGTGCTGGAGGCAGAGGGCAGTGCCAGCCCCACGGCAGTGCTGGGGGCAGAGGGCAGTGCCAGCCCCATGGCAGTGCTGGGGGCAGAGGGCAGTGCCAGCCCCACGGCAGTGCTGGAGGCGGCGGCATCAGGAGCGGCTCCGGTCCTCGTGGTTGCCTACAATAATTTTGCTGTAGAGTTTCTGTTGCTCCTCCTTGAAGGCGTCTTTCACCTTCTCCCTCTTCAGTCCTCCATCCCTGGGGAGAGAGTTGTATCAGAGGGGCTGCAGAAAGGCACCATCTTTGGATGGGGCTGCTCAGGGCAGCAGCTGCTCTGGGACCACCTGTGCCCACGGGCAGTGCCAGGAGCTGCCCCCACGGCCCTGCACTGTGCTCAGCACGGCAGCTCTGCCAGAAACATGAGCTGATCTGGTACCACCACAGGAGACTGGCTGCCTGCAGAGCCCCCCTGCCTCCCAGGCTTTGAGACCTCAGCGCCTGGGAAAGGAATTTCTCAAGCTGAACACACCTTGCTGAGCAGAAACGAGTGAGACCCAGGGCATCCCACTGCCAGCTGCAGTCACAGAACAAAGCCCTGCTGCCCAACACACACAGCAGAAGCAAAGACTTTAGCCTCTGCTATAGAAGACTGTTCCTCCACAGGCCTGCTCTGCCCTACACAGGACACAAATGGAGCTCTGCAGCCCAAGAAGATATGCCAGAACCCAGGAACAAGGAACTCTGGCACCAGGAAGAGAAAAGCCTGCCTGGACTCACCAGAGCAGATCCACGAGGCCCCCCTGCCTGGCAATGGCTGACTTCACTCGATTGGCAAACTGCACAGCGTCCTCTTCAGGCTGTGGCAAAGTAAGACAGTTCAGCAGGAGCAAAGGGCCAAACAGGAAGGAGGTAAGATAGGCCAGGTGCACCTTACTTACCTGCCTGGTCATTGGAGGCAAGTACCAGACACTGCAGACAATGGCCCAGCTGGTCATCATCCTGAGGAGGTAGGTCACCATGCCGTATTTGCTGCTGTTATAAAAGGCATCTCCAAACTGTGGGTCGTACTGCAGAAGCAGAAGAGTTCAAGAAGGTCAGGCAGTGGCTGCACCCTCCCTGAGGCTTCCAGCCCAAGACCAGCTCTCCTAGAGTACTAGACAGAGTGACCTCAGCCTTCCATGCCTTCCGACCAGGCTGGACTGGGCTGTCCAAGAGAGAGGACTACTCGTGCCCTCAGAATGTTGCCTTCTCATACCTTGATGGCTACAGGATAAACTGTGGCTCCAGTTTCAAAGCTCCCCTTTTTGAACATCATCACAGAGGTGTTGTTGATGCATGTTCCTATAAGAGGCAAGCACAATGTTCTCAACTTCTGTCTGCAGGTCAGTTCAGAAGTCTAAGCTACAGGCTCAAGGGCTGGGGCACAGAACTCCCCCCTAACCCTCAGTTCAAGCCCTGCTCTCTGTGTGCACAGGATGGGGCACTGGGACATCATTTATCCAACTCCCATGTTCTGGGCTCAGTCAGCTCTACAGACAATGTTCCTTTTGTCTCAGTGAAGGGTCTCAAGCCCTTGGCTGTGTAAGAAAGGATGGAACAGAGATGTGGAGCTGTCCCAAGGTGCCCTCTCCACCAGGTGCTTGTCTGGCCTTGCTGCACACTCACCTTCTGGAAAAATCAGAATGGGCAGTTTGCTCTTGTCCTGGACATGTTCTGTGAGCCTAAACAGAAGAGTGTCACCGATTAGCAGAGAGGACAGAAGCTCTCACTAGCAATCCACACAGCATGCAGTCCTTGCCCTGCATCCCCCAGGGACTGTTGGGTGCCAACAACAGGGGCACAGTCTCCCAGTACCCACGAGGTCAGCCCAGTCCCTGCCTCCCCCAGCCCCTTCAGCCAGTGACTGTCACACCTTCTGGCGACCAGGTGACGATCTTTGACCTCAGAGCGCTCGAACCAGACGTGGGGACAAGCTTTCACCATGGCCCTCTGGATCACACCCATGAGGCCTCCGTGGATCTGACCCACCTGAACACAAGAAGACACAAGTTACAAGACTTGGGCACACATGAAAGCCGAGGTAGCTCCCAGATTCACAGACAAGTTAAGGTTCATCTTTCTGGCCCTGCCCTAGAAAGGCTGAGAGGAAAAGTGCCAGAGGGACAGGCACAGCCAATCCCAACTGCTCTCTGTGTGGCAGGAGGCCCAGCTGGGGAAGTGCTTTGCTCCTCCAACGACAGCAAAGCCCAGAGCTCTGCTTGCAAAGCCATGCCCACAGACCCCTGGTGCTCTGAGTCGCAGGTCAGGCTTGCTGTAAAGCCACACACAACAGTCTGACAGTGCCCTGCCATGTCATGCAGGAAGAAGTAGTTCTGCATGCTCAGAGGACTCTTGCTGCCCACTCCCTGTCCCACACAACGTGCTTGCTGCTCCCTCCATGCAGGCAGCCAGGCCCTGGCAGGCAGAGCTGGGACCTTACCATGGCATAGTAGCCGTCACTGGCCAGGATGATCACATCGATGGGCGAGGTGTGATTGGCCACACAGATGCCTCCATTTCGGGGTCTGTTTTCTCTAAATGCAAAACAAAGATCGGGGTGAGGAGAGGGGAATGAAGTGTGAGGCCTGCATGAGGCCTGGCCTGGAGCAGCCCCTGGGCAGGGCCAGCCTGGCAGGGCAGCACACAGGGCTTACCTGTCGTGGTAGGTGATGATGGCTGTGAGGGCACGCACGCAGATCCGGTAACACATCAGGTGCACGTGTTTGCTCAGGAACTCCTTACACCTGCAGCCCAGGACAGAGACCATCACTCCCCAGTCCTACAATCTGCCCTGTAATGGTGCCACTCAGCCCAGCTGCCCTAGGCCAAGATCCAGCCCAGCTTTCACATCTCTGCCACAGAAATGCAGCATGTTGTGGGCGTGGCTGTCACTTATGACCACTGATTCTTAACTCTTGAGAACCAAACTTTGGCCTTTGCTCTTTTCTGTTACTGCTCCTTTCAGTACCACAGGTTTAGTGTTCACATCTAGGCCCTTTGTTTAACATTAGAAGGTGTCTATCCTGAGAGGCCACAGCTGCCAGGACCACCTGCCATGTCTGCAGGTGGCAGAACAGACAGGCCTTGCAGGAAAACTTCAGGATTACCAGGCCTCAAGCTGCAGGGGGTGCTCCCCATCTGCTCCTCGCTCAAAGATGAACTCACCTTCCATTTGGCAAATATCCCACCACTGTGGTACCAATCACCAACAAGCTGATGCCAGTGAATGCCAGGGCTATCCTGCAGAAAGATGGAGACTCCACGCTAGCAAAGCCAGGTCACACACCCTGCTCACCAACCTGCCTGTCCTCTGCTGACTGTGCTGAGCAGGTCCAGGGGGCCTGGAGAGCAGCTGCACTGGCTGCAGCAGAAGAGGCCACCAGCACCCCATGGCAGGCAGGGCAGTGCCCAGCACTCACCTGAGGGGCAGCAGGAAGCAGTAGCGGATGAGCACCCCAAGGCCCCAGAGCACAGTGAGGCGCAGGCTGATGTACTGGAAGTTGTAGTTGGTCCTGCTGAGCAGGTTCCAGGACTCCAGCTCTTCAGCTGAGAACCTCTTGGTCACCTCATCATCCATGATGGTCTCAATGCCTTTGCGGCAAAAGTAGAAGATATCGGAGAGCTCAAACTCAGGGGCGTCCAGGGATTTGCCACTGCCACTCCGGCGGATCTCCTTGATCTCCTCCTCCAGGGATGTTGGCTCCTTTGCAATGATACCTGCAACACACCATAGGCAGCTCTGAGCAAAGTGTGACCTGTTGTCTCCAAGAGAGATGAGAGCCAGAGCCTTTCCCTGCCCACCCTCCTCAGGGCCCTTCCCTGCCCACTGTCCCCAGGGGCCTTTCTCTGCCCACCCTCCTTAGGGCCCTTCCCTGCCCACTGTCCCCACGGGCCTTTCCCTGCCCACCCTCCTCAGGGTCCTTCCCTGCCTTCCCTTCTCAGGGCCCTTCTCTGCCCACCCTCCCCAGGGCCCCCTTCCTTTCTCCAGTCCAGACATAACCCAGTCCTCCCCACTATCTAGAAATGAAGCACTCCCAGGTGCTTCCCTGCCCTTCTCATCTGACAGATCTCTCCACAACTCCCTCCAATCCATCTGCATGGAAAAGGCTTCCCAGGGGACCTCAGCTGCTCAGAGACACCACATTTCCCCCATGTCCCCAAAAGAATTCTAGATTTCCTGTGTGCCCGTGCTGGGCAGGATCTCACCATTGACATAGGGCTTGTACAGTGGGTGGTTCTTCTCCTTGGCCCCACGCTCTATCCTCAGTGTCGCCCACTGCAAGACAGAGAGGACAATCACCATTCACCAGGCCTGCAGCTCCAGGCTGTGCTGCCCCTGCTCCATAGTCAGCCCCCAGGAAAGACATGGTTCAGGGGAGAGGACAGCGATAAAGGAGGAGGTTTCCACACAGAACTGAGAGAGTGAGAGATGAACACAACTGGACTGAGCTGGAAACACAGACTGGCCTGGGAAACAGATTTTTACAGCTGAGATCTGCCCCCAGTGGGAGAAGAGGACTGATGGAGAGGTGATGAGTGCAGGCACAGGACAGCCATGCTGTGCACACCTCTGTGTGCCCCTCTGCAGAGCAGAGCCCCAGCAGGAAACAGGGAGGGCCAGGGGCAGGAGGAGTGCTCAGTCATGGGATGGCACAGCAGTATTTTCTGCAGCTTCCATGACCTCTCAGCTCTGCTGCACTTGACATGTGGCTGCCACTGCACAGCTTGGCTGAGCCTTGAATCCTGCTTGGGTGGTGTGCACCACAGTGCAGGGAGCTGGTCAGGGGACCAGTGATATTTTTCAACCCTTGTTTCTTCCAGACTCCAAGCAGAGACTGTGTTTTCAGGCTGCTGCTGAAAACATCAGGCTGATGATGGGATGGGATCCTTCCCCCTCCAGTTCAGCTGATGGCTGCTGGTTCAGCTCAGCAATCCACCCTGAAGAGCAGCAGCAAGCACCCTCACACAGCTGGCTGCCAAATCCCATGCCTGAACTCCCTGTTCTCTCAGCTGCTTTTCAAGGGCACCAGCACAAACTGCAGGCTGGATTTCTGGGCAGTCTTCCTGCCTGCCCTCCAAGAAACCTTTGCAGCCTGTACCTCCTTGCATCACACAGGCCTGGGAGGACAAGCTTCTCAAGGAGGACTTGTGTACAACGTGCTTGTCTGCAAAGAAGAGGAAGCTTCTGGGAACTCCTGGCATCCTGATCTCAGCCCATGCCAGCAGCTAATCAGGAGGCAGTGATGTGGGAATGCTAATTGCACACGGAGTGTCTGGCTCACCTGGCAGCCGCCTCTGCCAGCAGCAGGAACTGCAGGATTGCAGAAGATTGCCCAGACACTGCCATCCCAGGGGGAGTCAGCAGAGGAGCTCTGACCCCGCGGGAGCTGAGCAGCCTAAGGAGAAGGATCCACGGCAAACCCAGCACATCTCCAGCCTGACTGCAGCCACAGCACACCCAGCCTCCACCTGAGAAGCACAAGGGTGCCCTCCCTCTGCACCAACACAGGTGTCCCACTGCCAACCAGACCCCGTGCCTTGGGCTGTGCCCCACAAGTTGCCAGACTCGAGTGCTGCCCCTCTGAGCTCCCAACACTGCTCTGGGAAAACCATTTGGGCAACTAACAGCCCCCAGACATGCAATTCTAAATGACCAAACTTAATGAATGAGTTTTCCACCAAACTGGTGAGCAGTTTTGCATGAGTGCTCCTCTATCCCACCCCCAGGATTCTTTGATAAAAGCTGAAAGAGACTTCCCAGTCTTTCCACAATGGGTGTTGAAGGAAGAAAAAACAAAACTAGGTGAAAAGTTCCATTTCAGATAAATGAAACATCTTAGTTTTTTTCCTCTGCTTTAGTCAGTAAATTTGAAGTCAGGTCTTCAGACATCTGTGTTCATGAAGCCCCTCACAAAGGTCTTCCCATTCACACCTCAGGCTTTGGGGAGGACTCAGGTTAAAGAGATGAACACTGTGAGCTCCAGGGTTGTCTTCCCAAGCCAACCAGTAGCAGGATGCTCTGGGGATGACCAGCCCTGTTCTAACAACAGCTGTACCATAAATCCTTTAGCAGCACGACCTCCATGTTTAAGAGCCTAAAACCTCCTTAGCAAGCACAGGGTGTCCCTGTATCTTTCACCTGGGCTGCCAGGGCAGTGTCGTTAAGGCTTCACCTACTGCTCTTAGGAGATAAAAAATTCTGGTCTGGGACTTGCTTCAAGGAGAGGTGCTGGCTCAGAGACAGCCCATAAAATTAGTCTGCCAAAGGCAGGCAAGGGAACAGCATGACCCCAAGCTGGAAAATTCCACTTGGCCTCTCTGTGCCAAGAGGGTCGGCAAGGGCTGCTGGTCGTCCTCTGAGGTGGCAGGTCCAGACATGGCTGAGCAGGAGACACTCCTGGACAGAAACACATTGAGAGCTCTGGGTTCTGGCCACAGACCACTCAGGGCTTGCAGGATGAAAGTCCTGTCTTACCTCCTGCTTTTGCTTCATCCAAACATGTCCTGGAGAGGAGCAACCTGCTGCCCATCACACCCCACACTGAGGGGTCCCAGCTCTCTGCCCTGCCTGGGAGATGAACCCCTCCAAGCCATCCCTCAGACCCTGCTGCCTGCTGAACCTCACCAGCCTAGTTCTTTACTTGAAGAGTTACTAGATCAATTACAGGGAAAAACCAGCCCACAAACAGAGGTCTGGTAAACCACATTTGGCCAAGATGAGCCAAATGGGTCACCTGGCACCAGCACCACAACAACAGCCCAACCTTCCACCCTGGTCACCCACAATGCCCTGCTGAGGTGAAAGCCTCTCCTCCTGTCATGGCAAAACCACGGCAAACACACAGAAAATTCTGAAAACACGACTTACCTGAAAAATCTTTAATAAAGTTTTCATGTAAACCTTGCGGATGCCAAAGGAGACTCCGAAAATTGCCGGCACGATGATGAAAACCAGAAGCAGAGTGAAGAGGACAGTTATGGAAATGCCCAAGAGATTAACCACCAGGCTGTCAAAGGGGAGCAGGAGGAACATGGTGAAGGGCCCGGGCAAGGCCAGTGCCCTGCAGCCAGCCAGCAGCACTGCCCGCAGCGATGAACCAGTCCTGCTGTTACTGAGCAACAGTCCCACACACGCACAGAGTCCGCAGCCCGCTCACAGACTCCATGCCAAAGTTCACATCCTTCTGGGGCTCCCAGAGACAGGGAATGCAACAGGATCAGGGAGAGCACTTGGGAAAACAAGCCAAGGATGTGCCAGGAGCCCGGGTGAGCTGGGGCAGCGCGAGCCAAGGCGCTCAGAGCAGAGGGCACACGCACACCCGTCCGTCCATGGGCGCGCGAGGGGCACGGCAGCGACACGGGCCCCCTCCCAGGCTGCCACTGAGCAAGTCCTGCTGTGGGGCAGCTTGTGGAGAAGCTGGCAGCAGAATCCCCTCCTGGCTGCTGACAGCATGCAGAGTCTCTTCAGAGGGACAAGGTGGAGTCCATCCCTGAGCCTGCATTGGAGGAGACCGAGGGAGTTGGCACTCGCCGGAGCCTACCGAGTGTGGAGCTATTATTGTTCTCCCCACGAGGACACGAGCACAGGGCCTCGCATGACGCCTGGAACAAGTTTAATTCTGGAGGCCCCTGGCATCCACTCACGCTGCTGCAGGGCTGTTACTGTTACAGATACGAATGAAGTCCGTGTCCCTGGGAAGCTCTTCAAACGGCGAGGTGGCTTCTTGGCAGAAGAGGCGCTCACATGCCACCAGCTGGAGTGGAGGAAAGAGCAACCGAAGTCAGCAGCTCGGAGAGTTGTCAACGCAGAGATGGTGGCAGGAGGCCAAGGACTGTGGGCTCTGAAACCTGGAAGGCAGTGCTTGGGCTGAGGTCACATCACTTAGAGCAGCTCCGGAGACACAGCAAGACTCGAGGACGGGACTCCAGCACTGCCACAGCCTCGGGAATAACCCCCTGCTGCCACTCGTCCTGTATTTTCATACCAGGCACACCTCAGGTGGAGCAGACTCATCCAGAACCATGCCTAAGGTACAGGACGCTGCAATCAGATCCCACGTACAGGAAAGGATGACAGAAAGCCCTTCCACATGACAGATCTTATCGCCTCCCTCATTTCAGGGGCATCCCAGAGCACTGAGGCAGCCAGGTACCCAAATTCCTGGGAAGGCATCACTTCCTCTGCTGCTGTACATCTCATCCCTGCTCACACAGGGCAGCCTCACAAACAGCTCGGGACAGGAAGTTAGCCCAGGGGCAGAATTACCGATGATGATCAGCCAAAGAGGAATTTGCTGGGGCACAGGAAGGAGTCAAAAGGTCACACACCCGGCACCGAAGCCCTCCCGGGGAGGATGTGCATGCACAGGGCCAAGGCTGGTGACAACAGGCAGGTCTGCTCGGGGAGACTCCCCTCGGACCCACCTTCGCCTGCCTACGGAGTGTCAGCCTGAGGAAGGGATTTACCCTGACAAGCACCTGACAAGCACACGGGGCAGAGGGCAGAGCCTGTGCCGATCCGCACAGCGCGTTCCAGCTGCTGGTCCAACACTGCCGCACCAGCAACGCTAAGGGTATTTTTAGTGCTTCAAAGCCACACGCACAGCCCAGCCTGTCCTGGGAGCGGCGGCTCCTCAGCCACACGTGCAGCTGTCACCGCTCGGAACCAGCACCCGTGTCAGCCGGGCCCGGTGCGGCGGAACCAGCACTGCCGTGCGGGGCCAGCCGGGCCCGGTGCCCGCGAGGGGCTCGGCCCGGCCCGTGTGTGCCGCGTCACCCGCCGGGGCAGTGCCCACGTGTGCTGCGGGGCTGCCCGCGCTCCGGCACCGCCCCGGGCCGCGCACAGCCCGCACACCGGCGGCCGCAGCGAGC
>JAWWEV010000059.1:1483085-1503507 GCA_035583235.1 Hafferia zeledoni
CAGCGACACAGAGCACACACACACACACACACACACACACACACACACACACACACACACACACACACACACAGAGCCCGCGGCCGCCGGCAGGGGGCGCCCGCACCGCCCCAGGGAGGAGGAGGATGGAAAGGGGGGATGGAACTGATGGACGGAGGGTGGAACGGGAGGAGGGAACGGGAGGATGGACAGGATGGAACGGGATGGAGGGGAAGATGGACGGGAGGATGAATGGGAGAATGAACAGGAGGGTGAACGGGAGGAGGATGGACGGGAGGATGGAATGGGAGTGGGATGGATGTGAGGAGGATGAACAGACGGATGAACGGGGGGCAGGATGGGCGGGAGGGTGAACAGAGGGATGAACAGGGGGCGAATGAACAGGAGGATGAGCAGGAGAAGGGTGAACAGGGGGAGGTGGCGATGGAGGCGAAGGCAGGAGTCGCAAAGCGCCGTCACTTTATTAACTCCCCGTTACAGCACCATCGACCGGAGGCGCCTCCCCCGCCCCAGTATGCCGTTCTTGGGTCCGCCTGCAGCCGGAGGCCCCGGGGGCACGAGGAGCCCGCCCCTTCCCCAGCAGCTCCCTCCGCACAAGGCACTTGGGCAGCACCGGCCCCGCGGCTCCCCGGGTGGTTCGGGCACGGCCACGGGCTCCGGCCCACAGCCCATTCCTTGTCGCTCTCCCCTACCCTCACCCTCGAGAACCTACAGGCAAGAGTCACTCCAAACAGCAGCTTCCAGTCTCTGTGGCAGGAGCCAGCAGTGAAGAAGCTTCTGCTGAGACTGGCAGCTGCTCACAGAGCATGCAGGAGGTAACAGAACCATGGGCAGCAAGTTCTGCAGCTGACCTTTCCCCAGAGTCCCTTGTACCATGGTCAGGACATGGAGGGCCCTACATCTCTTCACACTCTGCCTTCCTACCAATAAGGAGCCTGGGTCTCTGAACGCCGCCAGGTCTGCAGGTGAGAAAGGACCAGGGCAGCAGCCCCAGAGGTGCCAAGGTGCTCCCAGGCCCCGTTGGCACTCTTCACAGCACGGGAGGATCCACCCACATGGCGGATCTTGTAGTTCTTCCCATGGTTGTTGTCCCAGTGGGTCTTCTGTCCACACTGGAAGGAGATGCAGAACTCCGTGGCCCTGCGGCCGCTAGATGGCTTGGGCAGGGTGAGCTCAAAGGAGAAGATGTCTGTGTCTGCTGAGCCGTATGTGCTGTGCATGTACTGGCAGGAGACATCCCGGAAGCTCCTCCAGCCGTCGAAGGTGATGCGGATCGTCACTGTCTTCTCATAGGCAATGTTCCTGACCTTCACTGTCCCCGACAGGGCACGGTCCTGGATCACACAGCTCTCCAGGCACACCAGGTTTTTGTGCAGGCTGCTGCGGAACGCTGCATAGTCTGCAGAGGGCTGTGGGAAGTCCAGCACGTACCTGCACGCCTCGGAGCGTGAGTCCCACAGCTTAGGTCGGAAGGAGGCAAGGTCTGACAGGGCATGCTGCAAGTCACAAAGGTCCTCCTCAATCCTCGAGAAGAAGCGCACGGCCGTCAGAGACAGCCCCTTCATGTCAGCAAACACGACTCGCTTCTTCTTCTGGCCCTTGGAGCTCTTGGTGCTGTCTCGTCGCTCAGGCTCGGCTTCTGTGCTCAGCTTCTGGTTGAGACAGGATCGGAGGGGTTTGCGGCCTCGGTTGCTCCGCAGCTCCTCGTAGGAGTTGAGCAGCTTGCGGATGGGGGGCGAGTGGCTCAGGCAGAGCCGCACGGCCAGGTCCACGGGCATGGCTGGGGGTGCGACGGCCCGCCTGCTGCACACCTGTAAGAGCCTAGAGGCGAAGAGGGGGTCAGCCCCGGCCGCCCGCCCCGGCGCCCCCGGCCCCGCCCGCCCCGGCCCCGCTCACTCGCCGCAGCTCATCCCGGCGCGCTCCGCTCCCGCCGCGCCCGCTCCGCATCAATGGGCGCCGTGGGAGCGCCGCGCGCGGGACATCCCGCCGCAGCCAATCAGCGCACGGGCCGCGCCCAGCCGGCCAATGGGAGTGCGGGGATGCCACCGCCCCGCCCCGCAGGCCACGCCCACCCGCGGGGGCGCGCCCCGCACCGGGCAATGGGGAGACCCCCGGGGGCAATGGGGGTCCCTCCGGGGGCACAGCACGGAAAGGGCTCCCGGGGCCACCAAAACGCCAGTGCTGCAGGAAGGCAAATGTTCATGGAACTACCAACACCGGGAGGAAGAGGAGCGTGTTTCTCTCACATTGTCTTCCATGTGGGACGCTTGAATTGGTTCTAAACATCCCTTTTCAGGTGCTTGTCCAAAGACAGCTATTTCCAGGGTGTCTAAGCACAGAGAAAACTCCAGACTTTGGGCTCCTCCTCTGCCAGCTCAGAAGCTTTTTCCCCTAGTTGTGTGCACTGAAAAAGATTTGCTCACACGCAGGCACTGTGGTGTCCCTGACATCTGCGTGCAAAATCACCTTCACTGTACAGCTCACATGTGACTCCTTGACACTAAAGACTGTCACCTAAATCAGATCACCCCTGCCCTGTAGTCCCTGCTAATCTCCCCAGAGCTGTCTAGCCATTTATGTTAAGCAGCCCTGATTGTTCCTGCTGACAGCACAGATTTTCATCAGCTCATGACACAACTGACCGACCTATCAGTATTTCTACATGGCTTTTCATCACCACCATGTCTGAATGTCTGGAGCACCAGGCAAAGAAACCTCTCATGGGATGACTAAAGTGAGCTTGAACCCAGAGCTCAGCTGGTAAAAACCGTCTGCTCAGCCCTGGCCTGTCAGCAAAACACCAGAAAAAGCAGCAAGAGAGTCACAGTGGCAGCAACCCCTACAAGGGCGTGTGGCACTGGTGTCACTGCTGGCCAGATGCTCATGCCTGGGAGGAGCAGACAGGGATCTTGTGGGTGACCAGGAGCCAGGTGTGCTTGTCCAGCTGGGCCTGCAGGAGCTGGGGGGTGGTTGTAGGGCAGTGTCAGCCCCCAGCTGGCTGAGGAACTCTGTATTTCTGAGGGCAGTGCCATGTCCTCCTTTGAGTGTCAGTGGAGGATGAGCCACAGCACATTCACCCACACACAATGCAGGCAATGCCTCAGTTTTCACTGGCTGCATTCTGGGAACCATCCTTTCAGTACATCTTCTCAAGGCAGACAGTGTAAACCTCCCCATTTCAGTGACCTGGCGTAGCCAACACAGACATGGAAGTGCCTTCCTAACAATAAAACCATTTGCCCCACCTTTTTCTGGACCTCAGGACAGCAGATCCGGCTCAGGCAGGGAAATCGCAGCTCACCATCAGTGCCCTCCCTGCGACCTCTTCCACCATCCACCTACTTTACACTCAGAGTTAATCACTCACTAAACCAAAGCTATCTCACCATGGGGGAGAACAGGGAACATATTTGAGCCCAAGTTTTGCAGCAGACCCCAGGGAAGCTGTGAAAGCTGCTCCCATTCTCTCCCAGTGGCACAGATTATGCACTGCTGTATTTTCTCCACTTAAGAGTACAAGCCCAAAACATCACTTTCTTAACCAAGTTGTGGACACACCTCCTTTCCCCAGCAGACAAAACAGAGGTGCAGTGTTAGCAGTTCCAGGGGTGTCCCAGTATTTAGTCATGCAAGGACACTAAAGCAGACAGCAGCATTTTCAGGTGTGCCACAACTGACTCTCACTCAGAGCCTGACTGATCTCAGCCTACCAGCCATGTCCACCCTCCTGCCCAGCCCATGAGGTCACTGCTGTGTGCCAGCTGCCAGGCTGCAGAGAGGAGCTGCACCAAAGGCACTCTGAAAACCACCAGGTCAGTCAAGGTTCAGCTGCTGGAAGAGGCCACGTGCCACTCACACTCACTCTGCTGCAGCCACGTGAGTGTGGTGGCCAGAACAAGCTGTCTGGACAAGTGTCCAGTCCCCCTGAACAGGGCCAAGGAGAAAACCTGCACACCTGAGGTGTGCCACCCAGACACTCCTCAGGCAGATCCCCTGCACTTCCCCAGCCCAGATTAACGAGGACTTTGCCTGGGAGCTTCAGTCACCTCGGTGAATGTCTGGCTGTAAATACAGGCAGGGCACAACCCACAGCCCTTCCTGGAGGGCTGTGCAGGACTGTGCTACTGATTCCTGAGGATTAAACCCAGCCTCCTCTTAACGTCTATACTTGAAAGAATCTTCTTTACCTAAATGGATTAATTAGGAAGACTATAAACCACACATGCAAAGCCACTCACACTACACGATGCCCTGTGTCACCCCCTGCCTGGCAGAGGAAGGTGCTCCCTGGACACCCCTCACACAGACCATGCAGGCAGGACCCTGCCCTGACAAACGAGCCCCTGTCTGCCCATGTATCCAACTGGTGCTGAGCTGAGGTACCACAGCACACCTTGGCTTCTCCTCCAACTACAAGAAGCCTGCATAGAGCAGTAGGGCCAGAGGAGCTTTTCCTCTGCATGACCAGCACAAAGGAACTGCTTGTCCCCTTTGCCTCAGCAGTGGTTTCAGCAGAAGGTTTCAGACAGTTTCTACACTCAAAAACACAACCAGAAGCTGTACCAGAACCCCTCATTCTCTGCAGGGAGGGTCTTCAGATCATGCACAGCAGAAATGGCTTTCTCCTGAGCCCAGGGCCATTGCTGTTCCATTTTAGTGACACTGCCTGCCACTGCTCTGAAATGAGGCAGCCCAGCAGCCACACACTGAACCTTTCCAGACACTGCCCTCTGACTCACCACGTTGCACTTGTTCTGTTGAACCAAGTCTCCCTGGTGCAGGGAGCAGAAGGCTCTGCTGCAGAAATCAAATGCACAGTGCTGGCCTGATAGGAAGCAGCACAGTAACATAAAAAGCACAGAAGGTGATGCAAAACAGACTCCTGTTCTCATGCTGCAGCAAGAGGCCACTCAGGGAAAGCTCTGCCAGGCTCCTGCTCCAATATATTTCTGAACAAGATGGAGGCACCACACACCCCTCAGGCTTACAAAATTCCTCAGGGCTCTTGTGCAGTGCTGGGCTGCTGATTGTGCAGGCTGTCCTGTTTGAGGGCTCTGCTCACTCTGCAGTTCACTGACCGAGGCAGCCTTGGGCTTGGGGGTGAGCCACAACAGTGGTGCAATCTCCCTGAAGCAAAGAAACAGGTTGGACAAAGCTGGAAAAGCAGTAAGGCCTCACAAAGCCCCTTGCTGGACCTGATCTATGTGCACCATGTCAAGAGGTGAAGGAGCAGCACTTCAGCTTCACTCTGGCCAGGATCTGCTCAGGTGTCAACTTTGTACAGAGGTCGTGCTTGTAGCAGAACTGCAGATCAAAACACAAATTTCCCATGGGCAGTATAAAGACCCCATGGCTCTGGTACAAACACCCTCAGCATGAACCAGCTGCTCTGGTTAAGAAGAGGCTCATGACAAGCCTGAAAATGCTGTCTGACATTCCCAAAGCTGCGATTGTGATTGCCCCATTCATGATCTGGTCAGAGACAACAGAGCTACCTGTGGCTCCTGCAGGCCAGGGCAAGAAAAGCCATTATCAGAACACAGTCCAGGCATCAATTCCAAACACAGGACTGTTCTGCTGGCAAATCTCAGGTGCCTGTAATGGTAAGGGTGGATATTTCTACAAGGATAGCACTGTTTCTGCCAAAATGCCAGGAAAAAGCAGCATAACTCCTCTTTGGCCCTGTGAGAAGAGGTTGTACTGGCACAGCTTGCCTTCCCTCAGGAACACCAGAGCAAGGAGTGTGTTGGCTATACCAGGAGCCTGATGAGCTGTGGGGGCAGTGAACCCTCTGCACTGGCAGAGGGACATTCTCCAACCTGGGAACTGGCCCCGGAGGGGACTCAGCCCGGGTGGCCCCACAGGGAGCTCTGGGGTGTGTGTTGGGGGGGTTGTGACAGCTGCTCCCCCACCCTGCACTTACCACTGCCCCTCAGATGAGCTGCACTGCTCCCCAGGGGGTTGTGACAGCTGCTCCCCCACCCTGCACTTACCACTGCCCCTCAGATGAGCTGCACTGCTCCCCAGGGGGTTGTGACAGCTGCTCCCCCACCCTGCACTTACCACTGCCCCTCAGATGAGCTGCACTGCTCCCGAGGCCACCAGGGGGGCCACGGTCCTGTAGCGGATCAGGTGCTGCGAACCCTCCTCCAGGTCGATGGTGTATTCCCTGTGGACACAGCGGGACCTGAGCTGCAGCCACACCCACGGGGCACCCACGGGGCACCCACGGCAACTGTGCCCAACCCACCTCTGCTCATCCTTCTCAGGCTCCACCAGGATGTTCTCCTGCCGCTCCAGCACCCTCAGGAACACAAAGGAGTCCAGGTTGGGCTTTGGAACTGCAAAAAAAGGATCCAGAGCACAAGCTCAGCCCTTGTGATGGTCCTGTGAGGGACACTGAGGGGTCTGAGGGACAGCAAAGGGGATGGCAGACCCTTCTGAGCACAGGCAGGACTGCATAGCAGGCACAGCAGGATCCTCCCACAGCAGCACAGGGCTGTGTTACAACACTGCCATCACATCAGCTTTGCCTCCCTGAGCAGCAGCTGGAGGACCAGCCCTCACATTCTGGGCTCCCTCACTTTGCCCTGGTGCTACAATTTTCAGTTACCCTGGATGGACTCACCTGATTTTAGCAGAGACACTGTCTGCAGGTTGGGAGGCATGTGTTTCAAGGCCACGTTTTTCAGGTAAGTCTCTGTGTTTGCCATGTACCTGAAAGAAATCATTGAAGCACCAACTGGCCTGATGAAATACAAACCTGCAGGGAGAGTGCTGACTCCAAACACCAGCAAGGAACAGCTCCTGTCCCACAGGCACAGCCAGAGACAGCCCCTTGGCTCACCCTGCCAACTGACTCAGAGTTACTTTGTTTCAGCTTTTTTCTTGCCCTGATAACACACATTAATCCTTACCTCAAACCTGTTCTGAGGCTCAGTCTCAATAAACGTTCAGCATAACACACAGGTGAGATCTACAATCTACAAAAATGGAGGAAGGTGCACCAAAAATCCACTCACTCTTTAGCAAAAGCAAACTCCTCTGGTGATAGGATGGAGGGCTCCCCTTCAGCTCGAGACTTCTCCTTCTCCACGATGTGGGGGAAGAACTTCTCTATCTGACATGGGAACAAAATCCAAAAGGATGATGCAGGCCTTGCCCAGGAGTTCAGTGCCTAAATCCCCACTCCCCACTGGATTCCCTACAAGCAGCAGTCCCCAGCTGTCCAAGCAGCCACAAATCCCTGCTCCTCACTTAACTGTGACATCAGCCAGGCTGTACCACCACAGCTGCCCACACAGAGTGGGCCACACTGGGCTCAGGTGAAGTGACCCACACTCTCAGTGCCCTTCCTTCCCCCCAACAGGGAGGTGTGCCCAGGGAATGAATCCCTTTGGGTTGCACTTCTGAGAACAGGGAGAGACCATTCTTGGACTGCATGCCTGGCTGAAGCAGGAGGCCTTGTGTGGGTACCAATCCCTGCTTTTGGACACCCCCTCTCCCACCCCCTGGGCTACAGAGCCCCCGTTACCTTCCCCAGCCGACACCTCAAGTAGCTGCTGAGCACGAAGCGGATCCTCTCCATCTCCATGCGGTGAACACTCACCTTCAGGTCCCCTCCCTTCGCCCGCTTCAGGTTTGCTTCCTGCAAGCAAACCACAGACAAACCAAGGGCTGACACGCCAAACAGCGGGAAACAGGGACAGCTTTGGTACACAGAACCCACGAGAGCGGGCTGGGGCTGCTTCTGTGGCCCAGAGCACGCTGTGTCCTTGTGCCTCTCAGCCCCTCCCAGGGCAAGCTCCGAGAAAGTGCTCAGAGAGAGAGAAGGGACGCAGAGAGGCTTTGTCTCAGTGCCAAGGAACCAAAGAGCCCCAGAGAGCCCCAGCGCGTGCCTGCCAGCCCAGCCCAGCCGTGCAGCACCCACCATGTGATCCAGCTGCTCCACCACACACTCCACGACCTCAGGTCTGCTCTCCAGCAGCTCCGGAGCGAACTTCTCGTTGAGCCAGGCCTGCAAGAGGGCACAAGCTGCCACCGGGACCGGGGAGTGCCCCGGCCACAGCCCCACCGGCACCGAGAACCTCCCCCGCCACACCCCCCGTCCCCGGGCGGGCACGAACGCGGCCGGACCCCACTCTGGGGCCCCGCACAGGTCCCGGCCCGGCCCCCGCCGCTCCCCGCGCACGGCACCTGCTCCAGGCTGCGGATCAGCTGCGCGGGGGTGACCAGCAGCTCCTCGGTGCTGCTCCCGCCGTCCGAGTCCTCCTCCCCGGCCCGGGCCTGCCCTCCCTGCGCCGCCATCGCTCCCGCCGCGCCGCGCACTGCGCATGCGCCGTGCCGCCAGGACT
Source organism: Hafferia zeledoni (assembly GCA_035583235.1). Lineage (NCBI taxonomy): Eukaryota > Metazoa > Chordata > Aves > Passeriformes > Thamnophilidae > Hafferia > Hafferia zeledoni. The sequence goes on from JAWWEV010000059.1 coordinate 1,491,440, forward strand.
CCCCGCGCGGTGACGTAACGGCCACACCAACCAATCAGGAGGGGCATTGAAAACAATGAAGCTTTTCCGGCCAATCAGAAGGCAGAACCAGCGCGCGGGTCTTGGCCAATCAGGATTGAGCAGCCCTGACACCCCCCCCCCCGGCCGCCGCTCCGCGTGTGCCCCGTTCCGGGTGCGAATCGTTACGGGGGCGCTCGGTTCCCGCAGGGATCGCCGCTCCCCCCGGGAACGGGAACGGCCCCGAGCCCGGCCCCGACCCCCCCGGCACCGCCACACACACCCGGACTCGGTTTAAGAAAAGGTTTACTGATCAGTACTTCTGCCAATATTGCAACAGCTGTGAAAGGCAAACACTGTTACACAGTTTAGAAAAAACAAGTTTTTATACAATGAAATTATTAAACAAATCTCAAACAAAACCCCACAGTGGCTGAGGAATGAGCCTGGAGTTCCAGATCCAGTATTAGCACCTGCAGCACCACCAAAGCAGCCCCTCGAGCCCCACTCAGTTGTCCTGAGCTCCTTCTGCAACTGGACAGACACCCCGGCCCAGACACCAAGGGGAGGATGGAAGGGGAAGGGTTAAACCAGCTGGGGCTGTGGGAGCTGCCGAGCAGCGCCCAGGGAATGCCAGCTCTGCTCCTGCACCACTGAGTGCCCGCAGGCAGGGCTGGCAGAGCCCCCACACAGCACCCACCAGCCCAGCAAAGCCAGGGGCTCCCAGGAATTGGACAATAAACCCATAAAGAAACAGTTTTACACTTCACATACTCATCAGAGGAGGGTGGGAGTTGTTATTTATTGGCTCAGCATCCACTTTACTGCGCTCAGAGTCAAACAGGCCCCTCCTGGTGGGCACTGACAGGGGGCAGAAAACCCACCAGGGTCAAGTGTGGCTGCTCCTCCCCTTCCAGGGACAACCAAAACATCAACCCAAGGAACACTTTGCCCTCTGGTTTTCCACAAGAATCAGCACAAGAGATGTTGCCTTGAGTCCCTCCTTGCTGGGAGGAGGCACCATGCATGTCCACACTCCTGGAGGGAATTCCCAACCCTGAGCTGGAGCTTTCCAAAGCCTGACTGAAGAACAGAAGGGTTTGGGAACAGGGAGGACAGCACTGAACTCATGGGACTAAAACTAAACCTCTGTTGGGCTGAGGGCCCCATTTCTTTTAGGGGAAAATGCAGTTTTACCACTTCTGCTCTTCCTTCAGGGAAAAAAAAAAATCCCCAAATCAAAAGAAAACTAAAAAGTGATTTCCTTGCTTCCCAATCTCCTGTAAAGTGGATGCTGCCCAGCCAGGTCAGCCCTGGGGAGCAGCTGGAGGAGGTTAGTCCTTGTGGTAGATGGCACTGTGGATCTGGCAGCAGAGAAAGGAATGATGCTCTAGAGTAGGAGGTAGGGGAACCCTTGTACAGCAAGTCCACTGTGAGCTGGCATCTGCAAAACAAGTTTCCCAGGGTTAGAAACTCCTCCTAAAGCAAAGCAGGAGCCCCTGCACACCCCTGGGCACAGCCTGGTGTCTGGGGAGCAGAGGCAGGAGGAGCAGCAGGAGCAGAACCCAACACTGTGGATTCCATTTGGCCAATGGCAAATAAAGACCTTTATTCTGTTTCTTTTTGAGTAACAGGCATAAATGTTTCCCCACCCCTTTCCTGCACACACTGACAACAACCCAGACCTTACACCTCCCTCCCAGGACCTGCAGGGCAGGACAAGGGAGCCAATTCCAACCTGAGCTTTCCAAAAGCAAGGCCAGGGATGTTAATTCTGATGTTCTGTTTCTCCTCTGAGCACAAAAGAGGTTGGGATTGATCTGGGAGAAGGGCAGAAGGTACCTGAGACTCCACAGTTTTATCTCCCACTGGTCAAACCTCTGTCTTCATAAATGGTGATTTCAATCTGCACAGAAAAGCTGTTAGGGAAACACACTCCGAGGAGATTATTAAAAAATAACCATCAAAAGGGCAGAAAAACATCAGGATGGTGGGGACTTTCAATCTCTGCTTCATTCCTACTGTTTTCACTGTACCCCCAGACTTGCTATGAGAGGTTTTTACAACTCCAGGCAATAAGTGGATAAAATGCCTGCAGGGTTGCTCAAGAGCTGAAGAAAAAGGGTTGAAAGAAGCCAAGCTGGAAGGAGAAGCAAGAGCAGGGCTGGTATCAATTTAAAATGATGTCACATGTCAGAATCTCCACCAGAACCTGAGCTGAGGTTGCAGACTAAGTGACAGCAGCTCTTGCTGCCACAGCATCAACTTCTGTCCCACCAAGCTGGTCTCTTCCCCTCCCAACCACACAAACAGCATTTCTGGAGCTCACTGGACTAGAGGAAGGATCTCAAGGGCTCTGTTTAGGGTTAGGCTGTCTAAGGTTGGGTTCCAGACATTTTCCTTGTCTTTCCATGTGCCAAATCTCAACATCCCAAAACCTGACTGGAGGCCAGGACACCACAGAGAGCACCATGAGCTATCACAGAGCCTGCTGTGCCACAGCAAACACACTGAGACACACAGGGAGGCAATGCCAGAAGGCACAGAGGATACAACTCTGAGTCCCCTCTCAATGGGGTCTGTCAGCAGGAGGCCCTGAGGGGCGTAGATCTTCTCGTTCTGTTCCTGGATGAACTTGGCAATTTTCTTTAGAACCTGCAAACAGAACAGCACAGGAGGCAACAGCTCCTTCCCCGGGTCTCCTTATCCAAGAGGCAGAGCCCCAACAGCACCACAGACATGGCAGTGTGAGGGGAACCAACACACACCTGGTGGGACAGCCCTGCAGTGAGGGCAGAGCCCTCCAGGGAGCAGAGGGACAGCAGGGACACCCCCGGGGGACACGGGGACACCCCCAGGGGACACGGGAGGACCCCCCAGGGGACACAGGGACACCCCCGGGGGACACGAGGAGACCCCCAGGGGACACCAGAAACACCCCCAGGGGACACCAGAAACACCCCCAGGGGACACGAGGAGACCCCCAGGGAACACCAGGAACACCCCCAGGGGACCCAAACTGACAGCACTGGCACACCTGAGGCACATCCACAGGGACTGTGCAGCCCAGCCCTGCAGGGCCCCGGCAGCCCCCCCAGCCCAGCCCGGGCTGCAGGTGGGGGGAGGCAGCCCCTCACCTTCTCATAGTGAGTCTCCATGCACAGGAAGATGGTGTAGGCGGTCAGGCAGGCCAGACACCCCTCCAGGTAGGACTGGCCCCCCAGTTTCTCAGCTTCTGCGTAGAGGTTGTTCAGCGTCCTCACCGTCTCCTCGAACTGCTGCCTGTCAATCTGCAGGAGGAGCAGGAGGGGCTGGCACAGACACCCCCGGGTGGGCACCCCCTCTGGGGTGGGACCTGCCCCCTGCTCAGAGCTCAGGCCTGAAGGGCACCCCAAGGGATGCGGCTGCTCCTCAGACCGGGGCTGGATTCCAGCCCAGCACAAAGAGAGCCACGCAGAGTCACCCAGAACACTCCCCAGTCCCTGCAACCCCCCGAGCTCGGCCCCAGAAACGCGCTGGGTTAAAGGGGCGGCTGGGGAGGGACTGCTGACCCCACAGCGCAGCACCCAAACACAGCCCGGCAGAGGAACGGGCACGGGAGGAGGGATCGAAAGGGAAAACAAACCAGAAGGGAGCTGAGGAATTCCCACCTGACAGCACCGGCGGCGCCTCCGGGCGGGCCGGGCCGGATTCCCCGGGCGGGGCCGGCGGCACCACCGGGACACAGCGCCGGGCCCTGCCCGGTACACACGGCGAGCGCGCCCCGCTCCACCGCCGCCTTCCCCGGGGCCGAGCACGGCCCGGGACGGGGACCCGGGCCACGAGACGGGGATCCCGCCCACCCTGCACCCACCCGGCCTCCCCAACGCCCCCCGGGCTCCGCCCGGCCCGGCCCCGCCGCGGGCCCGCCCCGCCTCACCCTGTTCTCCAGCTCGGCTGGGAACTTGCTCTGGAACTGGCAGCGCGTCCCGCTGCTGTAGTCGCGCTGGATGAACACCTTGCCCGACACTGGCGCCTGTTGCGGCCTCATCTCGCCGCCCCCCGGGCCCGGCCCGGCCCGGTCCCCGCTCCGCCGGGCCGCGCGCGCACTTACGGCTGTCGCAAAAGCGCCGCGGCCGCGCCGGGCAGGGCAGGGCTGGGTAAGGGCAGGGTGAGGGCGGAAGCGCTGCCTGTGCGGCGGCGGGGCGCGGCACTGCGCAGGCGCACACTGTGAGCCGCCCCGTCTGCGCGTGCGCGCGGGGCGCTCGCGTCCCATTGGTTCTATCGGAGGGTGGCTCCACCCTCTTGTGTCCCCCCCCCCGGCTCTTACACGTGGTACCGCCCGGACACCCCCCTCGATCGGAGGTGGTACCGGCCCGTGGGAGCCACTCCCGGTGCCGAAAATGGGGAATGGAATGGAATGGAATGGAATGGAATGGAATGGAATGGAATGGAATGGAATGGAATGGAATGGAATGGAGTGGAGTGGAATGGAATGGAATGGAATGGAGTGGAGTGGAGTGGAATGGAATGGAATGGAATGGAATGGAGTGGAGTGGAATGGAATGGAATGGAATGGACTGGAATGGAGTGGAGTGGAGTGGAATGGAGTGGAGTGGAGTGGACTGGAATAGAATGGGGACCTGCTGGGGCTCTGTGTGAGCATCGGGGCCAAGGGCAGCTGTCAACTGCTGCACGTTGCATTCCACATCAACGGGTTCATCAGGATCGATCAGTTTTTCCCTCCAGCTCCTTGATTTAATTTTAATTTTTTAAAGATTTTAACAGACCAGCACTTAAATAGAGAATAGTTAATAAATGATTGATATGGGGTTATTTGAGGCCAAAGCCAAGTGTAATTCTAATGTACCTTGAATTTTTGCTTAACTCACTGAGAATTTTCTAACTTTTAGATAAGGGATGTGGCTTTGGCCAGTGGAGATGGACTGGGAAAAGAACAGGAGTTTTGCAAGGACATGGGATGTGTCCCTTCAAACTGACAAGTGGCCAACCAGCATCCACATTCCAGGCTGGGAAAAAATTCCTCCGATTTTCCAAAATTGCCTTGACAGAAACTGTGCCCCTCTCTGTCCCTGTGCCCCACAGTGTCCCCGTGCCCTCTGGCCACCATCCCACTCCCTGCTGTGGTGCCAGTCGGTGGCTTGTTTATTTAAACAATAAACCCAATCCCTTGGTGGACATAAAGCAGAGGGAAGGAAGCATCTGGGGCTTCAGTGTCACTGTGTGATGCTGCAGCTGGTCCTGCTCCATCAGCTGGGGATGACACAGGGGAGAGGAGCTCCCAGGCCCCCGAGGGGGAATGAACTCTGGGGCAGGGGCTGCTCTGGGGCAGGGGCTGCTCTGGGGCACACTCTGTCCCTGCTGGGTTGGTGTTTGGGGCAGGGGCTGCTCTGGGGCACACTCTGTCCCTGCTTCCCATGACCCCAGGGGAGCCAGCCCATGGCTGTGGCACCCACTGGAAAGGGAAGGGGTTCCTGGCATCCCAGGCTGCTTGGACACTGTCCTGCCATGGACACAGGGGCCTGGCAGTTTGGTTTCAGGGCAGAATTCCAGCCCACACAGGGACTCCTCCATGCAGGAACTGGAAAATGCAAGTGCCTGTGCCCTCCCTCCAGGGAATCCTCTGTGGGGCTGCAGCACTGACTGCCCTGGGGAAGCAGCAGCTCCACAGGGGAGTCATCCTCCTAAACAACCACACAGAGTGGCTTTCAAGTGTAAAAGACCAGTTTTTCACAATTAGACAAAGGAGAAATAATTAAGCAGGGCCACGGCCACAGTTATCTTGTACCTGATTGCCAGGGCTCAGTCGGGCAGGGATCACCTCATTGTGCTCTTTGGCTGCTTCTCCCTTTTCCTCTGCTCAAGTGCTGATAATGTTTGCACCTCCTACCACAGGGGATGTAGAAATCCATTTTCAGAGGAGCTGCTCTTGCACCCCAAGTCGGTCTGTGGACTTTGTGGGCAAATAAATCCCAGGAGTGGCTGAACAGAGAACACAGAGCAGGGTGACAGACTCTGTGTGTGTGTGTGTGTGGAGAGAGGAAGCAGCACAACATCAATTCAATGATACCTTTTCCTGTTTGCATTGAAGCTTTCTCTTTCTGCTCTTGAAGTGGAAACTGCCCTTGCTTGTCTGGAAGGCTCGGCAGGCACTGGGAGGGGACGGTGCCACCGTCCTGCCTGGTCATACACTGGGCACAGCTTGAGGGAGACTCCCCTGAACCCCCTGCATTTGCCATTTCCACTTCATTCCCCTGGTGCAGCATTGTCCTTCCTCTGCAACAGGACTTTTGATAGCCAAGAGGAATTCGGTGCCAGTGGAGCAGCGAGGAACATTAACCCTTAATTCCCAGCTGGGGGTGGGCACCAAGCAGTAAGACCCCGGTGGGAGTGGCAGAACTGCCCGCTGCCAGCCAGGGGTCTGCAGCTCCCCCTTGGCTGAGCTCAGCACAGCCCAGGCTCAGGGCAGGCTCAGTGCTGGGCTGCCCCAGGAACCTGGACACTGAGCTGCTGGATCCTGCCTCCCATCCCTCCCACAGGAGCAGCCTGAACTAATTAACCCTCTAGCACTCCATAATGAAGCCTAATAAACACCTAATGGGTTTGCTTGAACAACCTCTGCCAGGGCTGCAGGAGCCGCCCAGGTCTGCGGGGTGAGAGCAGGGAGGGCAGGGCTGGGGCTGCCCCCAGTTCTTTCCCCAGCTCTGCCCCCAGCCCTGCCTTCAGCTCTGCCCCCAGTTCTGCCCCCAGCTCTGTCCCCAGTTCTGCCCCCCAGCTCTGCCCCCCAGCTCTGCCCCCAGCTCTGCCCCCTCACCCTGAGCTGGGACGCCCAGCCCGGCCCCTGCACCCACCTCGATGGTGGCAGGTGCTGTCCCTGCTTTGGGGACCCGGGACACGAGTGTGGTCAAGGCAAGGTGGGCTCATCTTCCTGCAGACGCTGTGCCAGGTGCCCTGTGTGTGCCAGTGGCTGCAGGTCCGTCCTGGCAGGGCTCAGTCAGTGCCAGGAGCCCCAGAGCAAAGGGAATGTGCTGAGAAATATCCTGCTTAAAATACTGTGCCAGATGGACAGCGTCTTCCTAACCTTTAGCTGGTTCCAATGTGCAAACAGTTAAGATCATAATGTTAACATTTTCTCAGATGTTTTATGTGCATATAAAATATTGTCAAAGAATGTGCTTTTGAAGGCAAGGTTTTATCCCATTACAGTTTTACTAGAGTTTATAAAAACATAAAAATATGTTTTCAGAGTGTCTGAGACTCTGCTGGCCTTCGTGGTAAACTCTGAAGACCTTGCAGTGGAATATAATCACTGCTATGTGGGAGATGTCTCTGAAATTTTTGTGATGAGGTAAAAGTGCTAATTGCCCAGTCTTGTATCTGATCACCTCTGAAATTACTTAACATAGCAACAGTTAATAATAAATATGTTCCACCTCTGCACCAAACCTTTCCTTTGCTTTCTGTTGGGGGCCAAAGCAATAAATGGATTTGAAACAGACACTAAAAGTACAGCTTAAAAGCTCAGGGCAACTCTTCAATGAACTCAGTTGCTTTGCTTTTCCCCCAGAAAGTGGAAGAGCAGATCTGTCTTCCCCTGCTTCTTCTTTCTTTCCTGGCTTAACTGAAAACCTGAATCAAGAAAGCAGATAAATGGAACTTAACTGTTGTCCATTTTCAGACATCCACCATTGTGCTTCTGAAACAGGAGGGATGGCAAACTCTGCAATCCCTGGAAGGCTGCCAGGTTTGCCACGTGAGCAGGAAGGCCAAGCATGGGAATGGCAATCCTGTAATGTGTCCCTTTCTGAAATATACATTTATTGCATTACAGCGTTTTATGGTTCCATGCCTAAGTAGTTCATAATTTTAACAGGCTCACTCTGATTCAAACCAGTGAATTAGAATCAGCCTGTTAAAGTTACACAGCGAGTGTCCCTGAAATCCTAAAGCAGGGCAGGAAATCCCTGTCTCCAGGCTCAGCTGACCTGGAGTGGCTCAGCCACTTCCCACAGACCTGGGAGCTCTGGAGGCTGCACCTTTGGGAGCCCATTCTTTGGGAGCCCATCTTTTGAGAGTCTGTTCCTCCAGAGCCTGCCCTGTGGGATCACAGAATCACAGAATCAGTTGGGTTGGAAGAGACCTCTGAGATCATCAAGTCCAACCCTTGATCCAACCCCACTTTGATCACCAGATCATGGCACTCAGTGCCACATCCAGTCCCATCTTAAAAACCTCCAGGGTTGGAGAATCCACCCCCTCCCTGGGCAGCCCATTCCAATGCCTGACCACTCTCTCTGTAAGGAACTTCTTCCTGATATCCAACCTAAACCTCCCCTGGCAGAGTTTAAGCCTGTTCCCTCTTGTCCTACTGTTGGTTTCCTGAGAGAAGAGACCAATCCCCACCTGGCTACAACATCCTTTCAGGTAGTTGAAGAGAGTGATAAGGTCTCCCCATCCCTTGGGAGCACTGTGTGGGCTGCTCTGCTCACACTGAGGGGGCACTGAAGGTGCCATGTGGTGCCCCCCTGCCCTGCTGAGACCCACAGGAGAAGCTGAGATGCTGCAGAGCCACCGAGTCCTCGCTGCCCATGGGCACAGAATGTTCCAGCCTGACCAAGCACAGGCACTTGGGGCTCAAGGAGGAGATGGAAGCACTTTGGAACAAAGAGTCTTTCAGGCCACCTAATGCAGAATAGATCCAAGAGGACAAATCAAATTTACAGGCATAGCTTAGATTGGGAGATATGCTTGCAAAGCCAATTTGTTTTGTTTTATAGGCCTGAAAGATTCTGAGTCAGGGCTCCCTGTATGGTTTGAATTAGGTTGGGATAGGGGTATTCTGGAAAGCCAGATCTGGAGAGGTTTTCACTCAGGGTGTTTGTAATCAAGGAGGGGCCATCCAGCATTTCTGCAATGCTCTCAAAGAAAATACTCCTTATCTGCCCAAACCCAAGCTTTTCCATGGCAAAGGAAATGATGAATACCTGAAAATGGAGGTATCTATCTTGCATTAAATATTTAGGAGTAATATTTCACATCAGAGAGAGTGAGAATATCAAAGGATGCTGCTTTAAAAAGAAAAAAAACCATGTAAGGGAGCTTAAAGCATGAAAAAATGAAGGTGGTTTTCTCTACCCATTTGTGGCATTAAGAGGGATGAGAGTTTTGTTTGAACAGGAGTGTGACTGCAGGGCTTGGGGCTGGCAGGTCCTTGTCCTGGCAGCTCAGGTGACCCCACAGTGATGTCCCAGCACTCTGCTCGTGCTGCCTGGCCCTGGGACTTGGGCAAGCAGCACCTTCCTGCTGGGCTGAGGGAGCCCTGACACCCTTTCCCCAACACGAGGAGCCGCTGGGACTGCCAAGCCTGTGGGCTCTGGGATGATTCTTGTGCCCTGCAAGCAGCAAGAAGACCTTGGCAGAGCTGAGTTAGTTGATGGCTGGACTAGGTGATCTCAGAGGTCTTTTCCAACCTTAGGGACTGTGTGATTCCAAGGCTGTGTGGGCAGAGGGATAAGCCCCTGGCTCCCACTGCTGAGCTCAGCTGCCAGAAAAGTTCCCCGGGAAGTAGCACAATCTTTGTTTGGTCATTAAAGCAGAGAAAGAGAGAGGGAATCTTAGGAAATGCTTGAAACGATTAGGTGATCTTAACTCTAAGGAGCTAAACAAATGCAAAGCAATTCCCCCCCCAGCCCCTCGTGCTGCTGTAGAATGTAATCTCATTTCTAAACACACAATTACAGAAAATAAAAAGAAAAGAAAAGAATAATTAATTTCTGCTTCCTCATGCAAATCCTCTGACCAATCATTTAGGGATCAGGGGCAATTCAGCTCCTTGTGCAAATTCCAAACTGAAGGCCTGAAAAAAACAAGTGAATGGATTTACTTTTCTAAGAACCAGAATTAACAAAGGTTCCATTTTCCATGGTTATGTGCCTGGCCAGACAGCCCTTGCTGACAAGCTCTCAAAAAACATGTGTTGGCCTGTTGAAAAGGCCCCAGTGTTGACTGACGGACAATTGAAGTGACAAATTGTTTCATTGTACTTGGCAGGGAGAGCGCTGTATCAGATAATTATGGTGAGGAGGGAAGCGACAGGTCACAGGTCAGAAGACACGTCTGACCCTGTTTTCTGAAAGCCCTGAAAGGAGCCCACGCCCTGGAGAGCAGCGTGATGCTCACAGCAGCCTCTCCTTCCGCTGGGGTGATTAAGAGCTAACGAGGATGGAGCGGGCATGGCCCCCTGGCAGTGCCCACCACCCCTCCTGGCAGTGCCCACCACCCCTCCTGGCAGTGCCCACCACCCCTCGCTGGTCCTGCAGGACCTCCAGATGCTCCTGGGCAGCCCCAGCCCCGCTGAGCACCTGGGCAGGTCCATGTTTGGAACCGGCACAGCCCTGAACTGCATCCCAGGCGGGTCCCCCTCGGGCACAGACACCTCCCAGACCAACCACCCCCTCCTGGCCGGGGCCTGGGTTTTCGCTGGCTGCAGCAGAGCACAGCTAATAATTATTGAAGCCTTTCTCCCGCCATAGGGATAAAATACGGCCCGGAGTCCCAGCACAGCCACTCCATTGAGAGCAGAACTGCACTGAGCAACACCAGTAATGCAAAACAGATGAGCCAAAGGCTGCAGCACTATGGGCTCAGTATCCCAGCCTGCCCTGACCCCTGGAATTCGCTGAAAGTTACCTTGAGACTCGCCAGAGCTCTTTGTAACTTCTGTGAGGGTTATTTATTGCAAAGTCATAAATATTTGCTATGGATTTTCTCCATCAATCTACAAAATGAATGAGGTTAGAAAAAAATGTATGTGCTTGGATTTTGGGCATGTGTTTCTCAGGCAGGGGAGAAAATGTTGGATCTCAATTGTGCAGAAGAAGGGCCGTGCAGAGCTTTGGGCTCTGCTGCCTGCACTAATTAATTCCCTTCCGCAAACAGTTTAAAATGCACAGTACAGCTGAGAAGGGGGGAGGGAGGGAAGGGGCTCTTCTTTAAATCTCTTTTAAAATCTTCCATAAAATTATTTATGGGTGAAGGAAAATTCAGTTTCCCTCTCCTCCCTCCCAGATGCCCTGAAACCCCGAAATTCAGAGGCTGGTGTGCCCCAAGGAATCAGCCTCAAGCCAACCCCTCCCAGTCTCCCTCAGAAGCTGGCACTGGCACCAGCTGGGTGCAATGGGGTGGAGGGAGAGCACTCAGCCTCTTCCCCTGGAACCCCAAGGCACAGCTGCCTCGGGGCAAAGCCACTCTTCCTTAAAGGGAGGAAGGGGAGCAGGGCTGGCCCTGCCCTGCAGGCACTTCTATAGTAAATTAACAATTTTTTTTTAGGAAAGCTTAAGTGAGACCTTAACTTTGAGGATGCTGCAGTAGGATTTGGGCATGGGTGGGTGCTGTACCTGGTGGTGAAGGGGTGACAGTGGGAAGTGGGGTTGGGTTGTTCCCCCAGAGGGTTGTTGGGCACTGAACAGGCTCCTCAGGGCAGTGGTCACGGCCTCAAACTTGCCAGAGCTCAAGGAGTTTTTGGCCAATGCTCTCAGGCACGTGGTGGGACTCTTGGGTTGACCTATGCAGGGCCAGGAGTCGAACTTCAATGATCCTTGTGGGTCCCTTCCAGCTCAGGATATTCTGATTCCTTCAGCCCCCAGAATTCTACACCTTTTCAACTGCTGCCAAGTGGCTGTACAGGACCAGCAGCCTGTGTGTCCCCCAGGACAATTCACATCCAGAGGGTGAGTCCTGCCCTCCCATGGCTGTCTGTCCTGCCCTCCCATGGCTGTCTGTCCTGTGCCCCCATGGCTGTCTGTCCTGCTCTCCCATGGCTGTCTGTCCTGCCCTCCCATGGCTGTCTGTCCTGTGCCCCCATGGCTGTCTGTCCTGTGCTCCCATGGCTGTCTGTCCTGCCCTCCCATGGCTGTCTGTCCTGTGCCCCCACGGCTGTCTGTCCTGCCCTCCCATGGCTGTCTGTCCTGTGCTCCCACAGCTGTCTGTCCTGTGCCCCCATGGCTGTCTGTCCTGTGCCCCCACGGCTGTCTGTCCTGTGCTCCCACGGCTCTCTGTCCTGTGCTCCCATG
>JAWWEV010000059.1:1503607-1549282 GCA_035583235.1 Hafferia zeledoni
CTGTCCTGTGCCCCCACGGCTGTCTGTCCTGTGCCCCCATGGCTGTCTGTCCTGTGCCCCCACGGCTGTCTGTCCTGTGCTCCCACGGCTGTCTGTCCTGTGCTCCCATGGCTGTCTGTCCTGCTCTCCCATGGCTGTCTGTCCTGTGCCCCCACGGCTGTCTGTCCTGTGCCCCCATGGCTGTCTGTCCTGTGCCCCCACGGCTGTCTGTCCTGCTCTCCCATGGCTGTCTGTCCTGTGCCCCCACGGCTGTCTGTCCTGTGCTCCCATGGCTGTCTGTCCTGCCCTCCCATGGCTGTCTGTCCTGTGCTCCCATGGCTGTCTGTCCTGCCACCCAAAAGCTCCTGAAAGGGTTTGCATGAATGAGCTGAGCCAGCTTTGTTTCTGCTCCCATGGTTTGCCCTTTACCCTTTGGCCTTTGCCCAGCTCTGTGGTCAGGGGAGTGAGGGTCTGGCCACAGATGACTGCACAGCTGGCCAGATCCTCTCACAGCAGCACAAAGAGCCATGGTGGGGGCCCACAGCTCCTGCTGCTCCCTGGCCCCAGGCACTGCCATGCCTGGTAAAACACCAAACCCAGGATTTTTCTCCTGCTGGAAGGAAGGAAGGCTCCAGTGCAGTCCCGTCCAGGGGCTGTGCCCAGTGCTGCCCAGTGCCACAGACAGGGACGCTGCAGCCCCAGGTGTTTGATGCTGCATCCCATCTCCATCCTGCTTTTCTTCCACTGTGCCTGTGCAGTGAACACAAGCTCTGCCAGCCCTGGGTTTGCCTCCTTGGTGTGAGCCCTCAGTGCTGGGGTGAGCCCACTGAGGGCAGCTGGGAGTGTGCCCTGTGCAGGTACAGGTGTGTGCCTGGTGGGCACTGCCACAGACAGGGGCTCTGGGCTGGGTAACAGAGGAGTGGGAAAAGCTGAGAGGGGGAGCAGGACAGGAGGAGCAGTTTGTTCAGTCAATGATTCACCAGATGTGTACACTGTACTCAAGGCTTGTAAACATACTTTAATGGCCAGCTGTAAATCCAGGCAGTAGCAGTGCCAGCTTCATGTCCTTCAGAAGTGTCTTAAGAACAGCAGAGGAAGGACTCTGAATCACTGTGTTACAGGCTCTGTCAGCTCTGCAATTGTGCATGTAAATCAAAGAACCAACATCCTCAGGTCGCAATTATTTGAATGTCAGCAAAGGTTTTATGACCAGCAGCTTCTCCTTCTCTGGGTTCCCTGCAGTTCCTTGTCTTCCACAGATGGAATCTCCAGAATGTTGGGTTTCTGTCCCAGTGCCCCAAGTGCGTGGCTGTGTTTTCACTGACTGTGCTGAAGTCTCTTTTGTTAATCACTGAAGCACAACGTCATTAGTGAGAAGTGCAGAGTGTACACAAAGAGGAACTTGCCAAATTACTAATAAGCAGAAACTCCATCCATCTTAATGAGACAGGGTTAAGAAAATAGCAACCTAGAATATACACAATGGAGCTTTTCCAAGCTGTTTATTTACTCCTGTTAGAAAGTAGTTCTGAGCTTCATCTCTGGTCCTGCTTGGAGACTGTCACATGTTTTCCAAACCACAGACTTCTAATGCTCTTGCAAATCATTAAACATGAGAAAGATAAATAAATAAGTGGATGGATGGCTCAAAAATTATTAGAAGGAAGAGAGCAGACAGGATTGCTGCAGAGAGAGAAGCATGAGGAGGTATTTCCTATGGTGGGTGGGTCTCCAGCTCCCTTCCTTTGGGGTCCTCCCCAAAGCAGCTGAGGGTCCCCGTGTGCTCAGGCACCCCAGGGCTGTTCTTGGGCTCAGGCTCCCCTCCCGCTGGCCCAGGATGTGATTTAGAGCTCCCTGCTGACTTGCAGCACTTCCCCAAGTTCCTCTGGCAGCCCAGCAGGGGTTTGCACCCACACCAAGGTGCCTGCACACCTGTGCTCCCCAGCCACATTTTTGTTTTGTTGGGTAAGGAATGACTTGCAGCGCCTTTCCCGTGCTCAGCTCAGTTTTATTGAACACCAGCACTCGCTGTATGTTATTCAGGCAAACTTTATATACACCACAGACCCTCTCAGCAGCCTGCACCTGGTCCAGGGCAGAGCTGAGCCTCGTGGAGAAGAATGTGCTGTAATGCAGCAAGTTATTACAGGATAAATATTTATAAGCCCCTGTAAACATTTGCCATCAGTTCCCTCCTGGGACGAGGGGCAGACGGTCAGAGTTTCGGCAGTGCTGAAGGCATTGGCTCTTTTAGTTCTTTATGTGTTATCTCAGCTAGTAAATCCATTGTTGATAGTGTATAGTAATAGCATTTAATGGTGCTAATTTCACACTAACAGGAGACATCAGCTGGAATTGTTGCATGCCTTGATCTTGGCCCTGTTGTGGGCCAGCTCTTGGTGGGGTTATCTCTGCAGTCCCAGGGGTGCTGGGCACCTGGATGGGGTGCTGGGCACCTGGGTGGGGTGCCTGAGTGGGTCTCCACAGCTGCCAGACCTCCCTGTGCAGATTGCCCCGTCGTGGGGTGAGGGAGCTTTCCTGTCTGCCTCAGTGTTATTGGAGCCTCAGAGTGATCCACTGAGCAAACCAGAAAACAAACACAGCAAAACCAACATCCTCCTCAGGGGTTGACCCCGGCAGGGCTACCAGCTCTTGGTGGGCCCAGGGGGTCTAACCTAAAGGAAATATTCCCTGGAGGTGTCCAGGAGCTGTCAGGCCACAGGGGTGGCACGGCAGGCTCTCTGTGTGGGGACATGGAGGGTGGGCTGCCATCCCTGGGGTGTCCCATCCCCTCCTTGGAGGGGGCACGGGCACCAAAGGGCAGCACAGCCCCGGGGCAGGGACTGCAGGAGTCTCATTGCCCCCATCACTGCTGCCTCTGTTGGGGCTGGGACACAGGGCTGGGAAACTGGGGAAGAAATGCCAGGGCAGGCAAGGCCATGACTCCTCCATGCCCTGAAATGCAGCAGTAAAACAATGAGCCCTGGGCAACAGCGCTTGTTGCATGGGACTGTTTGGGGGCTTCACTTTGCTGCTCATGCACGAAAGCCAGTCATTTGGCAAAAATCAGCTCAGTTAGCAGGCATTGTTCCTAAAGAGCCAGGGCCTGAATGGGCTCAGGGCTAATATATTCTATTATCCCACGCCTGCCTGTTTCCCCGGGGCGGCGTGGAGGGAAAGGCGCATTCCAGGGAAGGCAGCCGGGGCAGAGAGTGCCCAGAGCAGCCAGGGAGGACGGGACAGGCAGGAGGGCACCGCTGCCTGGGGCACGGGGGCACAGGGGCCACCACTCGCCCTGTCCCCACTGAGCACCTGCCCCAGGTGGATGCTGAGCAGAGCGGGATGCGGAGCTGCGGGGCGGGGGCGAGCAGAGCCCCTGGTCCTGCGGGCTGCCAGGACAAACAATGGGGCCAAGAATAGGCACGGTTAATTGGGCTGGGCTTTTCACAGGACAGGAGAGGGCTGGGGACAGCCAGAATGGTGCGTGGTGCAAAGCCTCTCATTATTCAAAAAGCAAATGTTAGCCCCTGTGGGAGAGGCAGCAATAAATGGCTATAAAGTAGGGTTAAATGATGACATTAGAGACTAGGCAGAGATTTAAGAAGCAGTAATTAAGATTAAAGAGATTGAGATTTAAGAAGCAGTAAGGGGCTACATAATTATGAAGGGAAAAGGCTGCACAGGCTACACTCAGAAAAGTTTGTGCCAAATTTGGAAGGGGTTTGTGGAAAGAGCAGCCCTTCTTGGGCATCTGCTCTCTAAGAAGGCTTATACTGTGCATTAAGCAATTTAGTGGCCTAGACCAGAGCTGTTGACTTCATTTTGTTTAACTTTTTCCCTTTCTCCTCCTTTTTTAAAAAAAAATGGTTTGCTGGCAATTGTATTTTCTGGTCAGTTCACAATTCACTCTTGGCCTCCCACTCAGGCACTGCTGCTGTGAATGTGGGTATCAGCCACAGAGGAGAGAAGGGAGCCAGCAAAGACCTTCCCTGAGCTGAGTTCAAGAACTGTGCAGGCCGTGAGTGTGGGTGGATTTAGCAGCCAAGTCATGCAGCACTGTAGCTTTCCTGCCTGGAAAGCTGGCGGGCTCAGCAGGCACTGCCCAGTGTGCCAGGGCTGCAGCCAAGCCCACTCCTCAGTGTGGGATGCTCCAGGGCACATCTCCTTGCGGTGATCATGGCAGGACATTCACCTGGTGCCACAGGGCATTTGCTGACCTGCAGGTAACCAGAACCTGACTGGTTTTATGGCAGTGTTACTGCTCTTGCCTTTGGAGAACTCCCCAACTTTTGAACAAGAGTTTCCCAAGTCCCCACCTTGCCTTCCTGCCTATGGTGTCCCCATCACTCCTCAGCCTGGAACAGAATTGTAGCACTGCCAAAGTCAAATGCCCATTGTCACTCTGCAAATGGAGAGGCTCTGACACCTCCCTATGATCTTGACATGGATAATGGAGAGTCGCTGTCCCAGTCTGGTTCCTGACTGGGGACTCATGACCATGGATGTAACACTTGGATGCAAATAAAGATGCTTGAGTAAAGCCTCGAGCAGATCAGTGCCCTGTTCCATGTTTCACCTTACACCTGTGACACAGCACTACATGCTTAAAATAATGTGTTTCAGAGTCTCTAAACCCGTTTTGGTAAAAGCAAATTCTGTCAGAATTTCTCGAGGGACCAAAAGTTAATTTTGCAGCTATTTCTTGGTGCAGTGATCAGTGCTTTGCCAACATTTCCTGAGCCCAGGCAGCAGGAGAGGACCTGCTCCATCCAAGTGCCTCTTTCACTCCATTACAGGCACCTTTAGGGCACGGTCGTCTCCTGTTTACTGCTGAGTTCTTCACTTCATTAGTGGCGCTAACTGGCTGCTCTCTTCTGCTGGCCCGCGGCTGAAAGTGGCTCTTTCAGGCTCCCAGGCTTCAGAGCCTCTTCCATTTACCTCTCAATGAGGTGTAGTTCCTGTACTAAACGGCACAAGCTGTTCGTGCCAAAGGCAGCAGCAGGAACGGGAACTTTGGAGGGTCTGGAGGAGGGAGCTCAGGAGAGCACAAGGGCACGAGGTGGGCAGAGCTGCTCAATGTGCACAAGGACCGAGCCGGCTCGTCGTGCCCGGCGTGTGCCCGGGGACACTGCAGTGGTACCCGGGTGGGCTCAGGGCCACCATCCTACACGTGCCCAGCTCCGGCTCTGGGGGGAAACGGGGCTTTGCCAGCCTGGGGAGCTCAGAAGGACGGGGATGCAGCTCCTGCTCCCCCGGAGCCAGGTTCTCACGCGCGGTACCACTTTAAGGAACAGACCTTCTCTCTGTGTGGTTTTTTAAACTTCTTTTGCCTTTTTTTTTTTTTTTTTTCCTCCCCCAAATACCATAGTTTCTGTTGGAATTTGTCCACAGGGAAATGAGGTCTGCGCGGTCCAGCCCAGGTTCACAGAAACATCTGCAACCTTGGAGGAGCCGCTCGGGAGCGCCGGGACCGCCCCGAGCCCACCGGGGAAGGAGCCGGGCGGTGCCTGGGGGGGAGCTCAGCGCTCCCGGGACCCCCGAGCCCCCGTCAGGCCCTGGTCCCGCTGCAGGTGGTGCGGGGCCGGTTTGTGGAACGGGTTTGCGGGGCCGAGTTTAACGGAGCCGGCTTTG
The DNA here is from genome assembly GCA_035583235.1 of Hafferia zeledoni. Lineage (NCBI taxonomy): Eukaryota > Metazoa > Chordata > Aves > Passeriformes > Thamnophilidae > Hafferia > Hafferia zeledoni. The sequence goes on from JAWWEV010000059.1 coordinate 1,509,218, forward strand.
TGGGAATGGGTTCAGAGGGACTGCGTTTGGCTGGGCCAGACTTTGCGGGAATGGGTTTAGAGGGGCTGGGCTTTGCGGGGCTGAGTTTAACGGGGCCAGGTTTGCGGGGCCAAGTTTAACGGGCCTGGGTTTTGCGGGGCCGGTTTGCGGGGCCAGGTTGGTTTTGCGGGAATGGCTTTGCGGGGCTGGGGTTTGCGGGGCCCGATTCAACGGGGCCGGTTTGCGGGAATGGCTTTGCGGGGCCAGGTCGGGTTTGCGGGGCCGTCGGTGCCGCGCCGGGGGCGTGGCCGGGGCGGGCGGGGCGGGCCGCGATTGGCTGGCGCGGCGCTGATTGGCTGGGGCGCGCTCACAAACCCGCGGCGCGGCCCGAGCGGGGCCAGAGCGGGGCCGGGACAGCGCCGGGAGCGGCGGCAGCGGGAGCGGAGGGACTGGGGCTGCCACGGGGGCTGGGGCTGCGGCTGCCGCTGCCGCTGGGGCTGCCGCTGGGGCTGCGGCGGGTCGGGGCCCCGGGGAGGGAGCTGCGGGAAGGGACCCCCGAGGCGGCCGCCGGCAGCGGGAGGCGCCGTCGGGGCCGCACCGTCGGCGGTCGCGGCGATGGGCAGCGTGCGGGGGCCCGGCGGGGCCGTGCTGCGGGCGCTGGTGTCGGTGGCCGCCGGGCTGGTGGCCTGCGGCGGGGCCAGCGAGTACGACTATGTGAGCTACCAGTCCGACCTGGGCCCCTACCCCGGCGGGCGCTTCTACGCCAAGCCCCACCAGTGCGTGGCCATCCCCGCAGACCTGCGGCTCTGCCACAGCGTGGGCTACGACAAGATGGTGCTGCCCAACCTGCTGGACCACGAGACCATGGCCGAGGTGAAGCACCAGGCGAGCAGCTGGGTGCCGCTGCTCAACAAGAACTGCCATATGGGCACCCAGGTCTTCCTCTGCTCCCTCTTTGCCCCCGTGTGCCTGGACCGGCCCGTCTACCCCTGCCGCTGGCTCTGTGAGGCCGTCCGTGACTCCTGTGAGCCCGTCATGCAGTTCTTTGGCTTCTTCTGGCCAGAGATGCTCAAGTGTGACCAGTTTCCCCAGGATGATGTCTGCATTGCCATGACAACTCCCAATGCCACCGAGGTCTCCAGGCCCAAAGGTAAGGCATGGCCGGTGCTGCAGCCTTGCTCCTGGCACTCCTGTGTGAGCTGACAGAGCCGGTGTTAGCCCGGGAGGGGCTGGCTGGGACTGGAGAGGGTCTTGCAGCAGGAGGAGGCTCACCTGAACTCTGCTTCTTGGTAGCAGCAGCCCTCCTCCAGCCTGAGCCCTCTCGGCACACTCCTGTCCCAGGGGAGCATGCCCTGCCAGCTCCTCATCCCTGTCCCAGAGCCAAGCCTCAGGACAGGCTGTTTGGGGCACAGCCTGTTCTGAGCCCCACACAGGCACTGATGGACCCTCTGTCCTCGGGGGCTGCACCTCCCTGGCAGCAGTTCTGCTCCCCATCCCAACTCCTGCAGTGCTGCTCTGGGCAGCAGGAGGACACTTGTCCCCTGCAGCAGAAAGTGCTGGCTGACCAGTCAATAGTGACTGCGGTCCTGGCAGGATCCCCCATGTCCCCTCCATCCTGGGCAAGAGGCTGGGCTGTTGGTGGCTGGGCATGCAGTGGAGATCCAGCCCTGCCCTCGGGTGGGCTGTGGGCTGGAGAGGGGGCAAGAGACCTCCAGGAAATGACCAGGGAAAGTGGATGTGGTTCACATTTGTTTCCACTGCATGCAGCACGTTCCTGTGGTGCCAGACTTGTTTGTTTGTGTGTGAGTTGCAGTGAGTCTGGCTTGTTGTTGGAAACTTTACAATAAATAAATATCCTGGTGTCACTTTGGCATTCTCTGTCGGAGAACTGTGAAAGGCTGGCAGGAGGGATGTTTGTGGAGGGAGATGGCAGAAGGCTCTGAGAGAGAGCAGTGCTTTTTGGTGAGCAGAGCCTCACTGAAAGGGGTTGGCACTCCTGATTCCACGGGGGGATAGTGATGGGCACTGCTCATCCCACCAGCCACCAGCTGCGTTTTGCAGTTACCTGTACAGACAAAGGCTGGCAGCCCTCACTCAGCTGGTGGGGACTGTGCAGTGTCATCCTGCCTGTCCTAAAGGGACTTACACTTCAGGGAGCCCTTCTGGTAGGGGACAGAAAGGGAGTGCCTGCTGCAGCAGAGGTGTAACACTCTGGGATGTCTCCAGGAGCCTTGGGGGGGCTCATGGAGGACAGTGAGAGCAAAAGGCAGTGGCTGTGGGCTGGCAGGCACAGGGGACACCCAAGCTCAGCACCCAGAGGAGCTGTACATGGGAGTCCATGTCGTGTCTGGGCAGTGGCACCCAGAGCCAGGTGGAGGATGAAGCTTGTGCCTGTGCCAGGGGCTGAGCTCTGGCTGCCCTCATTCCCAGGGACCCAGCCTGTCCCAACAGTGGCACAAGTACAGCCACACTGGCTTACCCTTACTGATGTGATTGCTGGAGGAAGCTCTTTGTTTCCAGGAAGGCTCTAAAATAATATGTCCTGTGTGAACCTGGACCCTTGGTCAAGACCACAGGCGGGTCCTGTGTTGCAGGTACAAAGGTTGCTTTTATTCCCCAGGGACTTGCAGCCAAGCATGCTCCTGAGGCAGCTGGGTCTGAGCTGCCCCTTCCAAGGTCTGAAATAGTCTGAGCTGTTTGCAGGTCATTCATTTTACAGACATTAATGTGCCAAGACCCTGGAACAGTCTTCTGGATGAGCAGCATCTGCCATGTTTTCGCATGTGTAGTTGCAACTTTCTGCTCACCTTTCAGACCTGTCTTGACAGCAGCACTGGGGTGGGACACTACTGCTTTATTTGGTGCCCCAAACAGAGTGAGCAGAGCAATCTCCAAGTTACTTGCAGCCACTGCTGTGATGTGAACCCCCACTGAGGATCTGCTGGTGGCTCAGGGTGACAGCAGGGGCCAGACCTGGTGAGATGCCCATCACTTTGGTTCTGGCACTGCCACCTCCTGCAAATGCAGAGTCCTCCTGGGTGAGCTGCTGCTCAGCCCTGGTCGCTGTGCTGGTTGGGTCCTTCCCTCTGTCTGGGTTCTGCCATGGGCACTCTGTCCACGGTTTGTCTGCATTTTCTGTCAGTGCCAGCTCCTGGAGCCCCTTCACTCTTGGGCACTGGGGTGTTTCCTGTTGGTTCAAAGAGGGTCAGAACCCAGCAGTGTCCCCCCTTTTCTCTCAGCACTAATAAGAACGAGCCCTTTCAGTATTTTTCCCCATTAACACCTTGAAATTGGAATTTGTTTCTGCCTCTCAAAGAGCTGACCTGTTGAATTCCTTTCTCCTTATGCACAGGCGGTAAAGCCTGCAGGCCCACGGGATGCACCAGGGGAGTTGCAGATTAATACAGCATTACACATTCCTTCTCCTGCCCCTGGAGTAAGCTGGCTCTACAGCCAGCCATTGGAAAATGGTCAGCAGGGAACAAGCGAGCTGGAGCAGCCTGAGGTTGTGCTTGGAGTGGAGCTGTCAGACGGGCCCCAGCCGACCTGCAGTGGGCCAGGAGGGTGAGCTGAGACATCAGCCACGGTGCCTTGGGAGGAGAGGGAGGACAGGTGGGTTTGGGGTAGCTGTGGCTCCACAGAACAGCAGTTTGTGGGGACAGAGCTGGCCAGGCCTCCAGTGTTTGTGTTCCTGACCATGGCATGATGTGGTGTCCCAGGGCAGAGGACAATTTCCCTTCCTGTTGGCACAGGATGGTGTCCCCTGCAGTCCTGCTATGCTGTGACAGTGCTGGAAAATGGGTTGATTTAGATTAGACATAAGGAAGAAGTTTTTCTGAGGGTTCTAGAACACTGGCACAGGTTATGCAGAGATGTGGTGAATGCCTCGTCCCTGGAAGCATCCGAGGTCAGGTTGGGTGAGACTCAGAGCAAACTGGTTGAATCAGGGCAGGAGGGTTGTGCATGAGTGAGGCTGCTGCTCATGGAAGAGGCTACCCAGGGGCTCCCAGCTCCAGCCTGTGGGGTGGCTGCTGGCTCTGGGTGCTGGCACAGCAAGGCAGGAGTCCCTGCCACCCTGGGTGTGCCAGAGCCTGCCCAGAGGCTGCTGGAGCACAGCTAGAACAAAGCCTGTGTTTGCACCAGGGAACAATGAGTCTTATTTTCCATTTTTGGGTTTTTTTTAAAGTGGTTTTCTGGGAAGCTCATAGGGTGGATGCAGCAGTGACTTTCATGTTTGTCTGGCTGGTGTGGGCTTGACCAGCCTCCTCACGTGCCCTTTGGCTGCTGAGGCAGGTTGAAGTGCTTTGCATGGCAGGACCCCCGCCTTGTTCCTGAGGGTGGTCCTCAGCACAGTGACAAACTCCTGGCTCTGCAGCAGATGGAGCACTGAGGCTGTCACCCTCCTGGGAACACCCTCTCTCCCTTGTCATGAACTCATGAAGTGTGCAGCCTGGAAGAAAATATTCTGACTGCTGATTTTCAAAATAAAGTGTTGGGGATGTCTTGTCTTCATGTCCCCAAAGTCTGGGCTCTGCCTGTGTCACTCTGAGTTAACATGGTAATAGTGGCAGTTGCATGTTAGGGGTTTGGAAGAGGAGGTTACCCAGGTGATGGGGAGGTCTGGAGGTGCTGGGAGTGGGACTGTGGAGCTGAGTGTTGCTGCTGTGAGGGCTGATTTGTGACTCGCACAGAGGGGAGAGCGGAAGGCCAGTTGCTCTGCATGTGTGATTAATAAAGTCATGGTGCATGTCCCCAGGAATTAGCATTTGGCACAGAACAGATTTAGGGGTGGCGAGAAGGGAAGAACAAGCCACTGAAAACAAATGTCTCGCCTGGAGCCCCGTGGGGCATCTGTGGCTGAGGAGACACGACTCTGTGGTCGTGGCTGTGCCCCCCTCACCAGGCATGTTGGCTCTGCACCTTCCTTCTGGGACACATCTCTGCTCTTTGGGCTCAGCAATGCTGTGGGTTTGCTGGCCTGGCTGAGGGCTGGAAGGCTGTGAGTGCTCTGTCTGCACACAGGGACCGGCAGATGTTTTGCTGCAGTGTTGTCCCTGAGAGTAACTCCCTTGTGTGGGAAGAGCTCTCCGTCCTGCTGGACCGGGAACAAGCAGCATCTCCCAGCTCAATAAATTCATCTGCTAGTAGCACAGATCTTCATCTGTGCTGCTGGGTGGTCTCAGCTCTGGCTGCAGATGGGAACCTGGAAACAGATCCTTATTCTCTGGTTGAAGTGAGCTTTCCTCGCAGGACAGATCCCAGTGAAATCTCCTGGGCTGATGTTTCTCAAGAGGCGGATGTTGGCCAATGCCAGGGGCTGGCAAGCAGAGCCAGCTCTGCTCCACTGGAGCCAGGAGGCTGCCCTGGGCTCAAAACAAAGAGAGAAATTGCCCCTCCTGGGGTTGTGCTGGCGTGGGGTGGTGCCTGCAAGAGTTGTGCAGGTCTAGCTAGGGCCAAGCTGTGAGCTTAAAAATGCAGAGCTCTCCCAGTCCTGAACCCCCTGCCTGGCACTGGGGTGGCCCTTTGGTGTATGAGCCATCCCTGGGCATTCTCCTCCTGCTGTGCAGGGGTTTAGGTACCGTGTGCTTTGCCTTGGCATGCCATGGGGAGGGAACATCAGCAGGCTGTGGGCCATGCCCCACAGTGACCAGCTCCCCTCAGCTGACTGCCTGGTCCTGAAAACTGTTCTCCTTGCCAGGGCTGTCCTCCTGCTCTTGGCAGCTGCCTGCTTCTGCCTGTGCCGTGCCCTGGGGCCACTGACAGCATTGGAGTGGGGTTGGCAGGAGGCTGCCCTGTGAGCTGGTGGATGGCTCCTATCCTCAGGCAGGGTGTTGTCCTGCAGGGCTTGGAGCTGGCAACCTGGGCAGGGTGCCTGGGCACATGGTCCCCTCGAGGGCAGCGGTCTGACAGTGTGAGCTGCCTGGCTCTGCAGTGCTGCTTCAGCTGGCTTCTCACTGCCTCTCTCCTCTTCTCTTCTCTTGGCAGGAACGACTGTGTGTCCTCCTTGTGACAACGAGATGAAGTCAGAGGCCATTGTGGAGCACCTGTGTGCCAGCGAGTTTGGTAAGAAGGAGCTCTGGGGGCATGGGGAGGCTTCCCAGGTGGGCACGCGGCTGGATTGGGCCCCCTGGGTTTCCCTGCCCGCTCTGTTGTGACGGTGTGGCCCTGAGGCCAGTGGTGTGTGCCTCTAGATGTCAGTGTGGGTGCGTGGAGGCGGGCACAGGGACGGGACTGCACTGGATGTGTCTGAGATGTGCCCAGCCAGGCACGTGGGGACAGGGGTGGTGGTCCTGAGGCAGTGCCCGTGCACTGCATGGCCCCAGTGGCAGTGCTGGGCATCTCCCCTGCTCCTCCTGGGGAAATGTGGTGTGGGACAGTCCCCCTGGGAGTGGAGCCACCTGCCAAAGCAGCAGTGCTGCTGTCGGCCCCAGCAGAGCCTTGGGCTGGGGCCAGGGCTGGGGCAGAAGTGGCAGTGCCGGTTCTTTGCTGAACTCGAGGGGGCTGTAACTTAACCCTGGTGTTCACAAGCTCTTGTGTGCTTGCAGGAATAACGTGTAGCATGGACCCTTACTCTGCCTGCAAGCATGAATGAGGAAACCAGCCTCCCTCTTCCCCAGATTGCTTGTACTGCTGCGTTTCTTTTTAGCAAAGTTATGCTGCTCTTGTCCAATCGAGGGGTAAAGCCCCAAAGATAGTCCTTGTCTAGCTAGGGCCAAGCTGTGAGCTTAAAAATGCAGAGCTACTTGAAAGCTGTGTCCTAAATATACTATGAGTGAGTGAGACAATCAGAGATAAACTGAACTTCATTTAAAAAAAAAAGATTATCACAGGGGAAAAATATTAGCTTGCTCAGATCAAACCCAGAATTAACTGGTTTTGACATCCTTGCTGGTGTATGTAACTTTCCCAGAAGGTTATTAAAGGCATATTGAACAAGGTGTGCATTCCTGGGGGATTAACACTTGAATGTGCCCTGTGCTGGAGCGTGCTATGCAAACCCAAACCTGCTCTGCATGCTGGCATGTTACCCTTTCTGCTGGAAATGAATTCTCAACTCTCCTGCAGATTTGGTATGCCAGAAGTCCTAAGTTCAGCTCAGACTTTTTCTAACAGGGAAAACCATCAACAGGAACACCCATGTGATAGTCTCCCAGGAATGTGCATACCTCTGGCCTGGTCAGGGAATGAAGCAGACATTCAGTGCACAGCCTGGCTGGGGAGCAGAGGATGCTGAGCACCCAGAGCTGGGTGAGCTGGGGTGTGCAGAGCTCAGGCACGTGATGGGAGCTGAATCACAGCTGCCCCTGCCCCACTGCGTATGTGGGGAGAGACTGGGGAGAGTTTCCCAGCTGGCTGGGGGAGAGGGAGCAAGTGGCCTCTGGGACCAGCCCACCTGGTGGTGCAGAGGCTGTGGCTGGGGGACCTCCATCCCAGAGGAGTGAGGGGCACTGGCTGGTGGCAGTGGTGGCTCTCTTGCTGGTGTGTCACTGCAATACCCATCACCTTGGCAGAAGAGTGAGTCGAGGTGGCATCCACTGGTGGGCAAGTGCTGGGAAGAGTAATAACAAGTTTAACCACATGCTTGTCGTCAGCTTCTGCGGCTAAATATCCTCCCGTGCTCTGGGACAGTTACACAACAGGGAGCAGAGGCCAAACCAGAAGAATCTGTGGCCTCGGCAGAGCGGCTTTTGGGGCAGTGACTTGCCCACAGAGTAAGTTGTTACTGGGAAGTATTGTAGTGACAGTGTCCAAAGGATGGAAATAATTCTTGGCAGATGTGGCAAGTTTGTAGCCAGCTGGGGAGCGGGAGCAAGGGATGGGATGCAAAGCAGGTCCTACCTGTGCCCCATGAGGGAGGGCAGTGTGGGGGTTCTGGGGGATGTCTCAGCCAGAGTGAGCAACTAGTGGAGGAGGCATCGGCTTCAGGAAGTTTTCCCAAAGCATGGTCCGTGGCCCTTGGATCTTTGTTTAGTCTTGGGGGTTTACTGTCATGGGGTGACTTCTCAAGGAGAGCTGTTTATCTGGCACTAAAATAAACTCCCGACCCTTCAGACTGAGGTTTCTCACATACATCCACCAAGGTAAACACTGGCAGCTGACAGGTTACAGATCCTCATCAAAGCCAGACATGTACAATAAATGTTTAAACTAACATGTGCTGCATGGGGCAGCTGTTGGTGGGTCCTGCACTGATTCCCACTGTATCATTACTGGAGATTTCTCTCACAGCCCAGGAGCTCGTTACAGACAAGAGGTGAGGAGCACTTTGCCCACCATGGATATGTGGCTGTGTAGCAGCCCTGGGAGTGATCTTGAGGACTGTGCAGGAAGAGAGCTGCAGCCAGCTGTGGACACAGGAAGACTGTAAAGAAAAGGCAGAAGAGGGTCTTGGATAAGGTGGTGAGGCTCAGAGGGGTGCCAGGAGGCTGCCAGCCTCATGATCCAGCAGAACACTCTGGGATTGCCTTTGTTTGAGCAGTGATGCACGTGGGCTCTGGGGTGCTGGTTTGAGGTAGCTTGGCAGCTCCTCCAAGAGCAGGACAGCTCTGGGTCAGGTGTCAGCATGGGGTGCCAGTCCCCTGGCCTGGGCACAGAGCAGTGCAGGGCAGATTTTGGTGCAGTGCTGGTGTGCTGGGGCAGCGATGGATGCAAGAGGAAGTGTGAGATCGGCCTCCGGTGCCCCCACAGCCGCCTCCCCCGGCTGCCCTGGGCTGCAGCCAGCGCTTGTTTCTTACTCCTGGAGTTCATTCCACTCTGTTTCTCTTAGTGATTGTATTTATTGTTTCTGCCCTTTTTCTGGGGTCTGAGGGGATCCTGCTGAACGGGCTCTGTGGCACTGGGGACTGCAGAACAATCAATACATGCTGTTTATTTTTTCCCGGTGACTGACAGCTCCTTGCCTGCAGTCTTCTCCTGTTACAGCCCTAATGTGTCTTCTGGCAGGTTTCCTCCTTCTCAGTGATTTCTAAAGGAAGGAGAAATGAGGCTGAAGGAACAGTGGAGCTTTCCCTTCTCTCATATTCCGTTTCCTGCCCATGAGGTGCTGAAGTGGGGCCCCTGCCTGTGCAGGCAGGAGAACAGCAGAGATGATGTGCTGGTCACAGGCTCCTTGTGCTGAAAAAGAGGGACTGGAGGTGCCTGTGGGACACAGTCCTGGTGGGTGGTGAGCAGGGCACAGGGGCTTCTGCTCTCACCCTGGCTGCCCCAGTATGGTGCTGTCCTTGGAGAAGGTTGTGCTGGAACATGTGTGTTCTGTGAGAGGAAATGGGAGGATGGGCTGGTGGGTGGGACGTGGACCCTGCAGCTCTCAGGGGTGGTCAGTGCTGGTGCTGGTGCTGCAGCCAATGCCAAGTGTACCTTGTGGCTGTGGTGCAGCTGCTGGACTAGAAAGGTGGCACATGCTTGTGCTGGGCACAACCCTCTGGGTCTCTTCTGGGGTCAGCTCCTGCCTGGCAGCCACAGCTGAAGATTTAATGTGTCCAAGCAAATGCATCGTGAGGTCTCGGAGACGATTCTGGCCCTTTCCTGCTCAGTGCTGAGATGGATTTGGTGCAGCCTGGGGGAGCAGAAAGGCCAAGGCTCCCAGGGTGGAAGCTGTTTGCTTTGGCAGCTCAGCTGGGTGCTGGAGCCAAGCCTTGATCTGTCCCACTCAAGCCTTTTGCCCACCGAGCTGCCACGAGTGCCCCTGTGGTTCCCCCTGCCAAATCCTGTGTTTTGGGAAAGCCCCGAGCTGAGAGCTGCCTCCTGCTGTGTGATGGTGAGCCCTCAGAGTGGAAAGGGCACTGGGAATGAATGTGCCCTCAGGTGCTGCTGTTCTGGTGTGCGTGGGATCTGCTGGAGCTGCGTGTCCAGCTCTGCTGCTGTGGAACGTGGCTTTGATGCCTCACTTGGAACATGGGCTGGAGCTTGGGGAATGTGGCCCAAGTTGGGGAGCAAGGTGGGGCCAGGTCACTGCAGAGGGGTGAGGCCTGAGCAGTGATCATCATTCTTGTGTGATTGCTCACCCTGCAGCACTGCAGGCAGCAAAGCTTGGTGGTCCCTGAGCCAGGCTGTGTTTACCACAGGCTGTTGCTGGTGGCAAGGACATCACTGCTGGGAAGAGCAGAGTCTGACACAAACTCCTTGCACCCCTAATCAGCCTCCTTCTTCATCCCCCTTGGCGTTATCCCATCTTGGCTCTGTGTGCTGCTCTGCACGAGCGAGGTTTGGATGAGGTTTTGGCTCACATCTGGATTTATGGTTCCCCTGGGCAGCCCCCATGAACCTGCATCGCTGGCTCACAAAGTGCTGTGCACAGGGAGGGGAGCAGCTGTGAGCTCCCAAGGCACAGGATTACCAGGCCTTCTTTGTCTCCCATGCACTGTGGTACTTGGAGTAGGACAGCACCTCCACCAGCTGCCAGATCCTTTTCTTCCTGCAGCAACAAGGGTTGAACCTTGCAGTGATCACAGCAAAGCAGTTTGCAAACAAGCCATTTGGCAAAAATCTCTTATTGTGCCATTATAATGGTGTTTTACCATCCCTCCTGCACTGGCCACTCCTGTGCTTAGCACAGGGGCTCCGAGTCAGCACAGATGAAGAAACTGCAGCTCCCAGTGAGGGGTGTTCTGCTGCTGCCCAGTTAATGTCATGGAGCTTAGAGCAGCCTGAAAACCACTTGCTTCATTTTCCAGATACGTTGCAAACTGATCTGGTTCAGCATCTCTAGCTCCCTAAAGCTGGAATCTCTTTAGCCCCTTAAGCATCTTGAGTTCAGAAACCAGATGGAATGAAAATTTCACTTAGGTTTACAGTCCTGGATTACTTCCTTGTACAGTAACAGGGTAACACGACAGGGCCCTTGGCAAACCCAGCGGGTGTTTTTGGCACGGGGGCAGACAAGCAGCATTGCTCCTGTTGCCAGGGCAGTGGGTGGGAGCAGAAGGGTGATCCTGAGTCTGTGCTGCCTGCTTGGGGTTGTCAGCATGCTGTCCTGCTGCCATCCCTTCCTGGAATGGGGAGCAGCACTGCTGTCCAGGAGGCAACACGTGTTTGCTGCTACATGTTCCAGCACAGCAAGACTTCAAGGAACGACGCTGTGGGGACCTGCCTCCCTGCCAGAGCCAGAGGCTCCTGTGGGCTGCCTGCACCCGCCCTCAGACTCAAATGAGAAGGGACAGCAGCCAATTAATCACCTCTCTGAGCACTAGTTATCTGCAGCTCTGAAGTAAACTCCCAAACGATGGAAATATGTTAGTAATTTTTGGCCATATGTGCTTTCCCCCAAAAAAGAGGCAGAGCCAAATGGCACAGACGTGATACTTTAATGTACAACACATTTTCATCATTTTTACCATGTATGCAAAATTCCTTTTCATGGTCATGCAAAGGAACATTAATTTTTTTTTTTTTGGTTGTGATTAACTCAGGAAGACGCTGAACCCAAAGAGGAGAGTATTTTCCATGAAGGTTGTGTCAGACCAACTTCCCTTCTCCTGGGGAAGGTGCAGGCACATGTCTGCTCCAGGCATGGCTGTGTGACAGGGTCTCCACAGCTCCAATGCAGAGACATCCAGTGCTTGGAAACTTGTTTCACAGGCACCTGGGGCTGGTGTGACTGCAAACAAATGCTTGATAAACCAAATTGACCTTTTAAATGATCCTTTCAGGAGTATCTCCGTGCCTCTAGAGCAGGGAAATCACCTTGTTTACTCAGCTAAGGTTTTGCTTGCAAAGAGCTCATTGGTAGCTGAACAAGTCCCCTCTCAAATGGAAAGCACTGGATGCTTTGCTGGGGAAAGGGGAACAGAGATGTCAGTGTTTTACCTTGATGCTCTCCCAGGTGTGGGGACAGCTCTGTCTCAGGCACAAGGTTTGCGTGTCACCATGGGCCAAGTCACAGCTGGGGTGATGCTGTGGAGCAGGGGATGCAGGAGCTGAGTGGGGAGAAGGGGGATGAGGAGTGGAGTGGGCACTGTTGCTGTCCTGGGGCCACGGTGCCACTGCCCCCCCAGCCCCACTCAGCAAAGACTTTGTGCTGGCGAAGGCTGCTCAGGAGTTGTTTTGTTTTTCCCCTCTCTCTGGCTTGTTTTGCAGCTCTTAAGATGACCATAAAGGAAGTGAAGAAGGAGAACGGGGACAAAATGATCATCCCACGGAAGAGGAAGGCACTGAAGTTGGGGCCCATCCGGAAGAAGAACCTGAAGAAGCTGGTGCTGTTCCTGAAAAACGGGGCAGACTGTCCCTGCCACCAGCTGGACAACCTCGGCCACTACTTCCTCATCATGGGCCGTCAGGTGAAGACCCAGTACCTGCTGACAGCCATCTACAAGTGGGACAAGAAGAACAAAGAGTTCAAGAAGTTCATGAAGAAGATGAAATCTCCCGACTGCCCCACGTTTCCGTCCGTGTTCAAGTGACGCGGTGGGCGGGGAAGCCGCTGCCTGGACCTGTGCGGGCGGGCACGGCGGCTCGGGCTCCTCTGCAGCAGGGAGGCTGGAGCCAAGCCCTCCTGCTCCTCCATCCTGCTCCTCAGAGCTCCCTGACTGACCCCAGCCCTCCCACAGCCCTGGGCACGCAGCGTGTGTGCACCCAACAGTCGCTGAGGTCACACATGGTTTATGTCCACAGTACTTAAGGACCTGTTACTCTACAGATATGCACAACCATTGAAATAGCAGCTGTCAGGTAAAGAGGGCAAGCAGAGGGGTGTGAGGTGATGTCAAGAGGTTACATGCCTGCAGAAAGGACCCTCGTGGCCTTGTCCCTCCTGTCTTCATGGCTGCAGGATCGCCCGGAATTCCTGTATGAACCAGAGCTGGCTGATTAGACACATCCCGTCCTCATGATCAAAGTTAATAAATGAATAGTGAACAGCCCGTTACAACCTCTGATAAAACTTCTAATAGCTAATTGCCCTCACTGTAAAAAAATCCTGTTAGAGTGTAAACCTGCTTTGTTTAAGCCTTAACCCCAGATCTTTAAGGTGCCTTGATGGGCTGGAGCCCTCCCTCACCAGCATCTCTTGCAATGTCTCACCAGGGACCTGCCCTGGCCTCTGCCAGTCCAGCTGAGCACCTCGTGCCCAGTGCTGTGCTGCTCCCTGGCAGCCCAGGAGCCCCCAGGCCATGCCCAGCATGTTGGTGTGTGCTGGCCTTGGGGACTGGGGGCAGAGGGGCTCTCTGTCTGCACCTGTGCCTTTGGCCTCACGTGGGCCCCGATATCCAGCTGAGCTCCCCTGACCTCAGCCTGGTGGAGCCCAGACCTGCCATCCCATCTCAGTGCCCTGCAAAGCTGTGCCTGCTGGCCTGCCCAGGGCTCTGCCTGGAGGGGAGCTCAGCTCCTCCAGTTTGTGTCACTCCCTCACTTTACCACTGATGTTTTTATAGTCCCCTCAGGCTGCTGGCGAAGAACCAGAGTGCAGAAGGCTGAGGACTTGTCCCTATGGAGTGCCACAAGGAACTCATCATCTCCCTCTTTCCCTCTTTGCTGTCTCTGTGGGACCCATCAGCCTGGGGTTTTGTCTGTTTGATCTGTGACAACTTGGCTTTGTATCATTCTACTTTTTTTTCCCCCTAATCAAAATGTTGTGTTTGTATGATTTCAGATAGTTTTTGAAAGACAAAGAATGTCTCATCCAAATGATTACATTTATTGACCAAACTGAAATTCATTATTCTGTTAATTGGACAAGTTCTCTTTTCCATAGACCCATATCATTCTACATTGATTATCCTTCCTGCTTCCATTCAGTATTCTCATCCATCACTAATACTCCAAGAGAATGAATATCTGAGATCTGAGATAATCCTGTTGTATCACAGTTAAATGAAATAACAAATTCTTATTTTGGGGGTTTGAACCAAGCCCACTCAAAGCTGGTAAATTAATTATTCCTTATCTCAGGAGTGCTGTTTATTCCCCACGTGGGGACAGAACTGTGGACTTGGTTGTAGAAGAATTCCACGAAGAAGCCAAGCACTCTGAGGAATGACGTTTCACAGCTAACAGAGAGATGGATTTAGGACATGAACTTTGTAGAAAGTCCCACTAGGTTGTCTTAGACCACCGTTTGTAGTAGTGTTTTTTCTTTATTGCAAAATTAATCATTGTAGATAACGTGCTTTTATCAGTGAAGTAAATAAATAAATAAACCACAGGCTTTAACATCCCAGGTTGATCAGGTGAGTGATGGAGAGGGCTGACAAATCCAGCTGTTGGGAAACTGAGTTGGGTCGTGGTGAGCTGAAAGGCTGGTTGTCTGTGAGTGCCCACAGTGGCAGCACCTGTAAAAGCCCAGCAGGGACTGGGCCAGGGCCCCCCACCTCCTGTGGCTCACCTTGCTGAGCACAGTGCAGCAGAGGAGCTGGCTGGGCCTGAGGGAGCTGTTGCTGAATCTGCCAAATTATTCCATTGCAGTGATTCCCCCAATCCCCCTTTTTAAAGAGATGCTGTTTCCTAACCTGCACTGGTGCTTTTGGGGCTGCTGTGGCGTGACTGGCTGTGAGTGTGCTGAGGGAGCCCAGCCTGGAGGCTCTTGGTGGCCCCAGGGCCTTGGAACAGGCTGCCCAGGGAAGTTGTGGAGTCACCATGCCTGGAAGTGTTCAGGCAATGACTCGACGTGGCACTTTGTGCCACTTTGGTTGATGTGTTGGTGTTCAGTCAAGGGTTGGACTCAATGATCTTGGAGGTCTTTTCTGACCTTGGTGATTCCATGATTCCTGCACGCAGCAGCTGGAGCTGGTTGCAGGGAGTGCAGGTTCCTTCCTGGGAAGCTCCTGCTGCTTCAGCCAGTCCTGGCTGCACCTCAGAAGTCGTTTTAATAGAACTGACTTTTTACCCACCTGTTGGGTGAGGAACAGCCAGAGGACTGAGAATGTGCTGGGTCCCTGGTGTAGGAGGAAGGTTTGAGAGCTGGGGGAAGCAAGAAGTTCTTTCTGCAGTGTGTTTGGCCAGAGACATCAACTGCAGCAATGTTGTCACCACGAGAGCAGGCAAGGCCAGTGCTGTGTGGCTGCTGCTTGGGGTCTGTTTTCCCAGCTCAGAGCTGGTGCCTGGGTCGTTTGGGACCTTGTGCATCCCTGCATTTCACTGCTGGGTGGTCTGTGATTACTCAACAAACTGTGAGCATCAGGTGGATTTGAAGAGATGCAGGAAACCAGGCAATGTGTTTGCTGAATATTTACAAAGTCAGCTCCTTTACTGGCTTCTTGTAACTGGCAACTCTTGAAGTATTTTTAGGTCATGTAAAAAGTGAGACTTGCAGTCAACTGCTGCATGTGGGTACATTTGCTGTCTTTAGATTTCCTGTGTAGCTCCCTGACAAGAAAAGTCTACTGAAACCTGAAATGGTCTGAGTGTAAACTAAGGAGAAAGCAGCCAAAATCCTGCACTTGTGCTTGTGCTGGGTCACAGGGAGCAAACAGACTTTTGCTGAAATGAGAAAGCATGACAGGCTCCTTAAATCAGACACTGCATGTCTGCTGGTGTAGCATTCCCTGGAGCAGAGAGATATGTGTTTGTGCAGTTTATGGGTACATTTTACATTTTAAAATGTCAGATGCTGATTGTTATGAGTTCCAGTTTAAGTTACAAGCATTTGTGTAAATGCTCAGTCTAAGACATATACTTGGTACTGGGAGACAACTTCAGTTTTGCCCTGCTGAGGGGTGTCTGAGGGACAGGACATGCCTCTTCTGGGCTGTTCAGGATTGCTGTCAGCCTGGGCTAATCTGAAGTAAGAATCTTGAATCCTAAAATAAAATATCATCCTTCTGTGACTCAATTTATCCTCCCAATAATGTTTATCTTCTTTGCTTCAGCATTCCTTCTGTTGAGTACCGCCTGTTAATTGAGTTTCTGGCCTCCAGTTGGTAGTTCACTTATAAACAAATACAGTTTTCTTTCATGCTATACAAAAAGTCATCTTCCATCCCTCAATTAATCTTTTACATTGCTGGCAGTCTGTGTTCTGCTTTGACCTCTGCTGGGAAGTGTAGGGCTGGGAAGAACAGTTGAGCAACTGGGAAGGATTTATTCTGGAGAAGACGGGATGTCAGCCTGGTGTGTCACTCTGAATGCTGTGCAGGAGGAGGGGGTGACACACCCCAGCTGTGCCAGGCTGGAGCTGGCTCCTCATGGGCTCCCAGGGAACTGCTGCTCATCAGCCAAACATCTCCTGAGGAGAGTCCTGCTTCAATCAGCTGTTCCACAAACAGGTAACCCAAGTCTGCAGTGAGAGCAGCACAAATAGCAGAAACAGTAATAACAGAAATAACAAGCTGCTTCCCTTTGCAGGCAGATGGGGCTGCACTGGCAGTGATCACTGCCCTGTGCCCTGCTGGGGGAAGTGGGAGATGGATGGACCCCTGAGCTCCCCTGGCTAGAGATGGGCCCCACAGCAGGGGGATTGCTGGGTGAACACACGAGGTCTCAGCTGGAATGTTCTCCAAAGCCACAGCGAAACCTCCTTCCACCCACCCCAACACCAGTAGCATTGCAGAGAAAATGCTCCACTGTGTTTCAGGGGCTGCTCCTGCTTTCTCGCTGCATCATGCTGGATGACCCTTGAAAAGGACACACACACACACGTAATTAAAGCCACCTTCCCCCCCAAGGCCAGAGCTGTGTGTGCAAACCACTGTTCCCTGGCGCAGGGGCTCCTTTTTCCATCCCAGCCGAGCTCCACGCGCCGCGGCGGCCCCGCCGTGGAGAACGGGCTCCCTCAGACCCAGTGGGGACAAACATCTCCCAGTGTCTTCAGCAAGGGCTTTCAAAATCCCTGTTTTGCAAAGGAACAGACATTTTTCTATTACCATTTCTACCCCCATAATCCCCTCTGGGCCTCTGAGCGTGCTGCCTGTTGGAAAAGTTCCTTCCTTTGGGCCGTCTGTAGGTGTCTGAGCCATGCTCCAATGTCCTCCTTGGAAGGGGACTGGGGCAAGCTGGCAGCTCCTCTGCTCTTGGGAGCTTCTCACTGCAGACAGACCCACGTGCAGGGTCCAGGAGCTCTACAGCTCTTGGCTTCCCAAGGCAAAGCCCCATCCTGGAGAGCCTTGTGGGAGGAAGCACAGCTCAACCTGTCAGGGTGGCCGACTGCGCCACGGTGGCCTCACAACCTTTGGAAAATGAGGGGTTTGTTTCAAGGACTTCCCATCAGAGGCTGGAATCTCCTCTGGGGTGGCAGCCTGCCACAAGAATGCTGCCTGCGTGGTGGGAGCGGGGTCTGCCATTGGCACGGGGGCTGCCAGCGCCGGGGGAGCCCTGGCCCTGTCTCCTCCTGGCACATCAGAGTGATGGATCTGTCTCCACTCGCCAGGGCGAGGGCACGGGCACACTGCGGCACAGCGGGCTCCTCTCACAGCCTGCCAAGGCCCCGAGAGCCACGAGCAGTCAGCAAACAGTTCCTCTTTTCTGCAGAAGTGTGCTCAGATGGGGAATTCACTGCTGTCTGGAACGTTTTTCCTTTAGAGACAACCAGGAGAGGTTTGCCAAGCCATTGCTGTGGGGAAGAGGAAGGGGGAAGCCAGGACATGGCTGGAAGGAGCCATTCCTGACACATCACTGCAGGCTTTGGGATCCAGCTCTCTGCTGCCATTTCTGAGGAGGGGGAAGAACAGCTCTGACACTCCATGGGCCTGCCACCAAAACTGCTCTGCTTTTTCTTTGGCTTAAGCTGGGGCAGGTTGTGCTGTTGGCAACCTCTGCTTCAGCACTTCGCTGACTCAATCTGACTTTCTCCAAACTCCTGAGTTATTAATGTGGCTGAGAGGTTAATTTACTGGGAGGTGTAATGTTGTGTATGAATAAATTATGGCCCCAGAAGGATGGTGGAGTGTGAGTATCTTTGCTGTTACTTGAAAGAAATGAAGAGATCAGGGCATTTGCCTTGGGCAGGCTGATGTGCATCCTCTTGTGCAGGGTGCTCAGAGGTACACGAAACCCCACAAATAACAAACTGCAGCCCCTTGAGGCCAATGTGACACCTTTAAATCAGTCATCCCAGAGCGGGGGTGATCACACCCAGCCCGGTCTTCTCAGCTACTGCACAGCAAGGGCAAATATGGGTTTGGAGAATGCTGAGCTCTGTGTGTGTGGAAGCTCTGAGGTAATTTAACAAGAAGCCCATGTGGCTTCTCACAGGGCTTGTGTGATGGTCATGTTGGCCTGGCCAAGCTGGTGGTGCTGGCTGGCATGTGCAAATTTGTGTGTTAAATGGTCTTTGATAACATTTACTCTGATATTAACATTTTGTTAAAGTCCCTCTCCTGGATTAGCACTTGCCAAAAGCTGAGGAATCACTGTGGGTGACACTACATAAATGATTCAACACTGTCCTGCACAGCTGAATCTTTGCAGCCCCCACCGCCTGCTCTGGAGTGTTTGCAATTTCTTCACCATTTCATGGCCTTTCCTCTCACTCGCCCTAAATGTTTATTTAATAATCCTGGAAGACCTTTTAAGCTTCCTGGGTTTAATGTTTGCCAAACACCCTGTCACTTGCACTTGTATTGATAGTTCCCGGCCCTGTGTTTTGCCCCGTGGGACGGGACAGCTCGGCAGTGACACAGAGCTCCGGAGCTGGGGCTGTGGGTCCGTGGGGGCTGTGGGACAGCTCGGCAGTGACACAGAGCTCAGGAGCTGGGGCTGCGGGTCCGTGGATGCTGCGGGACTGCTCGGCAGTGACACAGAGCTCCGGAGCTGGGGCTGCGGGTCCGTGGATGCTGCGGGACAGCTCGGCAGTGACACGGAGCTCCAGAGCTCTCGCTGCGGGTCCGTGGGGGCTACGCTGGCAGCTCCTTAGCTGGACCCTCTCGCCCTCGCGGTGCCGCAGCCCCCGCCCCCGGCAGGATTAGTTTCACAAATTCATTTTCCTTCACAAAAGCTTTCGGTTACTTTGGGATTAGGGACTGTTTAGAGTTCATTGTTTTCCCGAGCTGCCTTGTTTTGCTGTAACGCTGAGACGCCTGGGCTGCAGGAACATAATCCCTCTCCTTCTCCAGCAGCTCTGTGAAAATCCGTTCTCTGCTTTAGAGCAAATTGTTGATGGGAGATAGCAGCAGGTCTTTCTGCTTCCATTTAACATGTCAGCAGAGAAAGACATCTGCTTGCAATTATGGGCATGGCCTCGCTGAAGGATTGGCCTGGTAGATTTTATAAGATAATAGGAAATCTTTATCAATTCATAATTCCTAGTGTCAAAGAAAGGGATATGTTTCATTTGAAATATTCATCTTTTATTTTACAAAATTATGGGATAAACCATGAGATTGATATCAAGGGGGAAAGCTGTGTGCTCTCTGTGAAGGGCCAGTCCTGTGTTTCCCACACAGAAACCTCCGAGCAGGTGAGGGCCAGTCTGGGCAGCAAGTGGGCTCCATGTTGGTCCCTCTGCCATGTGCTCAGAGAGGCAAATCCTTTGGAAAATGATTCGTTACTGACTTTGCAGCATTCTTAGAGAGAGGAAAATTGTCCCCAACCCAGTGCCCAAAGCATTGGAGTCTCTTGGATGGGCCAAGTGGCTGCAGAGGAGCTGCTGTGCACCAGCACCTCCTGAGCTGGTGGGGAGACCCTGTGGCATCCTGGCACACCCCCAGCAACTGCAGGCATAGCCTTGGGGTCAAACCACTCTGTTCTCACTTTCCTCTGCCCCAGAACAGCCATGGTGGAATAGAATGGTGGAAGGCCTGGCTGCCTGCCCTGGGAGGGCAGCTCAGGGGCCTGGGGACACACTGGGACAGGCTTGTGCTCACAGGATGGGCTGCAGGAGGCTCCCCCCGTGCTGGGCTCCTTCCAGCTGAGTGGGAGCCTCCTGCCTGGGGCATGGGGAGGGGGCTGCTCCCTGCCCTGATCCCTCCATCTCCCCTCGAAGCTGCTCCTGGCAGGACACATTGTTAGTGCAGTTATTTTTGGCCTTGCTCAGCCTGTTTGTCAGCCCTCCGGGAGCCTGCTGTAATCTCCCCTGTGATTAAGGGTCTCAGAGCATGTTCAATACCATTAATGAAACAAGAAAAT
This sequence comes from Hafferia zeledoni, assembly GCA_035583235.1. NCBI lineage: Eukaryota > Metazoa > Chordata > Aves > Passeriformes > Thamnophilidae > Hafferia > Hafferia zeledoni. Next base: position 1,529,189 of record JAWWEV010000059.1, read on the forward strand.
AATAACAATAATGATCTGGGCTCAGGAGTGCTCCTGGGAGGAGCTGGAATTGCATTCAGTGCCTTTCAGCTAAGAAAGCTCCTCATGCTTCAACCTTGGCAGATTCTCAGGGGCTGCGACTCCAGCTCTGGGAACTCTCTATGCTCTCTTGTCCATCAGCACCAATCCCTGTTCTTTGCTTGGCTGTGGAGCTTCATGTCTGGGGAGAGGTGGAGAGGTGCATCAGACCACAGAGACAGACATTTCCCCTGGGGATGTCAGACAGACTCAGATGCCCATTTCCAGAGAGGCCATGAGGTCCAGGTCCTGGAAACTGGTCTCCTTGCTGGTATGGAGATGCTCTCCCTGGTCACAATGAGATCACTAAGGGTTTGGCATTGTTCTACCACCACATCTGGTCTGCTCTGGGGATGGAAAACATATCCTGGACTCCTGGGCTAATGCCAGTGTACATGTGTATGAAGAAAGCACAGGCTGCCACCAGCCCCTGACCATTGCCCAGCCCAGGAAAATCCAGAGAAGCAGCTTATGAATCAGCCAGACTTGAGAACAAAACAAAGAATTGAGAAGGGTGGAGAAAATTCTGGGCTGATTTCTAAAATGCCATGAATTTCTGGGGGCTGCTAGAACAGCCAAATCTTTGTTAATGCATGGGGAAAAGGTATGGCTGGGGTTGCTGGCAGAGTCCAGGGCCATGTCCCATGACAGGACAGCAGATGTTCTGCCAGGGCTCCCGTTGCTGGCCCAGCCCAGCTGTGTGTGCCGGGGGCTGTGAGTGCCCAGCCTGAGGACGCGTTCCCTCCTTGCAGAGGAGAAACAGTCTGGTTTCATTTTCAGCTCCCAGATGTTGGTCGTGTTACCAGTATTTCTTTTGAATTGAAGCAAATTTAAAACATCCATCTCAAAGTTCTCAGACATGAGATGTGGGGAAGTTCATTCCTGTCCAGCTCCCAGCCCAGCTCTGCCCTGGCTGGATGTGCTGTGGCTGTGCCGTGGCATCCCACTGTGGGCAGACCACCTGCTCTGGTGTCCAGGGCCGGGTGTCCCTGGTGTGGGGTGGGCAGCCCAGCATGCCCACATCCACCTCCCCTGGGACAGCACGTTCCTGTGGGCAGGCTGGCTCTTGCCCTCTATGGAGGACAGACAGACAGACAGACACACAGACAGACACTCGTGCCCCCCGGGCTCCCCCTGCCCACAGCTCCCCAAATCCTGCTGTGGCTGGGGAGCTGGCTGCCAGTGTGCCCCTGCAGCTCGGAGCCTGGCTGGACCCGGGGGTGTGCCCAGGCTGCAGGGTGTCCCTGTTGTCTCCACCCTCCAGTTTCCCTCCCGCAGCAGGGGATGCCCTCTATGATGCCATGGATAGCTCCCTGCCACCTGCAGCGCTGCTCCTGTGGGAACTCCCCTGATCTCGGTCATACAATGGGAAAACGTGCCAAGAGCTCTGGACTTTGCATCTTGTTGGAGTGCTGGGGATGCCGCTGGTCCTGTGGGCAGGGGGGATGATCCTGAAGCCCTCAGCGTGCTCTGAGCTGCCAGTACCTTGGGCTGGCTGCCAAGAGGGCACACGTCCTTCTTAATCGCTTCACATCTGGGGGTGGGAGAAGCAGCTTCTACATAACAGTGTGAGGTGTGAATTCTGCTTAATGGAGACTTCCTGGGCTGTTTGATCTTGGAAGCAGCGGCACAGCCCTGGATCACTGGCAAGTCCCTGCAGAGCTGAGCAGGTTTGATGTTCAAAGGGACTGTGAGCTCCCTCCTGTGCGGTTTACACCCCAAAGCATCCCTGAAGGCACAGAGTGCCCGGGTTTGGGCAGGTTTACGTGTTTTTATCATTTAAAAGACTGGAAGAAGAAGCAGAGTGTTCTGGCAAACCCCTTGTGGCTCTCACCACACTCTGCTGGCCATGCCCCAGCAGGCTCGGGATGGGGCTGCCAGGCCAGCTCTGTCCCTCTGGAAAGGTGACACAGTGAGGCTGTGGGGGCTGGAGTGCCCAGCAGGGCTGGGCATCCCTCCGAGGTCTGGGGGTGATGCACCCGGGGACGGTGCAGGCTGGTGGGCTTGCCGGTGGTCTCCTGCTGATTTGGAGCATTACATTGTGCATGTTTAAGTTTGATTTCTTCCCCCCTCCTCAGTTTTTTAGTAGCTGACAGTTGTTACCAGCATGAGGCACTAACTTTTTATTTTGAAGGCATGAGTTGGGGCTCGTTAATCACTTCCAAATGTCCCGTCTAAGGGCGATATTGTTTCAGCATTCAGCCACTAATTTTTTGAAATCTCTGAAATAGGACTCTGCTCTTGAACATGTGCTGGAGAGTCGTTCCTTTCCGCTGTATTTTAAAAATATACATGTGGTTTAATTCAACAAGAGGGCTGGAGGGGACATTTTTCCTCCAGTTTTTCCTCCCTCTTTTTCTTTAGAGCTGTATTTGCCAAACCACCTGGCTCTGTGCCAGCAGCAACTCCTGGATGATCCCAAATGCATCTAGGGGTTAAAAAGTGTGTTTTTGGGAAAGTCCAGGGCCACCACCCTGTGAGACAGGTCACACCTGTGAGGTGTCCCCGAGGTCAAGGACAGCTGCCACAGCTCAGGGTGCAGATAAAGACAAAGGAGAAGGTTGGGCTTCCAGCAGCTCCAGAGCACAGGCCACTGGAGCAGCCCTGGAGTTGTCCTCCCTCGCTCCCATGGCAAGGAGGGCTGTGCTTGCTCTGTCAGTGCTGCTGGGCAGGACAAAGCCCAGCTGGGATGGGGATTTGGCTGTTGGGATTGGAAGGTCTGAGTGCTGGAAGGCTGGAACAGAAATGGCAGTGCCATTCTGTGAACACTCCTGACTCCAGCAGACACCAAAAATCCATGGATATAACAAAGCAATGGGATATGATTATTCAGAAATGTGAAATGCAGGAGGAGTCCTGCCAGGCCTAAAGCCCTCAAGGAACTTGGTTGTGTCTGGGCTCAGGGAACCCAAGGAAACATTTATTCCTGTGACTAAACTGGCTTTTATGTGTCCTGGCTTTGTCAGAACTCTTGAGGAGATCTGGGTGCTCCACATGGTCTGGCAGATGCAGGAGCTGCTTCAAACCCAGACTTCAGTCAGGGACCTCTGGCTCCAAGCAGAAGGAGACATTCTTTAATTATTACCACTTGATTTGTAAAGAATCGGTGGGTGAGTGAGACAGGGATAAGCTGTTGGTGCAGGATCCAGTGGAAAGGGACCAGGGAGGCTGAGCCAGGGTGAGGACCAAGCCAGGGTGAGGACCAAGCCAGGCTGTGTCCAGCTGGGCAGTGGCCTGGCACACTCCTGGCCAGCATGGCCACTGCCCCCAGGCACCAGAGCTGTGTCCCTGTGCCTGGACTGTGTCCCTGTGCCAGGGCCATGCCCTGTGCAGCCCTCAGAGCCAGCACAGCTGGGGCTGAGCCAGCTCTCCTGCACCTCCACCCCCTGTCCCAACCACAAAACTCTCTCGCCTTTGCCGGGGAATTGCTGCTGGTGGAAACCCTCTTGTCTCTCCAGCTCTTGGAAGCTCTTGAGTGTGCTGAGGCTGTTATATCCTGTGGTTTTGTTGATATTATAAATAGATGTTGTAAGTGAACATGAAAGAATTTGTGCTGACCAAGGGCTGTTCTTACTAGAGGCAATGAATGAGGAGGGGCCGATTCCTGCCAGGCCCCGTCCCTGATGTCATGGTGTCCTCTGATGGCACTGACACCCTGCAGTGTCCCAAGCTCCCTGCACATGCTGGGATGATGCTCCCTGCAGAACCAGCCGTGTGGCAAGTCTTCCTCTCAGGAGGAGGGAATGCTTGGCTGTGTGTATGTGGCCATTCTGTGCTGAGACAATGGTGGTTTCCTAAGAAGGAGGCTCATGGTGAGGCCTTTCCATAAAAACTTCTTTGAAGGGAATGTGCTGAATTGAATGGAGTGCTTCCTCTGTCTTCCTGAGCAGGGTGACAGCATTAGGAGGAACAGGGGGATGTGGCTCTCAGGAGCAGCTGCAGCCCCAGCTCTGAGCTGGGCACTCAGCCCTCTAAGCCCATGCCATGGCTGAGACCTGACTTGCTGCTCCCAGCCCGAGGACTGGGGCCTGGAGAGCAGATTATCAACCCCAGAAATGCAGGGGGCTTTCCAAATCTTAAACTGCCTTCTGGGCTAACCTCCCAGGCTCCCTGTGCAGGCAGGTGCCCTGCAGGTTCCCACAAGGACTCTGCCTTTGGTGCAGTCATTGGGTACCACTCACCCAGTGGGTCCCGGGGAGCAGCTCATTCCCAGTCCCTCAGGAGCACACTGAGGTTTGTACAGGCTGAAAGGAAAGTCAGGAGGGGTTCAGCCCTAACCCAAAATACCACCCAACCCTTCCAAATTTTTTCCTTTCCCAGGAGACTCTCTGGCTTTGCTTGGCTCATGGTGGATGCAAATATCATTGTTCAGCTCAACGGGAGGTTAAGCACAGAGGAGCTGGTTTGATGTATTTGACTTTTATGGCAGAGACAACACATCATTCCCAAGCCAGCCCTCAGCCTGTGGTGCTCACCAGCTCTCAGGCTTCTGTCCTGTGCAGTTTGGGGCAGGGATGTGCTGCAGGGGGAGATGGAGAGGGAGATGCCAGAGGGGTGGATGGATATATTGGTGACTGGGCAGCTGGTGCCACTCTGGCAGCCCTTCCCTGAGCACATGTGTGTCACTTCTGTTGCCACCTACCCCACCTGGGCCAGGAAACTCCCAGAGCTTCAGCAGCTTCAGGCACTTGGTGCAGAAAGTCCCTGTTTTCTCTGTTTCCTAGAAGAGGAAACTTCTTCAGCAGGAGCGCTAGGAAAGCCAGGCAGAGTCACTCAAGGGTTAAAAGGCAAGAGTCTAATCTAAAATAGAGAGGATTCAAGACTTTAAATCTTTTTTTTTGGGATCTGAGTGTTCTGATTTTTGTCCCCTCAAGCACTTGGATTAATCATATGTGACTAAGCAGGGGCAGAGATGCTCCCACTTTCCCCAAGGTGTTTCTTGGCCCCCAGGAAAGCAGTTTAAGGGCTGGGGTGTCAGTGGAGACTCCAGCAGAGCAGAGAGGAGCTTTGAGCAGAGCTTTGTGGGGTTTCATTCCTGATGAGCAGATCCAGGAGCCAGAACACGCAGATTCCACCGGCTGCAACCAGAGGAACAATGAACAAGGGGACTGGGGACAGCGTGTCAGACGCGGCATTCCCGAGGGAGGGACTGAGGGAGGCGACAGTCGCGGTTCGGCTCCGACAGCACCGGGTGACTGCGGAGCAGCAGTCTGGGCTTTGCGGGAGGAGCGGGTTGGGATGCGCGGGGAGAGATGCGGGGGGAGATGCGGGGAGAGATGCGGGGGGAGACGCGGGGAGAGATGAGGGGGGAGGTGCGGGGGGAGATGCGGGGAGAGATGAGGGGGGAGATGCGGGGAGAGATGCGGGGGGGAGATGTGCGGAGCAGCGGCGGGCGGCGGGTGCCACCTCACGGTGACAGAGGGGAGCGGGTGGGGGACCCCGAGCAGCTCCCACGGGGGCACCGCGTGCCCCTCGCCCCGTCGTGCTCCGCCTCTGCAGCCGCTCTCGGGTTCGCTCTCCCGAGCCGACCGCTCTGTGGCTTCTCGACAGAATAACATGGTTGCAGAATCCCAGAACAGTTTGGGTTGGAAGGGACTGTAAAGACCATCCAGTTTCAGCCCCTGCCATGGCCAGGAACAGCTTCCACTAGACCAGGTTGCTCATGATACCGTCTGGCCTGACCTGGAACACTTCCAGTGATGGGAAGAAGCAATTGTCCCCCGAGGATGGAGATGTGGCCCACAGCACATCAAGGGATGGCTGCAGATGCAACCCCTGAGGATCTGTGAGTCAGGAGAAGGCTTGGCTGAGAGTGCTGTTTAGCAGCTGAACTTCTAAATGGCTCAGCAACAACATCCACCAGGATTTTAACTGTGCAATGTCAAGGCAATCAAAGGGTTAATACGAAAATCTCCTCCATATCCATTCCTTGGAAATGACCTCTGCAGGGCCCTCCCAGAGATGCAGCTATCTTGTCTGCATGCTGCAGGAGACAGTCCTTATCCTGAGCCTGACAGTTTGCTGCTGTCTCCAGACACTTCCTTGGCAGCTGGTTTGAATTATCCTCACTATGTGGTACCTCACCTGCTCCTGCAGACTTGGCACCAGGGGCTACCCAGAGACTGATCACATGGTGTTCCCACCAGGCTGGGCAGCAGTTCCTGCTCTGGGTGTCATCAGGGGAGGCTCTGTCTCATCAGCTGCTCTGGGCATTGCTTTGACTCATGCCTGGTTTAGGTTTGGCCCAGGGAATGTGAAACACTTGCTGTAAACACTCTCTTTTCCCTCCTGCAGCACTAGAAGTGCACAGGGTTCTGCTGTGGATTTTGAAGCTCTTTGTGCTGCTCAGCTGGATGAGACTCTGCTTTGTGCCAAGCAGGGAGATGGACACACAGCCCCTTCCCTCCACCCCACAGCTCGGCTTACAGGTGGCAGAGGGAAGGTGACAAAACTGCCTTTTGCTTCCAGGTGAGCCCATGCAGTCCAGGGCACTGCTTGTTTTTCCCAGTTGGCTGCCAGAGCTGCTGGCCAGGGCACGTGAGGGATCACAGCCATGATCCCTGCAGTGGAGGTGCACAAGTGCTGTGTGTGCATGGCACAGGCACCCCTGTCTGCTCCCACCTTTCAAACTGTGTGTTTACACCAATCTGCTCCTTAATAACAGCCTTGAAATAAAGCAAAAGCATCACAAGTAGAGAAGGGAAGGACCCATTCAGTGAAGTTCATGTTGGTTCCAGTCCCTGAAAAAGAAACAAAGCCCTAAGGCACAACCAGCACACTCTTGGTGACAGAGTCCAGATCACATTTTTTGGGGAGCAGAAAACACACTGACAGGTTAAAGCAAATATTACCAGAACGAAACTACCCTTCACAGACTCTCAGACTGCTGAGAGTTTCTTCTCACTGCTGAGAGCATTCTTCTTTACTAAAGTCTTAGACTGAAAAAAAGGATGTTTTTGATGTGCTGAAGGGTCTGTTGGGGTGATTGTTTTCAATCTGCACAGGAACTGCCCCACTGTGTGGATACAGCCCGGGAGCCCCAACAGCACCCTCTGAGCTCTGTCCCAGGACTACTGCTCTGGTCATCCTCACCAGCAAGTCCTGCCAGTCTTACCTCTACCTACAAGGAAAGGGTTGTTGATGTGTGTCTCCAGCCAAATTCATTGTTTTTGGCTGCAGAGAGCAGCCAGTGAAGCAGATTTCCCACCCCCATGCCCAGGGGCTGTAGCTGAAAAGGGCTCTGCTGTCCAAGTGAAAGCTGGATACAAGCTGAGGGAAAACAGATGGTTTCAAGATCAAGCCCATCATACGAATGAGAAGCCAAAGTGCTGATGGATGGGGCAGTGTTTAGCTCAGGCATGGAGCCAAAGGCACTGTCGTCCTTCCCAAGTTGCAGGGCTGCTGATGACCGAGAGCACAGACCCTTGGAAGGGTCCAGAAGGGCCTGGCTCTGAACAGAGCATGACCCAGCTGGAGCTTGTGCTGCATCCCAGCACTCCAGCTCTGCTGCAGGATCGTTCCACAGCACAGGCTCAGGGTGTGCATTTGCTCTGCAGTCAGGCAGCAGCTGCTGGGGCTGGAATTCAGCTGCCCAGCTCTGGCACCAGGACTCTGCAGGCTGCTCTACTCTGTGGGCCCCCTCCCCCAAAAAGCTGGGCCATTGGCCTGTGCTGGGCTCTCAGTAGCAGCCTGACACCAGAAAAGTGTCCTGTGGAAACGTGACCTTTGCAAGGCCCTGGCTGGGGGCTGGGGCTGGGGCTTGGGGTGGTGGCAGAAGTGCCACTCACCCTGCACGTGGCCATCTGATGTGGTGACAGACACTTGGGCTGGGCAGTGAGGCTGCAGCAGGAGCCAGGACTTGTGCTGGCTCAGCAGTGTTTCACCCCAGCCTCAGCAAACCTCGGAGAGGAAATTGGATTTAAAATGGTTCTGCCTGACTCCTGGGAGAAGGCCCAGGAGCGAAGGAGGGTTGAGGGAGGGTCACTCATCACCAGCTCATTAAAGGCAGAAACCCAAAACCCCAGGGAGTGCTGTGCTCTGGGGCAGCCTCTGACACGGGTCATCTGCAGGGGCTGCTCCATGCTGAGCTCTGGCAGTTGGGAGTCACACTGTGCTGTGCCCCAAAGCCATATCCAAATGGGGGGATTTTTGTTATTTTTAGCATTACTTACAAAGTATTCCCTATTTTCATCCCATGGGACCAAATCTGAGGTGGTATTTACTTTTGGAGATACAGAGGCTTTGTTTCTGTAAGCTCTCTGGGTAGAGTTGTGTTGTATTTTCATTTGCATTTTTCATATATAACTCGATATAGAGCTTTGTGCATGACCTGGGGGAGGAACATCCCTCACTGCTGTTCCTGTGGCCTCAATGGGATCACAGAGGGACTGGCAGCTCAGTGGGCAGCTGGGATGGCAGAGGGGTCTGAGGGGTGGCAGAGGGGACTGAGGGGTGGAAGAGGAGACCAAGCAGTGGCAGAGGGGACTGAGCGGTGGCTGGTGCAGTGGGTCCCGTCCTGCCACCCACTTGGGGCAGGAGAGACACTCCAGGGAAGAGGCAGAGAGTGCACTGGCAGTTTTCCCTGAGCATCCTCTCCCAGCACTGGCAGCACCTCTGGGCTGCCTGGGGAGACCTTCAGCTGAGAAATTGCCTCTGGAGAAGGGTTTCCCCTTTTCACCAGAAGCACCATCCCCCTGCTTTGCCCCATGGTGCAGCTGCAGTTTTTGAGAAGGAAGAGGGAAGGAGCCACGAGCATCCCTTCTCTTCCATTTCCATTTGCACAACAATGTGCTCTCCCTTGTGGGATAAATTCAGAAAAAACCCCCCAAAACAATTGCACTTGAATATCCAGCTAACATCTGGGCCAGCAGTTGATGTCTCAATCCATCTCCAAGGCTCAGTGCTACAAGCACTTAACTTTGCCCTTGCCCAGATGTGCCCATTCTCAGTGCTGTGCAGAAAGGCAGAAATTGCACAGGGTGGAATGTGTTGGAATTGGCACTTTGGAAAATGCATGCTCTGCTGGAATGTGCTAACATCCAGCTCACACAGAAGGGCAATTAACTCTATTTATGTTCATGAGCCTGAATCTAAAACTGGCTTCAGAAAGCAGCTCACTCTCATTAAAGGGCTTTATAATCATTATGCTAAAGTATTTCTTTTGAAAACATTTTCAGTTTCTTAAACAGTTAGGATATTTATAAAATATGGCATCAATTACTACATATTTCTTTATTCACACTGATTAAACAACCTATAATTATACTTAAGCCTCTTATTTGTATATCATGGCAGCATTAAGAAAAGCTCTGTGATTTGTCTGCATGTTTTTCTTCCCAAATAGCAGAGGGCTGCAGTCTCTCCCTTCCTTTGGAGCATTAACGTGGTGGTGGTGACCAAACAGCAGCAGCCAGGTGTCTGCTGCCCCAGCCAGGTCCTGGCAGATGCGTGGGCAGAGGCTGGCAGTGTGTCACGACAGGTAACACTTGGCTCTGTGTAGTTTGGACTCTGAGTGTGGTGTTTACAGCAGCTTCTCACAGTCATTTACTCACAGGAAAACATTTTCCTGGATCTCTTCTGTGAAACAGTCAGGGTTGGATAATCAAACCCTCTGTGACAGTGGGTCGTTCTCAAAGGCAGTGTGGGCTGTGGTGCCCCTTGTGCCCCCCTGGGGCTCCACTCCGCTGGCACCAGTGGGGACATGGGGAGCAGCTGGGGCAGGGCTGGCAGAAGGCCTGGCTGCTGCAGCAGTGCTGGTGATGGCTTTGAACTTCCTTGTTAGAAGTGTCTGAAAGTAAAGTGGCTGCTGGAATGAGGAGCACTGACCGTGCCCTTCAGAGCTGGGTTGGACAGGTTTGGAACTGCTCGGCTGCTGTCACAGCTCTTGGCGACTTCTGCTGGGGTTTCACTCAACACTGAGGTCTCACTGCTTGAAAACTACTTAGTACAGATGAGACAGATCCCATTGGCTTCTCCTGAGCTGGAGCAGTGACTGCAGAACTTCATGACTGGCATTGCAGGGACCTGGGGACGGAGAGATTCAGCCCCAAACTTGAGGGAACTACAGGAGCAAGTTAGTGTAGAGGTGCTGTTGATGCACTGAGCAGTCATGGTGCTGTGGCATGTGAATGCAATAATGGCTTTTAAGGGGCCTTACCTTTAAGCAAGGACTGTGGAAAGGAGACAGAGTGATGTCTGCTTGCCCAGCTTGAGTTCTCACCAGCTTTTCCTGTGGCGCTCTGGGGGTTTGGAGTAGAACCCTGACATTGCAGTGCGAGAAGAGACTCCCTTGCATGGATGAGGTGAGTACACATCTTTCCTTGGTATGCCTGACAGATGTGCAACAACAGACAATGAGTCAAAGTGTGGAGCCAGAGAAGAGCTCAGGAAAAACCGCTGAGAATTACTGGCATGTCTGGGAGAGCAAAGCCCTCCTGTAACAGAGCATTGTTCTCCTGGATATAAATCTCAACTGAAATATGAACACCAGCCTTCCAAGGACTTCCCAAAGCTGGAATGCACATCATCTATAGCAAAACCCAATGTGTCTGGCACAGAATAGTATTTATCACCTTTAGGTTGAAGTGTGAAATCCCACCCTGCAAGGCCTGGATGACAGGTTGAGTTCCAGCTGGTGGCAAAGTCAGGGTGAGGCAGCAGGAAGGGCTGGTGGAGGAGGGAGTGTGCTTTTCTGGGCGGGAGCAATGCTGGGTCTTGTGCCTGCAGCTCTTCTCAGTTCATGAGGCCCTGACAGGCATATCCCACACAACACCAGGGCAGTGATGCTGGGAGTTAAGTTTGGTTAAGTTCACCAGATACAGAGATTTTTGGGACAGGACTGCCCTGTGCCTGAGAGCAGAGCACAGCATCACCTCTAAACCTCCACTGGTGGCTCTGCCCTGAGTCTTGGATGTGATCAGGAACTGTGCTCAGCCCCCTTCCTGCTATTTCCTTCCTGGCTCTGTGGTTGGCAGCTGGCAGCACAGGGACCACTCCCAGGTGGCAGCCTGGAATTTGTGCTGTGCTGGCGAGGTACAAGCCATTGTTTCTCTTTTGGCAGAGTGGCTGAGCGAGTCCCAGCACAGCAGGGCTGGGAACCCTCCTGCTCTGTTTATGGCTGTAATATTTTGCATTGTTTCTGCTGCTGTCTGTGCCACAATCAGTTCCCCACTCTTGTGAACTGGGGCTTTCTGCCTTAGAAAATCTGTGAGATGGAGAAGGCTGGACAATGGGAGAAATGAAACCAAATTTCATTTTTCCACTCTGTTTTTCTTCAGTGGCCCTTCTGCTCACTCAGAGATGGAACAGTGAGTCTGATATGACTATCTGGCAGGAGCAGACAGATGGGTCCAGCTGAGAACTCGAGGCAATTCCAAAATCCCTATACAATATTGCACAAGCCACATCTGATCCTTGAAGCTTAGTTTGCTGTGATTACACCCTCCCTGGTGCCTGTAGTTGTCCTGTCTTACCTGAGGCTTCTCCTAAATGCCCTTGTACTGCTCCCTGAGCTCCTGCTGCACCTGTGTGGTACACATTGGGAAGGAAAAGGGCATCCTCTGCTTATCCAGGTGGGCACACATCCCCTTCCCCAGCTGAACAAGGTCCTGCTAGAGGCAGAATAGCTTAGTTCCAGCTGGGAACCCAGAGCTCCTCTCTTTGATAAGCATCTCTCAATACCTGAACTGTTTCCTCTGAGTAAAAGGGACTGAAAGATACTTGTGTCACTTTTGTGCAAATATCAGATTACAGCTTAGAAGCCAAATTGTCTGCAATTAGATGACTGAATTAAAGGGAAGACAGACAGCAGTGTGTACAATATGAAGGACGTTCATTGTTTGCCTGCAGATACTGAAATTTCTTCAGTTTAGTCTCAGAAAAGCACTGTTGTGTCTTCCAGAGTGGCAAAGAATTTGATCTGCTCCTGCTTTCTTCTTTGGGATGGGATCCAGAGTTAATTCCCTGCAGATCACCTTACTTTATGAATAAGAGGAGTTCCTTCTGCAGTACCTGTGCTGGGAAAAAGCAGGTGTGAATGCTGCTGGAGCAGCACACTGGGACCAAGAGCGGTCCCAGAGCTCCGAGATGCTCTCCCAGCCCGGTGGGGTGCTGGCTGGCCAGGAGCAGGTGCTGGGCTGAGGGTCAGCTGCCAGGGGAAGGGGCAGCGTGCAGCTGGTACTGCAGAACGCCTCAAACCTCCTGGTTTGTGCCAGACCTTCCAAAATGCATTTTCCCCTGTTTAAGGCATGTAGGAGGAGGAATTGTCTAACAGCAGGAAAGCTGTTACATGTGCTTTGCCTGTGATTACACTACAGCTTTTGACTTGGACCACTCTGGGGCTGGGACATTGGTGCTCCCCCCACTGCGTGGCCTCCTGACTCTGAAATCCCTGGGAACTTCGTGGGTCTGGATCACAGAGGCTGGAAACTTGCTTTGTCCCTTGTGTCACCTGGGGACAGGGTTCAGTGGTGGTCGCAGCAGTCTTAAGGATCTTTCCCGACCTCGGTGCTTCTGGGATGCCAGGATTCTGCAATCCCAGATTTCTGTAATTTCATGATTTCGTGTCTTGCAAGACCATCTGCCGACCTGTTGCCCCGGAGCAGATGCCAGAGGCGGTTTCTGTTCCCGAAGCTGCTCCTGGTGGGAGCGTGGGGTGGGTCGGGGGGCGAAGCCTCCCTGTCCCCGTCTCCAGAGGCTGGGGGTGGCTCTGAGGACGAGCGGGGATTTTCCAGCTTTCCATCTTCCTTAGGCTGTGGTGCCTCCTGCTGTCGGGCTGCGGGACCCTCCGCACTCCGGGACCCCCCGGGACCCCCCGGGACCCCCGGGCTGGCCCCGCTCCCCGCTGCGCGGCGGCCCCGGGGCAGGGGGCTCCGAGACCCGCATCCCCCCCCGCCCCGCCGGGCTGCGGCATCCCGGGTTTGGTCCCCAAAGCCGCGCGGGGGCGCGTTTGTCCCGGGAACGGCACCGCGGAGGGACCGGACGGTGGTACTACCCCCCCACTCCGAGCATCCCGGGGGCTGGGGATGCTGCCCGCGGGTCGGGGATGCTGCCCCGGGCTCAGGCGGCTCCCTGGTCCCGCTCACCTCAGCCCGGGGTTTTGCCAAACTTCACTAAATTAATAATGCATTTGTATATTATACATATATTCAATATGTTTATAACATATTTTATTATTTTCAATTGCCGTGCTGGAGAGAATCTTGGCAAGCTCCATTTGCCCTTAAATGCTGCATTTTTCAAAGAATAAGACCAGACCGCGGCAGCAGCAGCAGCAGCAGCGCTTTGCTTCCCTCCTGCCCAGGTGACAAGAAGTCTCACGATCCGTGCCGAGGGTGCCGTGGTGACAGTGAGGAATCGCAGCTGCATTTCCCACCTGTCCTGGTTTGTGGGCTCGAGCACAGCCAGCAGAGCTCCCACTCTGGCCCAATGAGAGCGGTGCTTCCCCATGGCACGACCAATCTGGACACACGAGCTGCTGCTTTGCTCATTTCACTAATTGCTTGCGGCTGTTAAAGCTTTTCATAATTAAAAAAAAAAAGCGAAAGTCAATCCCCAGAAAATTCAGGAATTGATAACAGTCTCTGTGCTGGAAGGAGTGGAGATGAGAAGACTTTTGATTTGTAATTTGTGGTCTAATGCTCTAATTAGGAAAGAACAAAAAGCAATGGAAGGTTTGCTGGTTTTATTTCACTTCTAACAGAAAATCCAAGCTGGTTAATTTTTGCTACGTGGCTTTAAATGCAAACTGTGGGGTGCCTGAGGCCTCCCCAGCCTCACTGGGCAGAGGATGAGGAGCTCCCCTTCAGGTGTGAGCAATGGCTGGTGCTGTCCCTTAGAGCTCCTCGGTGTCTGGGGTAGTTGCCTGAGTGTCTGAGCTCTTCAGACACTCCTTGGGGCAGCCACAGGTGCAGACCAGAACAGCCTGTTGTGTGGGTATAGTACACTGAATTTAGACTCTGAAAAGGGAGAGTGGCCCCTGTGATCTGGATCCTTATTTACCTCCATGTCTTGTTTCTCCTTACCCCATCTCTGATACAAATGTGCTCCTCAGCTCCTCGCTGGAGAACAGGCCATCATACCCAAAGTCATTAAGTTATGGGGCCTGCAGCAAGGCTTAATGACAGTTTAAATTAGGAACCTGACTTGTGGCTTGGTATGCTATAATTAGGAAGGCAGCGATTTCTCCATGACCTTTTATTTTTCAAGTGTTTTAAATGGCCTGGTCTGATCCACAGAGATCCCTCTCTCCCTCTCTCCCTCCCTCTCTCCCTCCCTCCCTCCCTCCCTCCCAGGTTTCTCTAATGTGGGTCGTGCCTCCGTGTTTGCAGGTGGCACAGCACAGAATCTGCATTTTGCTTTTTCAAAGTTAAAGTGTCTTTGAAATACGGTTTTGCATCTAATGCAGAATGTAATAAAAAGACTTTAAAGAGCTGCTGACGCCTCGTGGAAAAGTGAAAAACATTCTGTTGAGAAACAATCCTGCTGGGCTGTCTTATCTGCTGTTCCCTTTGCTCATTTTTGATAGCAAGGGGCACTATAAATATACATAGCTATACATAAAAATGAGAAACCTTGGCAACCAAAGAGAAGGTTGGTTGTTTTCTCCTGTTCCTGTGCTGTGGGCAGGAGGGTGAGGGTATAGGTGGAGTTCATCAGTCTCGTTTCATCTTCACAGCTACTGATGCTGTCGCCGTTTGGTGAGTGTTGGGCTGAAAGGGAGTCACGTACCAGTGGATTATTTTTTCCTAGAGGTCCTTGTTAACCCTCTAAAAATAGCGGCAGTGGTTTCTGGGGCACTCTGACAAGGTTGGCCGTGGAACAGAAACAAAGAGACGCTTCAGAGCCCGAGGCCAGGAGCCACCATATGGCGATGGGGGCCAGGGCTGTGCACTGCAGCTTCCTGGGCAAGGGGCAGGGTGGGCAGCGCTGCCAGGCTGGGATGGCTCCCTGTGCCTGCCTGACCCCAGGGCAGAGCTCTCCCAGGCTGCCTCAGCCCTCCTGGCATCACGCTGGGCTGCTGGGTGACCCTGAGGGTGCTGGTGGGCAATGCCCTGCAGAGCCAGGCACACGGACTGCAGGCACTGCATCCCTGTGATGGCATCCAAACCCCGTGGAAATTCCTTCAGCCTGCCCTGCAGGACACAGGAATTGCCTCGTGGAACTGACAGAATTGTTACGCCGCAAATGAGACCCCACACAGACAGATCTCTGCTGCAAGGAGCGACTTGGGTTGTTTCCAAATGACTGGGCCAAGGAATCTGCCTGATCCCTTCCTTTCCGACGGCGCTTGCAAAGAGCTGCTCTGCCGGGAGCCCAGCAGGGCTCAGCCTCTGCACAGTGGATGGAAAAGCTGCCTCTGGGAGCCTGTGCCACAGAGCTGGGCTCCTGCAGGTGGCACCCGCTGTGTTGCTGAGCT
The DNA here is from genome assembly GCA_035583235.1 of Hafferia zeledoni. NCBI lineage: Eukaryota > Metazoa > Chordata > Aves > Passeriformes > Thamnophilidae > Hafferia > Hafferia zeledoni. The sequence continues at coordinate 1,544,661 of JAWWEV010000059.1, forward strand.
AAGTGCTCCTTGGCTGTTAAGTTTGCCAGTAATTTTCCCAGGCAAACGATGCACCTGCCATGGCCTCAGGAGAAAATGTTTATTGCCATATCCATCCACTGTGCAGAAAATGAAAAGTTATTTTGGCACCGAAATGCTGTACTCCCCTCCAAAACTGCACCCTGTTCACGCTGACATAAATGGGAAAACTTAAACAGCAGAAGGTGGGCTGAAACCCTTCAGGTGTTGCAAGATGTGTTTTCCTGGCATTAGCATTTCCTGAAGCCAGAGCCCTTCTACAGAAATTCTTGGGTACACTATTAGCAAAGCACATGGAAAAGGAATGTTTGGACAAAGGGTTTCCAGCATGAGTGTGCCAGGGCTGACAGTGCCATGGGGATCCTGGGCAGGGCAGGCATGTGAAAAATGCCCCTTCTCAGCAGGATTCAGTAGGATTGCCTGCTAAATAAGGCAATTCAATTTGAAATCAAGGGTTAATTGGGAAGCTGATCTGAAACACGTCTGTGCTCCAGAGTGGTACTGTGAGTGGGTACAAATCACAGGTAATGTTTACATGGAATTGCAGCTCTGTGAGATGCCACCCAAGGCTGATGAGATTCCTTTTAGTAACATGGAGTATATATGGTTTCCAGAAGTCTCTTATTTAATACTAAGAAAGACCTTCTTTCTTCCTGCACTTGTGACTTGATATTCCTGGGAATTAGGGAAGTGACGTACAGGTATGTTCTTCAGAGCAATCCTGCCATGCTGCATGAGTGGGCTCAGACATCTGCATAGTATCATTCCCCTGTCACCAACTGATGGTGGTATAATTAGAAAAGTCATTAATCCTTGCTCAGCAGTGCTAGAAACTATTTATAGCAGGGTAGAAAACCCTGCACGTGAGGCGAGGGTGGATATGGAAATTGCTTCTGCTGCCATATGTGTTGTGGGGCCCAAATCAAGAAGGTAATTTGCTTCTGGGAGGGAACTTTGCTTTCTGACTGTAGGCAGACAGGTGCAAACTGCCTCCTCTGGCCGAGGTATCACACTCTGGCTGGCTGGGGGGGGTTACTTTGGACATCCCCTGTGGGCTGTCACAATCCCAGGCTTGAGAGTCTTGGGGAGAGCCTTGTGTTGCCTGTGCAAGAAGGTTCATGTGGGTGTCTGCCCAGCTGGTCTGCATCTCCCATCACCGTGGGCTGTCCTGGCAGAACACTGATAGCCACTGGCCTGACTGCCCCCAGCCCCAGCTGCTCCCTGTGCCAGCAGAGGAGGGCAGGGGGAGCAAGCCAGGAGCACAGCTCCCCATCTGTGCTGCTGCTCAGGGCTGGCAGCTTGGTGCCCGCGTCCCACCCCATGCTCCTCACACCTGGGCTCTGCCACCAGGGAGTTTTTGGGATGCTTTGGCAGGTAAGGGCCCATTACTCACCTCTCTCCCAGCTCAGGGACTCCTGTGGCAGCTGTGCCTGTTGACTCAGTGTGATACCCCTCTCTAACTCCAGAGAGTTAGTGGCATGGGCAGAGTTTGGTCAGTGTGTCTCCGAGCCAGAGGAGAAACTGGGCCATGCTCAGTAAGCCACAGGCCAGGGAAGCTGCTGTTCACAGGTTCCTGAGATGCAGCTCAGCCTGGGCTAAGGTCCATGTTTTCCCTGTGCAAGAGCCAATCTTTCTGCTTGAGGGGCTCCATCATCTCCCAGTGCCAGGGCTTCATCTTGGTGCCAGTTCCCCCAGTGCCCATTCCACATTCCCAGCACCAGGGCAGCTGCTGTTGGAGGGAGAGCTGGGAGGAACTCTGAACTCTCTGAAGCAGAAAAGAGGCTGCAGTGGAGAACTGCTGGATGTTGGACATGTGCGAGGAGGAGCCTGCAGAGCTGGTGTGGAGGTACCCAGTGCTGGGAAGTGGAGCCTGCAGGCAGTGAGGGAGTGGGTGCTGGCCAGGCCCTGGGGGAGCCACGGTGCTGTGCTGGGGTCAGCTGAGGTGGCATCGAGCAGAGAAACGCTCCCGTTGTCAAGTTAAACACTTCACTGGGTTTTGCCTAGTGAGGCACAAATCGCCTGTCTGTGCTGGCAGCAGAGTATCCACAGGGGAAATATGTTTCTGTCTGGGCTCGCTGCATCTTCCAGGCTTTGCTGGGAGGATTTGTCTAAAGAAAGCGGAAAATTATTTTAGCCTCTGAGATTAGAGGACCAAGTCTTGCCCTCCTCTGTAACAGGACTGAAATCCTTGCAGGGGGGCCTTGTAGGCAGGTGTTTCCTTTTGCTGCTGCCGGGGTGGGCAGCAGGGATGAGGGAGAGGACCTGTTGGAAACGGGGCACCTGCTGTTTTGCCACTGCAGGAATTGCCAGTGCTGGCTTTGGCTGTCAGAAGCTGCACTCATGCTCTGTGCTGTGCTATGGTGTGCCTGGATGATGAAAGGTGACCTCGGAAACTGCAATTCCAAACATCTTCCCCTCTCTGGGAATGATGGCATTGTTCCCAGTGTTTCAGGCTGGGACTGCCTGGGGCTCTTTGTTTAAGCTCCCTGGGTGCTGCAATTCTAGCACAGAGCTAACGTTGCTCTTCCAGAGCCGGAAATCCTGGAAGGCGACTGCGGATCAGCCTTTTGTTATCCTGAGGATTAAAAACTGCAGTTGGGGATGAGCTGACAAAATCAAAGTAACTTATCTAGGGACATCCTGCAGGCATATTTAGCAGTGTGATGGAACCAGGGTCAGCCACTCCTTCAGGTTGTTTCAGTCAGCACGAGCTGGCAGGAGGACCCACAAACCTCAGTGAAGAAGCCCAGAGTATTTTAAACATGCTCAGCAAACTTTGTTTTGCAAAGGCCCTGCTGCTTCCCCGCTGATCTCACTGCTGAATGGCAGGACAGGAGAAGTCCAAAGAGCAGAAGAAAATCTGAGTTGTGGCTGTTGCAAAGGCACAGGGGCTGTCCAGGCTGGGCACAGAGGGGTGAGTGCCATGACAGCCTGGCAGCCCCACCTGTGCTGGTGGCCACAGAGTTTGCGAACTATGACTTAAAGCTTTGCCCAAAAGCCTCTGTCTCCTTCCTCCAGATCAGCTGAGGAGCTGCTGTGCCCTGAGCCAGTTCTGCTTTGTGCTCTACATCAATCTCTGTTCTATTGGAAATAGGAACTGGGTGTGAGAGAGGAGTGGTGCAGAGCCAGGGGCAGCTTTCACCTGCCTGCAGCTGCTTGTGCTGGTGGCACCAGCTGCTCTGTTTGTCCCAGTTCAGGCAGGGTTTGCTGCAAGGGAACATTGCTCATACACAATGCACAGGTGTCTTTGCCTACGGTTTCCTCTCCTCTTCACTCTCCCATGCCTGCCAGTGCAGGAAATGGAACCTGGAGAGCACAGGATAACCCAAGGGAGGGAAGGGAAATAGCAAATGCAGAGAGGAACACCAGATGTTGCTGCATTGCACTGTGGAGCATCATTTCCCCTCTCACTCTGAATCTGCAGCCTGGCACTCGATTAGAGGCATTCCAGGGGAAGGCCTGGAATCACATCCCCTGGACAGTGTGGCATTCACCACATGTCAGTTGTTTTATTGGAATGAGATAGAAAGTAGGTTTTTAAAGAGAAAGATGCAGCTCCTCGCAGCAAATCCCCTCCATCTGACAAGGTGACCTACACCCAGTGCTGGTGCTGATGTGCTTGGGCAGGTTCTGCAGTGTCCTTTGGTGTGCTCTGCTGTGCAGGCACCGAGCTGTGAACACACACAGCAGCTGGGCCTCCCCGTGCCTGTGAAAACCCCAAGGATTAATTTCCCTTTGCTTGTTTCCCTTCCACCAGTGCCTTTGCCTTGCCCCTGACCTGTGCCATGGCTGCTGATTAAGAAAATGGCTTTGAAGAAGTGGGTTTCTCTTTTTCCTCTCTGGGAAAAGGAGAGTAAAGAGCTTTCACACAAGGGAAGATCAATAGTCCTGCAGAGCCTGGTTCTCTGTCATCTTTGGGGCTCTTTGCTGTCCCAGGGCTGGGGGCCCTTGTGGGGAAGCCCCCAAATGCTGCTGTGCTGGGTGAGGGCTGTGCCTTTGGCCCTGCTTGCTGGAGCTTGGCTCCCTGCACATCCTGATGCTTAAGGAATGCCAATTAATTGCTGACCAGATAATGGGTCCATATTTATTGGGGGTTGAAAAATACTTTGCTGAGCAGCCCTGTGGGGTGATGGTTACTGGACCATGTGCTTGCCATGGGCAGTGCTTAGTGTGGCCTTTGGGAGGAAGCAGGGCTGGTGGAAGAGGCAAATTAAATCAATGTGACTGCCCACCAGAGTAAAACTAGAGAGAAATGGATTTTTTCTTATGGAAGGGAAAAACACAGAGTTCCTATAAAAATCCAAGGAATCTCAAATAATTCATAGCCATAATGGGTGTGAGGGGAAGGGGGAGCTTCCTCTGGGCAAGGAGGTGGGATGGGAAATGCAATTTCTCCCTCAGCTGCAGGGCTGTGGGTGCCTTCTGTGAGGGAGAGAGGTTTGTTCTTCCCTCTGGAGGCAGAGTAACCCAGGGAATGGGCTGGACCCAGCCTGACCAGGCTGCTCTGAGAGGGAAGGACACCCTGGCTGGCTCAGGGTGTGTGCAGGGTCAGGCTGTGAGTGTTGGGAGGGGAATGCCCATTGCAGGTGGCACAGGAACATCTT
>JAWWEV010000059.1:1552725-1625407 GCA_035583235.1 Hafferia zeledoni
GTCCCGAACTGCCCACGCCGGCGCTCGGTCCCGGGGGCTGCTGGAGCGGGGTCTGTGGGGGGCTGCGGGTCGGGGGCTGCGGGAGGGCGGCCCTGCGGAGCGCGGAGGAGCCAATGGCGCTGCCGGGGAGGAGCCGCGGCCCCGGCCCGGCCCCGCCCGCCGCCCCCCGCCGCACTCGGCCTGGGCTCGGCGGAGCGGCGGGCGCGGAGCTGCGGCAGCGGCGGTGCCGGAGCCCCGCGGGAGCGGCCCCGGCTGGAGCGGCCTCGCCGCGCCCCAGGCAGCGGCCCCGGCGGCAGCGCCCACCGCGCCGGGCACACCGGGCGCACCCGAAGGTACCGGGCACCGACCCGCCGGCCCGAGCGGGGCTGGTGCTGGGAGCTGTTGATGGGAGTTGCAGGAAAGTTTGCGGGGGAATCGCTGGTGTGAGCGCGGGCGGTGCGGGGCGAGCCGGTCCCCGCCGGGAGCGGCTGCCGGGGCGGTTCGGGCGATGCCGGCGCTGCTGCGGACGGGGCCGGGATGCGGGTCCGTCCCTGCGGGCAGCGGGCGGCTCTGCCCCCCGGGAGCCCCCGGTCCCGCGCCGGGAGGGGAGGTGGGCACTGACCCGCGCACGCCCCGCCAGCGGTCCGGCCCCGCGCCAGGGGTGGGTGTTTTCCCGGTGGAGTTTTCTCGGGATGCTGTGCCCACCTGGCAGGCCCCCGGGTGCGGGACCCCCGGGATGCAGCGCCTGTGCCGGTGGTCGGTGCAGCGCGAGGGGCTTTGGTGGGGTGGGCTCTGCACAGGCGTCCCCGCGGTCCGGCGTGGGAACGGGAGCTCCGGGCGCTGCGGGATGCGAGCGTCGCTTTCTGTAGGCGCAGGAAAACAAGCCTGTGCTCTGTGTTGTTTGGGAAGTTTGGAGAACTTCCCAAGCCAGCGGGTCGTGGAGAGCACAAGCAGGATTGCAGGGAGGCGGCTGAGCCGGGGGCTGGGGCCGCTGTCCCCGGGGACAGCCCTGACACTCTGCGGCGGCTGCTCCGGCCGGAGAAGGGGGTCGGTCCGTGCAGCCCCCTGGCCCCACGTGTTGCACGGGGGGTGTCCGTCGGTCAGAGCCAACCAAAGCTGGCCCTGACACAGCGTGAGCGAGGTGGCACCTGGTTTGGGCTGCGTGGAGGATCTCTGGCAACTGACCCCTGAACCGTCTGGATTGCTGGCGATCCGTATTCCTCGGCTGGTGATACCCGACCTGGGCAGTGCCTCCCGGTTCCTGATGCTGATCATGCTCCGGTTGCTGCCCTTGGGGCAGCCACACACGCCTTTTGCCTTCCTGTGACTCTGAAGTTACCGGAGTGCACGGTATTGGATGAATAGATTTGCAAAAGATTTGCGGAGTGTTGAGGAGTTAAAAATCACCAGTTTGCATCTTCTGCAGGAGGTTGCGCTGTTTGCTCTGGCAGGAGCACGTGCAGTCCCTCTGCAAAACACAACCAGCAGCCCCGGAGGGTGAGAGGTGCTGGGGGGGTGGGATGCTGCTGGGCAGGGGCGGCTCGGGCAGGGGGGCGCTGGGCAGAGGGGCTTCAGCTCTGGGGCCCTTGGCATTCCACAGTGACCTGGAGCACTGCCCGACGTTTCTTGCACTGTGCCGTGGGGAGGGGAATGACAGGGACCTGATAAGCAGTAAGAGGTATTTTGCTAAAGGTTCTAGACAGTGACTCATCTACTGTAGGAAGGGACAGAAGGGAGGGGCCACACAGGAGCTTTCTAGAGTGAAAATGGGTCTTTCCCCCTGATTATACCAGAAACAGGAGCTCAGGAATCCCTCATTACTCCCAGAACAGTGTAGACCTGTGGGTTATAAACCTCCTGATGCAAGTGCCTCCTGCATCCTTGTCCCTGAGGAGGATCCTGCCTTCTGGCCATGTCCTGGGGTTTGACTGTTCCAAAATTTGGGGTGATTTCCAGCCCTCACAATTGATCTTATCTGATCATTCTTAGTCACTTCTGAGTCACTCCAAATAATTGATCCTTGTCCGTACATTGCACCATGATTCTGCGTGTGCCTGCCTGGCTGGGGTGTTTCAGAAGTCCTTTCCCTTGGCTCTGAGCTGTTCAGTCTTAACTTTAGTCCCACATCCAGCCTCCTGCCCTCCTGTGCCCTGGACAGGCCAGAGCAGGTGCAGTGCTGCTGCCTTTCCCCTTCCCAGGTGTGCTGCACCCTGAGGGGCCTCCCCAGCGATTTGCAGCATTGCTGGCTGTGCCCTCTTGAAAAGGTGTCTGTGTAAGGAGTTTTGCTGATATTTGCCTGGATTTGGTTTATTTGCTGCTTCCAGTTTGCAGAGGAATTGGTGCAGCTGGTTGGTCCTTGCAGACTGAGCACCTCAGTCCCAGCAAGGAGCCGCTTCCTCTCCCTGGGGATTTATGGCTTCTGCACCACCTCTCCTGCTCTTCCTGCCCGTGGATTTACCTGGGAATGCTGATGGCTGGTCTGGTCTGGTTGTGGATTTATCATCCCTCCCTGCAGGAGTGTTGCAGGGAGCAAGGAAAGATCCCCAAGCCCTTCAAGAGACAGCCCTCATTCCCTATATCAGTGGGCAAAGGGAGCCAACAATAGTGGGGGGTTGCTGAGAATTATTCAAGAAGCAACTTTTGACCAAAGATTGGCATCTTTTTGAGACCCAGGAGTCTCTAAGCAGAGCTCTTTCCCTTGCAAGGTGTTATTTCAGAGTCAGGAGGGCTTCCCAAAGCCTCTCAGAAATGGCCACAGTCTGAGACAGGTCCTGAGGCTCACGGGGCTGGTCCCTGCACCGGGTGCCCTGGGCGTGTTTGGATCTGGGTGTCTCACTTTATCTGGGTTAAGCTCTCAAGGAAAAGAGGTGTGACTTGAGATCCAGAACTGGTTTGAGAGATCAGAACTGGGCCAATTTCTAGGCCAGAATGGGGTTGCTGATGTCCCCAGGGATGGATTTGGGTACAGAAATGGATGAAGGTCAAGGTTCCCAGTTCCCTCTATTGCACAGGTGCCTTCCTCTGCTGAATGCAGAGGGGGTCCTATCCCTGACAGCTGCTGGGCAGGTAGCTGGACATATGGAAGCTTTATTATTCCTTTCAAAGCATGAAAAACACCCCTTGCTGAGAAGTACTGGAGCTGTGAAGTGCAGACGTGGCTGCCCCCAGGAATAGCAGCAGCCTCAGGGAATGGGGAGGGAGCTTTGCTTGGTGCTGCACCACCTCACCCTCTGCAGAGAGGGGTCTCTGGGTTTGCATCCCCCAGAGGAAGGTTTAACAGAGCCAGGCTTTGCTGTGACCCTCAGGCAGCGTGTGGTGAGCCTGGATGGAGACATGGCTGAATGGGACAGGGCATCTTTGCCCCTTCATTTCAGTTCTCCTGCAATTTCCAGGGTGCTTTGCTGGCACCACACTCAATGTCCTCTGCCCTCCAGGGAAGGCTGTGCCAAATGCTCCTTTGCAGACCTGCTGGGGTGGCAGGGAGGCAGCCCAGGCAGTGCACAGGTCATGGGACACCTCTGGGTGCTGAGGGCTCCCTGTGCCCTGCCCAGGGCACAGCAGGGACCAATACCCAAAGGCTGCCCTGCTCCATCCTGCAGCCACCTTGAGAGGTTTGGTTATGCAGCTGCTTATCTGCAGGCATATGTGAGTACATTTAAAAAGTCAAGAGGAATTAAATACCTGTTTTTCTGGGCTGTGGCTCATATTGGAGCTATGCACAGGGAAACAAAGGGTTCTCCAGGGTTGCTGGTGCTCTGCTGTCAGCTCGTGCCTGCTCAGCCTGGCTCTTGCACAAGAGCATTTGGGTCTTTGTGTGTCTGGTCACCTTGCAGCAGGCACAGGCGGTGCTTTCTGCTCCTCTTTGCCCCCTGTTCTGCTGACAGCTGCGTTTTCCTCAGCCCAGAGGTGGGAATGCTTTACCTGCCACCACCTTCTGCTCCTGCAGAGCAGGAGATGGCGTTTTACAGGGGACTGGGGGGATTTATACCACTCACTTCTTCGTTATTAACTAGAAAGAAATAAAGTTGCAGAGAGATCAGATTTTGAGAAAGGCCCAGAGTTCCAAAATGCTCCCAGAGGATAGATCCCTAATTGCTCTCTAATTGCATTAGAGTTTAATTTGTTGTTGTTTTTACTGTAATGTTCCCATTTTTCTCGACAGTTTGCTTTGTCCCATTAACTAGAAATAGCTGGAGATGAATATTCACAATATCAAAACTTGCCTGTTGTGCAATGCCTGACAGGTTTTAGGCCTTTACTGTGCTGCCAGGGGACTCACACGTGGGTTGCAGCGCTCACCCCGTGGCAGCTTTTTGCCTGTACGTGCAGGTTGAGCCCTGGGAGTTGTGGTGGCCGCTGTCCTGCTTCCAGGAGACACAGAAAGCTGAGCTGAGCTGGCCCCAGAGCAGCTCACGGGCAGCTGCACTTCAAAGGGCTCGTTTAATCCATTTCTCCCGAGCTCAGATGGAAGCAGGTCTGGAAATGAAACTGGGAAACTTCAAAAAAGGCTTTCAGGGGCTTCATTTAGAAAGCAATAGGGGAGAAGAATATTGCTGCTCTTAATTTCAAACAGAAATATATTTACTCTGCCTTGTTAGAGGGGAAATTGGGTAGAGGATGTGGTTAAGCTTGGACCTGCTTCTTGCCAATGCATCTTTTTTTTTGGTGAAACAAATCCTGAAGATAGGAGAGTCTAAATAAACCTTTCCAGTGTATCAGCCTCAGTACTTGAGGCCCTAGAGGGGTCACCTGTCTGGCTTTAATCTACTTGCTTATGTATCACATCCATGTTATTTTGGGTGTCACAGGACACCTGAGCAAAGCTCCAGCTGCCTGTGAGCTGTGTGTGATGGAGCAGCACACACAGCTCGCAGAAAGCACGAGGAGACGTGGGGAACTGCACTGGGAACTCAAAACTGCTCCTAAATTTGATCCAGCCGCTTAAAAACAGTGGGTGGACCTGGTGGTGAAGTGAGGTATTGATATTTAAAGCTGTCTTGAAGGATGCAGCCAGAGACGTGACACCCAGCAGTGAACTGCGAAGGTGAGACATGCTCTGGTTTCAAAATTCACCGAGAAAACGGGGAGAGCTTGGAGCTCTGGATCTGCAGCGCCTGGAGAGGCTCGGCAGAAGCCTCAGGAATGGGATGGAATTGAACACCCACTGCTTTTGAAGCCATAAATTAGTCAGTTAAACCCACTGTTGCACAGAATGCTGTGCAGGCTCCTCTATTATCTGCTATATAATAAGCACATGTGAGCTGGGGGTGTTAGAGGCAGAACCTGTTGTGGCCTCGCTGTGGGATGGGGGTGCTCAGGCTGGCAGTTCCCCTGCTCTCAGCCATATCCCTGCATCCCAGGGTATCTTCCATGTCTGTGCTTGCCACCTCCAAGCTTCAGAGTCTTGGCTGCAGTGACAGCACGTGGCGCAGAGAGCCAGAGTTTAGCCTGACTTAAAATGAAAACTAATTAATCAATTCTGTGTTTTCCATCCTACAATGCCACTGGTGAAAGCGTCAAGATGATAACTGTGGATTCAACTGCTCATTTGAAAATATTGAGCAATTAGACAAGTTTATGGCAATATTATTTCCTGCCACCAGAGATGCTTCATGATACTACTAATTGTAGCGATAATTAATCCATCTCATTTTCAAGCACGCGGCTGTAGTTCATGGGAGTCTGGCAGGGACAGGAGCCACAGAGTGTGGGGGCCCATTATTTTCTCTCTCTCTTTAATTGTCAGTGTGTGAAGAGGTGCTGGGCTGTGGCTCCTTAAGGTGAGGCTGGGGGTTCTGGGGGATCCTCATGTCTGGGCACAGGGTACTGAAGGCAAAGGGACACGAGGAGCCAATTTGTGCCCTGCTCTGGCAGTGGGCAAGAAAGGACATTGCAGAGCAGCTGGAATGTTTTTGGTTTTGCTGAACATGCACAAACCATTTTTGAGCCGTTTTTCCTCCCTAGCCAGACTGGGAGGCTGATGGCTATGGCTGCAGGATAACCTACAAACCCCACTTGGAAAACCAATGTTTGTATGAAACACCTTAACTTGTTTTAGTGCCTTTCTGTTGCTTTTGAGTATCACAGGGGATGCCTCATAAATTCTGTAGGAATAGGAGTCCCCAGACTATGCAGGGAGAGGGAGACCTTTCCAATCCCATGAGTCAGAGCTGGTCTCTGAAAGGAGCAGCCTCTGCCCAGCCTGGAGTGTGCCCGACTCCAGCCCTTCTGCAATGGCAGTTTAATTTCTCACTGACAAAAATAGAACAGTTTGCATTTCTGGAGACCCTTTGGCTCAAGGAGCTGGAGTGCTGCAGTGGGCATGGATGAACCATTTCTCATGGCTCATCTGTTGGTAAGGGACAGAATAGTGGCTTTTTCCAGAGGGGAAAATGAAGCATAGACTATCTGAGTGGCTTGCTGAGATGCTTCCAAACACAAGGAAGGCAGGTCTGACATAAAACTTAGAAGTCCAGCATGCTTCTGCTCAGCATGGGAGATGCTCCTGCTTCTTAGAAGAGAGTGAAAGGAAAGGAGAGTTTTGTTTTCTCTTTTATAAATCAAGGATGGGCAAAGAAAAAGCTGTAGGAAGGATGTAAATGTTTTGTGTTTTACTTAAGGTAAAGCTTCTTGTTGCTTACTGGTGCTCACAAAGCTGATTGACAGACTACATGATAATATCAAGGAGTTTAATGAAATCTACTGATACCCGTTAGAGGATGTGGAATTTGGATGCACAATTAAATCAGGCCAGAGGTTTAGCTCCCCTGTGCCAACTGGGGGACTCTGGAAGCATTTGCATTCCTGGGGTCTTGCTCCTCAATCATTTAATTGATGACAAGAAGCTCTGCTATAGCAGGGAGCTGGGGCTGAAGGGAGTAGAATCCATCAGTTGTTGCAAGCACGGAGGCTCCTGGACTCCTGTAAATCCTCACCAGGTGGCACTTGGTGAGGCAGATCTGGCTGGCAAATACAGGATGGGTGAGGGACCATCCTAGGGAGGGGAGAGGGTCAGCCAACCCACTGGAGCTCTGCTGACAGCAGGGATAACGAGGAGCATCTCTGTCTCTGCTGTCTCTAACTTGGTTAACCTGTGCTGGGCAGGGAGTGTTTGCTGCTGTTGGCAGCAACATTAAACCCGTCTGGGGTTAGTGCTGCTGAGGCTGAAGCTGGTTTTGAGAAGAGGTGCTTTAGCTTAGCCAGCTAGGCCAGCATGCAGGCTTTCATCAGGGATCCAGAATTAAAATAATCCCCCATCAGCGATGGACAGATTTGTTCTCTGGAGGCCTCTTCTAAGCCCGTTGCCACCTTACATGGCTTTGCCTCTTGGGTTTCTGAGCTGAGGCTGATGGGGACTGACAAGCCCTGATTATGCAAAGTACCGGAGGCGACGGGCTGCCGGCATGGGATTCGGCTCGCCTCGCTTCCTGCCGTTTGGTCTGTTATTAGGGAGCCACAGGAAGAAAGTAGGTCCTGCTTATCCAAAAATAACCGCGGTGCCCTGATGGCGAGTGCCGAGCGGGGCTGTGCGGGAGCCGCTCCGCGCCGCTTTGGGGTGCGCACAGCGCAGGCTGTTGGTGCGGGGTCTTTTGTGCGAATCCGCCGTTTCCATGACAACCCGAGCATCACATGGGGACCGCGGCGTGTGAGCGCTGCGCCCCCAGCGCGGCTCCCGCGACGCCCCGACGGCCGGCGGGGCCCGGGCAGCCTGGGGGGCGCGGGGGCAGCCGGGCTCGGGGCTGGGGGCACCGGAGCTGCCAAACCCGCGCCCCTGCGTGGTGGGGTGCGAGGGAAGGAAGGGAGCTGGCACCAGGGCGTGGGACCAGGCGTTCTCCCCAGTCTGGGGCTTGGCCGGGGTTTAGTCGAGGGGAGTCTGTTCCTGCAGGGAGGTGCCCACAACAGCCGGGTCCCCGCGCCAAGGTGCCTCCTTTCCTCGCCATGCCAGGGCAAGTGAGTCCCTCCCCTCTGCCTCTGGCTCCAGCAGCCCCTCCATCTCGGTGCAGCCTCTGCAAAGCCTGCACGGGTTTGCTTTTAACCCTTCTCTCAGTGGGTTTCTGGGCTGTTCCTGCTGCTAAGTAAGGGTCGAGCTGTGCTGGAGTGAGAGACAGAGCCCCATCCTTGAAGTGTGCAGGATGCAGAATCACTGCCCTGAGGCACAAAATGTGATTGCTCTCTGTTCAGTTCCTACAAACTGTATTAAGCAGTCTCAATATATCAATCTCCTCTTCAAAATGTATTTTTATTCAAGTCAGCACATGTCTGCAATTAAACCCTGCTACATGATGTAGTGTGAATAATTAGAACAATTCATGTGCATAAGGGGATACTCACATTTGTAGGGAAGGGATGATGCCACTCCCAGAACTGCAGAACCCTCTAAACTTGGCAGTGTCCTTTCCTCATCCCCCCTGGGGCAGTTCGGGGCATGGAGGGCTTGTCTCCGCTGCACACTCAGATCTGTCCTTTGCTCTCTGAATTTGTGTGCCTGTAATTTCCTTCTCTTGCTTTTTGTTTCCACTTCAGACAGGCAGGAGGTCAAAAAGTCACTGGCTGGATTTTACTGCCACGTGTAAGCTCAGGTCTCATCCTTTGCTCCCCTGCCAGGTGGGTGCTGTGCTGCCTGGCATGGGGCAGGTAAGGGCTGCAGGGGCACACCTGGAGCCTTGGCCCTGCTGGTCTTCTGCCTGGAGGCATCACCTGTCCCTCCTGGCCTCCCTCTGCCAGAGGGCACTGCTTTTTCTGATGTGTTCATCAGGCTATTTTCTGGCTTGGTTCTATTTATAAATGCTACCTTGATGATTAGGTGAGGAGATGGGAACATCTGGCACCTTTCCTCCCACCCCAGAGCTCCTGAGTCTTGGCAATTCAGTGAGACATCCCTGGCAATTTCCTCCCCACGGCGGAGGAGCTTTTTTTAAAAGACTGCATCTTTTTAAAAACATGATCTCCATCCACTGAGAGGACACTGGTGCTGTCTGAGTGCCCTTTTCTTAGTCCTGGCAAACACAGAATCCCAGAATGGTTTGGGTTGGAAGAGACCTTAAAGCTCATTTCGTTCCAGCTCCCTGCCATGGGCAGGGACACCTTCCACTAGCCCAGGTTACTCAGAGCCCCATCCAGCCTGGCCTTGGGTGCTTCCATCAAGAAGTCAATCCCACTAAAGGAGCAACTTGCCTGCTTACTCTGGGGGAAGCTGTGTGAAGTTGGGCATTGGGGTTGCTCAGGTTGAGCCTCATCTGCACCGAGGTACCATCTCTGTTGCTCTCCACAGCCTCTCTCTGTGTGCTGACACATGCAGCAGCCACGTGCAGGATCCCTCCTGCTCCCCAGCTCATGCCACACACAATCTTGTTCTGATTTTCAAGGCTCCAATAAAGCGTGTCAAAATGCATCAAAGACTGAGTGCAGGAGTGAGGCAAATTGACTCTGTGGAGGATTCAGGGAATGGAGGGAATAGGTATAAACCCCCAACCAAACAAGAACTGCAGCGAAGGTGAAGCATGGCAGGGATGGCAGATGTACAGCACAGCTGGAGGAACATGGAGCATCTTTGATTTGGCAGGAGAATGGGAAAACCTGAAAATAGCACATGCATCCTCTGGAGATGTGGCTCCAAGGGAGCTCTTCGTGGGCAGGGACATGCCACCATCACCTCTGGGATGCAGGACTGTCTGGACTCCATTACATCACTTGCTGTTGAGGGCCCTGCCCTGGGAAGGGCTCACAGAATCACAGAATAGTTGGAGCACCTTGCCAGGAGTCTGGTCCCTGAGACACTCAGTCCATCACCTGTTGGTTGTGGTGCACCAGGAATTCCTGCATAGGTTCATTTTTCCCATTGCCCAGTAGAGGACAAGGATTGCCATGTGATAAAGCACTGGATTCAGCAACTTGTGTTTTTCCAGTCAAGAGGAAAGAAAAAAATTGTGGTCCCTTATCCAATTTACTCTTGAAGGCCTGTAATCACCTTTCCCAGAATTAACAGCTTCTGAAACCTCTGTACTGGGGCATGAGAGAAGTGGCAACTGAGCATGTGCACAAATGCCAAATACAAACAACAAGCCAAAAATTAAATGTCCTGACTTTCATGTTATGAATTATTTGTGGCTTTTGCTGCTGTCACTCTCCTGTGGATTAACATCTCATGTAACACCTCCTGTTTTCTTCTGTTGTTTAATTTGTCTTGCAATAAAAAGAAAAAAAGTCTTTACTAATAATTAATGTGCTTTCAGCAACTCTGTCGCTGTGCTCACACTGAGGCATCTGAAGAAATGCAAAACTGCCTTTTGAAGTGCCTGATTTCCCAGTATGACGATGGTTGAGCCTGTTCCGTGAGTGCAATTCTCCTCCTGCTTTTATCACCTTGAGATGGAGCACTCGGGGTGCTGGAGGCCACAGCAGCCTCCCAGCACTGGGAAAAGGGCTGGGATGGGGCAGCCCAAGGCAGTTCTGTGCTGCTGGATCTCCCAGTCACAGGCAGGACAGGACACCCATCCCATGGCCACAGCAGGACCCGTTCTCTGGGTCTGGATCCCAAAAGCACTTACTGCAGGGGCACTTCACCACTCCCCTGTGTGACAGGGACACATTCAGCACATGTCCCTGTCTGGTGGGATTCAGCTGCTGCAAAGCATTGCCTTGAAAAGGAATTTGGCTTTGCCTGTGTGTCTGATGTCAGTTGTGGATTGCTGTCCTCTAATATTTAGTGCAACTTAGTTAGCATCTTTCTGGCTGTTGCCAAAAACTGGAGTCAGCCCCGTCAAATTGATTTTCATTGAGCTGTTACAGTCACTGAAACTGCTGAGGAGAATCGCAGCCATATGGCACAAGGTACTGCAAACGAGGTCTCCTGTGACACACTGAGCTCTTGCTGGAGATGCTGAGCTGACACGTGCAGAGATCACAGATCTGGAGCAGGGAGGGGACTCTGCACTGGACTGCAGCACAGGAGGCCACAATAAACCCCCCTGAAAGAGGCAAAGTGATGAGAGGTTGTGGTGGAGGCCCTGCCATGTCCCCACCTGAGGCAGAGGATTCCAGGTGTTTCAGACCAAGTACTTCTACTCAGCACAGTGCTTTGAGTCCAGGTGACAAGGCTGCAAATCCCACGTTAATTCTTCAACTCTCAGCAAGAAAAGCCTCTGAGAGTGTTGAGGGACACATCCCACACTGCTCAGCAGCTGTGTGTCCCCTCGAGTGTCCCTCACAGCTGAGGACATGCTGTGGGCAGGGAAAACCCTCCTTTTTGACAGACAGGGCTGTGGGGTGAGCTCAGCCCAGGGCTGGTCAGTCCTGGAGCAGTCAGGCACGTGTGGGCAGGGAGAGGCACAGTGGAATTCAGTGATTAGAAATACATAAATATTAATTGCTTATGAACTCCCTTTATGAGACTTGCAGGCAGAAGAAGTTAATAAATCACTGCTCGGATTAAGCCACAGAACAGCACTGCAGAGTGTGTGTGAGACAGAAGCAGGGAAGGGGAGCTTTCCTGGAGAGGAGGAAGCACTTGTTCTAGGCCAGGCTCCCACAGCACAAAGCTGTTTTCTTTTCCCCAGAGTTTCATGCCTAGTCTGCCTCGTGCTGCAGAGGGGAGCCCTTGCAGCTATGCACAGGTGCCACCAGCTGGGGCCACCTCCTGTGACCTCGCTGGGGCTGCAGCATCGCTGTACCAGTCCCTTTTCAGGAAGCAAAGGATGGAACAGAGTCCCTGTGCAGATCCCCAGGGGAATATCAGCCCTGGACCTTCCCTATGGTCTGTGTGTGAGACCAGCCAGTGCCACCCTGGGGACTGTGGCAGTTTAAAAACTGTGACATGGAAATGGGCGTGTTCACACATTCATTTCACTGCATGTTTTCCTGGACATCCTTTGGCAGTTGCTGATGAAGAGACTTTTGCTCTTCAGTTGCATTTCTGTGGGACAGGTAGGTCTGTTTTCTCAAGTCAATGGCTGGTACTTCAGTTTAAGCTTGTGCTGGAGCTGTCTTGGTTTCAGTGGCAACTTTGCAAGGGTGGTTTGTATAAATGGGTGCTGGCAGTGGATTTCTTGGGTGGAAATCTGCCTTGCTAAGGTAAATCTATTATTTTTTGTCAAAATTTAATTTCACCCAGGGCAGTTATTGTTAGCAGAGCTTTCTAATTATTTTTAATAGCCAAGCTTACATATACTTGAATCCTTGCAGCAGTTTAGCCTAATATATTCATGCAAAAGCATGAAGAAAGCTTTTCTTCTGTTTGTTCTCCTGTTCCCTCTAATCCCCATTCCTCTCTCCTTTGCCTTGCTGTCCTTCTCATCACTGTGAAAAAGCAGTGCCTGGGAAATCAGCAGTGAAACCCTGGGCCAGGATCCCAGGCATGAGGACGCTCATGTGCTCAGCCAAAGGGACTCTGCCATCCTGCAGGCTTTGGCAATGCCAGGCTTGCTGCCCTTCCCGAGGGCACAGGGACACACCTGGATTTGGGAGCAGGGCAGGAGAACGGGAGCTTCTGTTGGGTCTAACTGTGCTCTGGGTGTGTTATGTG
This sequence comes from Hafferia zeledoni, assembly GCA_035583235.1. NCBI lineage: Eukaryota > Metazoa > Chordata > Aves > Passeriformes > Thamnophilidae > Hafferia > Hafferia zeledoni. Next base: position 1,565,225 of record JAWWEV010000059.1, read on the forward strand.
AAGGTCTGCTATTCCAGAGAGACTTTTATGAGGTAACTCAAATAGTTACACATGAATTGTGCTGCAAGCAATACATCATCAGCATAACCACCCTGTTCTCCTGGTGCTGGACCTGCAATATCGAGGGGAACACATCCCACACCTGGATCAGCACTTCCTGCTTAGAGAAACACCTGAGATCCTGTTCCTGGATAAGCCTCTTCAGCCCCTACTGCTGTAAAGGGAGACAGATGATTCCAATCGAGGAGGCAGAATAGACCTGGGCTCTGTTAGCAGAGCACGGGGAGCTGAACTAATACTGAGAAGCTTTTGATTTACTCTGATTTTTGCAGTGAGGGTTAGTCCTGTGAGCATTGCAGGCTGCATGCAAATGAAGGTGATGTTACCTGACTCTGCCTTGGTTGCTGGATTGGGGTTTAACGAGGTTCTTTGGTATGCCTTGTGTCGATCTGTTGTAGTTTAAGTGAGATTTCTTCCCCCTACTTTGTTTTCCCTTTGATGCGATTTTGCAACACTTCTTGTACTCCTAAAAGGGCCTTTTGGTGTCTTTGAAAGTTTCTTAATGCAGCATCTCTCTGGACAGAGTAAATGAAGATTAAACCTAGGCAGATTGCAAGAGAAAACAAGCAAATGTCTTTGCAGAATCAAAATGCAAGGGCAGCAGTGGAGGAGCTCTGAGACTTGTGTCTTTTGTCTGATAAACCAGAACACCTGAACAAACCTTTTCCTGAAGCTGGGGCTGGCTGGTCTCTCTAGGCTGGGAATCTCTGATGTTAACTCAGTTACTTGTTTGCATAAAACACACAGGGACCCCAACAACTGTGGGACAGCAGGACACTGGGGATTTGGCACAACCACCTCCAGCTCTGCCATGCACCCAGCACTGACTGGCCTTTCTCCACCTGACTTTGTCTGCTAATGACACCTCATAGCCTGTTCATTTCCATATTTTTCTTTCCAATCAGTGGAATGAACTCTATAAAAGCTGTATTATCAGTCTTCATTGTGCCCAGGTTTGTTATAACCGTGAATTAATAGACTTTATCTTGGCATAAGTCAGAAGGCATCAACCTCTCTCTTCCCTCTCAATTTGCACAGGGGTTGGTTTTAAGTATTCTCTCTATGAAGCTGCTTCTGTTGTTTTCTGGCTCTGCTTGGGTTTCAGTCTGTTTTAAGTCTCAACGTTCCTAATATGCTTCTTCATTATGAGTTCAGAGGAGGATGCTATGAACAGAGGAGTGTGTTCCTGTGAACCAGCACACTCAGCAAGCTGGTTCTGTAGGTGTAAGTGTCCTCATTGTAGGTGCAAGTGTCCTCTTTGGAAGTTCTGGGGAACACACAAATATCGAAACAGCTGCTGGAGAACAGCTCAGCCCAGTAAATCAGCTGAGCAATCTCCTTTCACTTCTAAATCGAGGAATACAGCAGAATGCTCTTCCAGCTTAAAACCACCTTCCTCCAGATTGTAATGCTGTTTGCCTTTTCTATAAAACTCTTTATAAGCTCAGCAGTGTTGTATAACAAATGGTTAAGTGTGTTTTGAGCCGTGAGAAATCTCTGCTACAGCTGGTTCTGTACGTGGTGCTTCTGCATAGGAAAGGTGATGGAGAAGAACAGACATTCACAAGGAGCTCCACACATGGATATTGTGGCAGGGCAGCACAGGAACCTGTGCTGTGTCTGTGGCCAAAGGTGTTCAGGGGTCTGGTGCTGCTTTGGCACAGGTATGTGTCCAGCTGCTCCCACTGCAGCAGGGAAGGGGACATGCCACTGGTCCCCAGCAGTGCCTGGGAACCACCCAGGGTGAGGAACAAACTCCTGGCATGGACTGGTGCTGTATAAACCTGGGGACATGGTGTGGACTGTCATATTTGCACCTGTATAATGTTGGTTTTGTTCCCTCCTGGCCATGAGAAGCACTGGGCTCAGGGGTTGCCCTGCTCTGTTGGGCCCTTGTCAGACACATCTGTAACTGATTCTGCCTCTTGTCTCTTCTCTCTGTCCTGAACAGATGAAATCCTCTGACATCGACCAGGAACTGTTCACTGAGAGCTACTGCAAGGTGTGCAGTGCTCAGCTGATCTCCGAGTCGCAGCGCGTGGCCCATTACGAGGTAGGATGTTCTTGTCTGTGGCTGTGCTGTCGCAGTTCCTCTGGAAAACTCGGCATTCCAAGAACTGCTTCTACTGGTGGAGTCTCACTCTGTCAGTGATGCCACTGCAGCCGTGTCTGCTGCATGTCTGGCTTTTCCTTCTGTCTGAATTTGCCAAGTCAGGCTGCCTTTTAGACAGAACTGAAGGAAACACCGTTAGCAAGGAGGGCAATTAAGAGTGCAGCAAAACGAGCTCAGGTTGTATTAAATTTGCTGCACTGTGCCTTGCTGAGTGGGAATCACTGATTGTGCAGGGAATAGATTAGTATTTGGGAATGTATTTAAGCGCCTAAGAGGAAGCAAGCAATGAACAATTAGAAAGTGTGGATTATTAGAGACATGTTGCAACAGCAATTAACAGCACTGCATATCTTCAAACCAAACTTAAATACATTCCTATTAGTAAGGAGGAAATTATTGAGGGATATGCTGATGTAAAATCCTTCAGGAAAGGAAACCCACTGCCTTTCTGTGTGTCTGCTCCCTGCACTGTGGGGAACGTGCTCCAAGCAAGTCTGCAGCAGCCTGGGGTGGATCTTGCCATGGTGAGGGCTCTCAGTGTTCACCCAGTGGGAGAACACATTTTCAGGTCCAAATGCAGAGGAGGTGCAGGGTCTCAGTTTATGGCTGTGCACAAGGGGGCAGAGCACAGTCCATGGTATGAACTACACAGGGACTGTCCTCCCCCAGGGATGTCAGCCCGAGGAGGGACATGTCACATGGTCCAGCCTCTCCTGGAGGACTCCAGGAGAAGTGATCCATGTTTACATCATTTATATTACATAGCATGTGTATACAGAATAAACCATATTAACTTCGTATATTTGTCATATATAATACAGAGACAATATAGATATTTAGATAATACGGAATAATTCAGTTAAATTTGGTGGACTTGGAAGTCTCCAGCCTAAATAATTCTGTGATTCTGTGTGAAGAGTTGGGGATGAGGGACCTCTGCACTCAGAGGAGCTGTATTTTGTTCCTGCTTTTGGGTACACAGAGTCTGTAGTGTTCCAGCAGACACAGAGTTTGTGCCCAGGGACCTGGAAGATGAAGTTTCCCCAAACATTTGCTCTGACTCGAGTGTTTTGTAATAGATATACAGTGGAGACATTTGTGTGGCCAGTGGAGACATACAAGGAGCTTAATGTACGTGATCCGAGGATGCTGTGCTGCATTAATTAACAATGGGAACAAGGATGCACGTTTCCTTGTAAGGCACTTTACATGTCTGTTTGGGTGACTTTCTTAAGAGCTCTGCTGTAACTGCTCCTCTGGCTGCCCTTGGTGTGCAGCAGAGATCCCTGGCAGCTGCTGGGAAGTCGAAGGCTGAAGTTTTAGGGACACCTTTCAGGTCTTGATCCTGGGCACTGTGGGTGCAGAATTTCGCCTACAGGAGGCAGGAGCATCGATGCAGAAATGGGAGCAGTGCCTGGTGAGCCACAGGGTGCTCAGCCAATCTCTTCTCCTCTGCTCCTGTCACTGTAGGTATGAGCTGAATCATTAATTCATAGCAGATGTTTTTGAAATGTGGAAAACAACACGGTTTTCTGTTGTATATTTTAGTGCGAGGTGTTGTGCTCGTTTGTCATCCCCTGTGAAATCCCAGCAGACGCTGGAGACGTTTGGCACAGTAATGTCATTCCCAAATCGTGCCTGTGGGTTGCATAACACGGAACAGAGGGATGGAGGGAGTGAACTGGGGAGTTTGCTCAGGTGGCCCTGGGGCTGGGGGTGCCCCTGCCCTGTGGCTGTGCCACGTTTTGCCTTGGCCTTGCAGCAGCTGCTGCCTTGGTGGAGAGGTTCATCCCTTTGGGGCATCTGTTCTGGTCACCACTCTGAAGTGTGACAGGGAAAAAATCCAGAGGTTTTCCAGGGAGGTGGAGCTGGGTGCTCCATCCTGCTGCCTGAGGCTGCCAGCCCTTGCTGCAGGCCATTAGTTAATAACAGGAATGTAAAATTCACTGTTTCTTCCTAATTGACAAAGTAGCTGCTCACAATTTTCATAGCTTTTTTCCCCCTCCTTCTTAATTTTAAAAAGTTATATAATTAAAACCCAATTCTTTTCATAGGGGAAATATCAGCTTCAGAAGACTTAAATTTCCTGCAAATCCCTTTTCAGGAGCCCCCAGGGTGGACACCCTGGCTGCCCACAGGCACTGCTGTCTCTGTGTCTGCGCAGCTGGGGATGCTGGGCTTTGTTTTGGTCAGCATTGCCCTTACCCTGCTTGAGTCAGAGCCTGGAGAGAAAGGGGATTGATCCACTGCCTCGCTAGTGCAGTTGAGTGAGCTCTGCAGCCCTTGTGCCAGGGACTGGGATCTTGGCTCTCTGTGCATGCAAAATAAGACATTTCTCTGTAAGAAAATAGAGGGAAACAGCCTATGAAAGGGGGATGTTTTTATCTTGCCAAACAGAAATAGTCAATTCCAATCGCTGTCTCGTCTCCTTCTCCAAATCACCAACCAATGACTCTTCTCTTCTTCTGCACTACTTTGCCAGGAATAAAAAATAATTTTATGTCAGTCACACAATATTAAGCGATATTATTTCCAAGGGCAAGTGTAGTGGAAAAATGACAAAAGGATCAGAGTGTTTGCAGCATATTTTTGCTTCCAACTTGACAGACAGCAAATTCTGCCCTTATTTCATGTGCTTTGTGTAACTGCATTTCTGGCTTTGTCTGATGCATCTGCTGTGCCCTGGATCTCCTTCCCATGTGGGTGAAACTGCCAGGTCCTGCCCTCCTCTCCAGGGTTCACCCCAGGACAGAGCTGAGCCCAGTAGCTGCCTTGGGATGTTGGCTTGTAATGACATTCCCAAAGGAGGAAGCACTTTAATGAGCCCTGTGCACACTGTGGTGCTGAGGGTCCCAGAGGGTTGGTGCCACACAGCTTTTGTCTCACTGGTTGGTGTCGATGCCCAAAAGAATGTGCACTTGAACATTTTAATTGTTAAAGCAAGTGACTATCTTAATTTGTCCCTTGAAGTATCAGAAAACTCCCTTCCCTGGAATAAAGCATCCAAATGTGGATGCCTGAGACAACCCCTGCTGGGAGACTCTCTGTGCTGCAGTGACGTGCCAGGAGTCCCCTGGGTGCCCTGGTTCCCCCTTCCTCCTGGGGAGGGCCAAAAGGGAATGGGAGCAGAGAAAGGCAGGGTGATGCCATTGCCAGGTGGCCACACAGGGGGTGATGGCCAGTGCAGAGAGTGAATTTCACTCTGCCTCGTGTCCCACTGTCGATGTGCTGTGCTTGCTGCAGTAACACTGAAAGTCTGTGCCCCAGACTTGAGTTCTTTCTTTTCTGTGTCTCTGCATCTCATCTCTCTAGAGCCAGAAGCCTCTTTGCTGTTGGATTCTCTCAGGATCACCCGTAAATTAACACTTCCTTTCAGCTCTGTCTTTGAGAGGTTGTATCAATCACTTTGGTGAGCTGCTCTGTAAATTAAAAAGCTAAAAAAAACAAAACAGAAAGAGCTAAGGTTTCTTAGTTAGCTCCAAGTCCTCATCTCTATGTAGAAGTGTTCACAGCCATTAGGAAGATGTTTCCATTTATTTTCATGTTTGCTCTTGAAAATCCTGCAGGAAAATTGCCTCATATGCAAAGTTGCTCTCAGTTTTCACCCTGAGCTGCACATTCATCACCACATTTGCTCCTCAAGCTGCTATAATGCTTTTCTCCATTGTAATCTTTATTGCTTCAGGTGTTCAGATGGTACTTTGCTTTTCCATTTAAAATGAAGGAAGGTGCTGGGTCTGGAGGAAGAGCAGCCCAAGAAGGTGCAGTGCAATTGTCAGCTCACCCCCTGAGAGAAGGGAATGATGCCTGAATGCTCTCAGTGGAGCAGCAGGGGAGGGCAGAGGCAAAGCATATTAAAATTCAAATGCTGAGGAAGCTGGGGAGAACAAATAAAGTGCCATGCCCTTTGGCTCCTCTCCGGAGCTGAGTGCTCTTTGGAATTTCCCACTCTGTCTCCGGAGCGGAGCAGGGGAGCGATATCGACAGGCTCATCAATACTCCTTGTCTGCGTGGGCTGGAGCAGGGCTGGGGTTAATCTGCTTCCAGTTGGGCTGTCCTTGGCTGGAAACGGCATGAAGCGATGGCTTGTCTGAAGGAATAATAAACATTGTTTACTATTGGCACATTAGTGCCTTAAGGATCAAGATGTGTGTGCTCAGAAAGGCAATCCTGTGTCTGAAATATTAATGCTCTGCAAGAGCACATACTCTATTTAACAAAATAAATGCTGTGCTAGAAAGCAAGGAGCTGGAATGTTCTGTTTCTGCTCCCAGCTCCCTGTGTGAGATGCTGCAGGCATTTCCAGGATGGAGGAGCGGAAAGGATGTGCTTCAGCTGGAAATAAAGGCTGCACAGGGCTCTCGTGTGTCGGGGCTCTGCTGATGTCAGAGATCATGGAAGGGAAGGTGACATTTGCTGGCCAGGATCTCTCTCCTGTGTTCTGCCACTGCTGCTGCTCACCTGTCACATTGTGTCTTGCTTTGGTGGCTGTAACATGTAAATCCTTCAGAGGATGAAGGAGGAGGGGACATCCTACCTGTTGTTCCTACATCCTTCCCTACCACTGCTGGAATCTGCTCTGCCATGGTGTCCATGGGTTTTGGTGACTCAGACATTACTGTTATCCTTCAGGTTGGGCTGGTGTTTGGTAGAAGAACCTTGGCTTGAGGAGAAAAAGCTAATGAGGGCATGTTTGTGTTGCAGAGATGCTGAAGGTGCTGCTCCGTTCTTTGTGTGTGCAGATTCCTTGGCACCCAGTTCATGTTGTGGTAACAGCCCCGGTAAAATATGCTGAGGTCAGCGTGGCCACCCACTGTATATGAGAGAGGTGGGTGGGTGCCAGTGTTTGAGGGCCCAGGGCTCGTGCTGCCTGTCCCCTGTGCTGTACACAGTCCATGGGGACACACAGGACAGCAGCAGGTCCTCCGTCACATCTGCTGCGGGAACCAGTGGAGATGGGATGGGACTTTACAAGGCTCTGTGTTACTGCTCTGTTGTCAGCATTTATGGCTGAACATTACTTTTAATGCACTCCCAGTGTCAAAATGTATTGCTAAACAGCAGCAACAGCAGAGCAGATGAAGCCCTGAGCTGAGCACAGTGTCCTTCCAGGCTGCCTCTGTGCAGAGGTCTGTTGCTTGCTAAAAATAGCTGAAGTTCAAAGGTCCTTCCAGAGCAGTAGTGAAGCAGGCTGGGAATGGGATTCCAGGGTTAGCAGTAATGGAGAGGCACAAGGGATGTCACATTAAGCCTGCATGGAGTGAAAGCAATGAAAGGTTGCTCTGCTACCCAGGAGGAGCTTGCGCTGGCCAGTGCCCCCAGGAGAAGTCCTGCAGCTCTTGCCTTTCCACAGCATTCCCTTCCTGTTCCCGCTGCACAGGAGGGCACCTCTTTGTTCCAGGTATTCACTCTTGCTGTCTTTAAAATATTAAACTTGCAACCCGTGTTTGGATGGGGGTTCCAAGTGTTTGAAAGCAGAGTCTCTCGTTCTGCTCATGTGTTGTGACAGAGCCGCCCCCGTGCTCGGGGCTGGCGGGCGCTCGGCAGTGACTGGCACTGACGTGCTGGAGCAGGGATTTGTTTCAGACACTCACACTGGAATGGGAACAACAGCATCACAGCTGGTGCTGCTGCTCTGCAGAGCCAGTGCTGGGCAGCTCCTGTGCACGGGAGATACTGAGTTCGTGTTCACTCTTGCTGCCCACTTGGTACTGGGGTGGTGGGGCTGTACCAGCAGTGAAGTTCACCCACACCTGGAACATTGGTACCCAATGGCAGCTTGGCCTGAGCTGAGGAGCCTGAGCTGCAGCTGCAGACAAGCAGGAAGGGTTTAGCTTCCTGTGTGGAGCACATTTCAGAAGTTCCCAGCCTACTCACTCTGTCCGTGTGTCACCTTTCCCTTGGCATGTTCATGAAATCATAGATTGAATTGGATTGGAAGGGACCTTTAAAGGTCTAGTCCAACCCCTGCCAAGGGCAGGGACACCTTCAGCTCCATCAGGTTGCTCAGGGAGGTGCATTGCCTGGAAAAATCCCTCACCACAGATGGGGAGGTAAATGCATGGTTGCATTCATGTAGGTGTAAGATCCACTGCAGAACGTGAGGGAGTGATGTGAGAAGGGACTTCTGGTAGGTCTGGGGAGGAGCAGATCCTGTGGTGACCCTGGGTGTTGTAGGACAGGTTGGTGGGTGCCAGGACCATGTGAGCCACGTTCTGAGCCCGGCTGCTCCTGCCATGTTGTTCCAGCAACAGCCTCTAAGTAGTTATTTCCTCTCTGCAGGGTCCCCAGCAGTGTGTTGGACAAGAAATACTTTGTCTACTGTCAAAATCAATATAGGAAGTGGTAAAGTTAAAGATCACAGCTGCAATGGTGATTCCTGAGACTGGAAATTCATGCTCAGGATCCACACTTGGAGTCAGCTTGGGAAGCTGGGAGGAATGATCACAGATGTGGGGAAGATGAAGGGAGCTGGTGGTTGCTTGGCTGAATAGATCATCAGTAATTGCCTTTACATGTAAACAAATTCATGCCCAACCCAGTAATGTTCCTCTCTGTTGTTTTGAAGCAGCTGGTTTGATGGGAGTGAAAATTCAGCTGGGCACTCAGGAACTGGGGACACCAATCTGTGTGCCCAGGAAGGCACAAGAACGAGTAGGCGCTTTTTAAAAAATTAACTCATGGAGGAAAAGGGGAAGTTGATAGAAATGACCATAAATTATAAATGAGGCTTTGCAAAAATTACAAAGGAAGAAAAGGGACATTGACAACCAGCAGTGTCTGGAATAACAGCGTGAGTTTGGCTCTGGGTGGACGACGGGGATCTTGACAGGGTTTGCTGGTCGCGTGGGTAGGAGAGGCAGAAAAGGGAAGGAGTTTGCTGAAAATACTTCTGCCCTCTATTTAAAAAATGCAGAGGATGTTGTTATATCACAGAGGGAGGAATAGATTGGTTCTGTTCCAGTAGAAATTTGGAAGTTAGGCAGCGATTATGAAATCCAGGGTAGTGTTGTTTGAGTTGGCAGGTCCAGTAATTCACAAGCAAGTGTATGGAGTGCACTGGCCACGCTCTCAGCACCATCAGGGCTGACCCTCCACGGGCTTGGAAAGTGGAGGAAGGTTCCAGGAGAACATGAGTGCAGAGCCAGGCAGGGCAGCACTGGGGGACCCGCACTGGGAGCTGGAGCCCTCCAGCTTGGCACAGCTCCTGGGCACAGCAGGCTCGATGAAAGGGGCTGGAGGATGATGTAATTGGGTTTCTGCACAACGTTTGGAGAACTGGGCCAGCCAAAATAACTTTCTCTCTTTTGATGAGATTACAAGTAGGGCCAATACAGATAATAAAGTTGGTGTGATCATGTGACTGTATGTTGCATGGCAATTTAATTAAGAAACTGCCAGTGCACAAAGAAACCAACAGTGTACACTAAAAGGATTAAAACCCAACCCAGGGGCTTCTGAAAAAGAATTTTTGATGAACTAAGAGAAGCTGCAGCCGTTTGGGCTGCTGGGGTGGTTCCTTCCTTCCTTTTCCACTTGTTTCTCTGCTGGTGCTCAGTGTGGCCACACGTCCCCCAGTGCTGGGGTCCCTCTGGCTGGAGGAGGGAGAGAGAGCAGGAGGAAAAGGGCAGACTAACCAAAACCACAGAGCTTCCAGCACAGGGGGGAGCAAGGATTGATGAAGGGATCTGTGGAGAACAGGAAAGTGAGATCAGATGCCAGCGTAGCACGAGGGAAGGTGCAGAGACAGTTGATTTGAACCTGGTAAGGGCCGATGGGAAGAAGTCCCTCACAAGGTGGTGAAGTGTTTTAGACTGTCTGGACAGCTGGAATCAGTGGTGCAAAGTGGGAGCAGATGTGGGGCTGTGGTGGGGTGCTGAGCTCGTGTGGGTGGGGGTCTCCTCTCCCAGACCCCTGGGCAAACACAGGGATGGGGGATCCGTGTGTGTCTGTGCAGCCTGGCAAGCCCAGGAGGGGAGAGGTGTCCGTCCTCCCCAGAGCTACTGATCTGCAGAGCAGAGATGAGCAGCTCATCATCCAGGGCAGGCAGGGCTGTGCATCCCAAACCAGCCCCTCCAGCTGCCCCCACTCCCACTGAGACCTCACTGCCTGCTCTCGCCACTTGCTCTGGGCAGAGTGTGCTGCAAAACCTGATTTATGCAAAATCAAATTGCATTTCATAGCACAGTTTAGCTCTGCTTTGCCCTTTTATGTTTTAGAGTTGAATTGCCAGAACTCTGCCACGATCCTTTGTATTGGAGTAGATTTGATAGAGATAGAAATGATCCATTTATTTACTTTTATTGATGAGCCTTAGAGTAGCACATGAGCTTGCAATGCAGAATTCTGCAGCAGCTCTGTGAAAACAAGCTCTCTCTCAGCTCCCTGCGTGGCCAGGGCTGGTTTTCAAGCCTACAGTATTAAGCCAGACTTCATGCCTTTGAAAGGTGCTGTTCCCACTACAGACAGGGAAATGAAGTGAAAATGCCTTTGGTGTAACACTCTGTAGAGCTACAAAAGAAATATTCACAGGCACAGAAACACCCTTGTTGCACCCAAGATGAGGTTGTGGTGGCTGTTGGAGGTGCCTGCACAGACTGTGCTGCTTCCAAACGGTGGATTTACACATGTGGCAGGGTTTGTGTTTTCCAAGGCTTGTGCATGTGGTGAGGTGGCTCAGTATGGGAGCTGGAGGTGCCCTGATCCCAGTTTATCCTGGTTTCCTGGCTCCTGTTCGTGGTTCTTCCTTTGGCCCCGCTGTGTGTCTGGCACTTTCCCCCCTTGTGCCTTGGAGCTGCGGATTTTCAGTTGCTTTGCGGAGGGAGAGGAAAACCCTCCGGGCTGTTTGTGAGCAGCACACTAAGAATAATCACAGTGGTCCTGCCGTGCTCCTGCTGGGGTGTTGGGATGATAAATACACATGTAAATGTAGAAAATACCAGAGATAAAATGGATGACAAATGGGCTGTGCTTCCTCCCTCCGCAGAGGGAAGGAGATGCTCACCACGTACAAGCAGAGGCCAGGGAGGATTTTAAGCTCTGCTTTTATAACTGTAGGATAATAAGGCTGCATAAGGAGCTGTGCAGTTTTAGATTATGCCAAACATAAGTTGTTTCCTTACCCTGGCTTTCATAAATCCAAACAAATGCATAAGTAAAGGTGAGAGGTGTTTCACACAAGGCTGAAGCTTTGCTGCCTTTTCACGCCGACGCTTGGGCATCATTTATGGCCCAGCTGAGCGCCATGGAGCAGAACCAGAACAATGACTCCTCTGAACATCTTCCCTTTGCAGTTTACACACACCCAGCAACCCCCCTGCCAAGTTTGTACCCTCGAAACCGAGCAGGCTCTGTGTGTGTGGGCATCGTGAGGCACTGGATGAACTCAGTGAGGGAAGAGCCTCGTGATGGTGGGAGGCTGACTCGAGGCAGGCTGGCTGCTCTGCCAGGTGTCACAGCTCTGCCAGGTGTCACTGCTCTGCCAGGTGTCCATGCTCAGGGAGGGAATCCAGCTGGAATGCTCTGCCCACATCGTCTTTGGGGTGTGTTTGGCTCTCTGTGTGGTGCTTTGGGCAGGAAGCAGGACCGTGGCCAAGCCCCAGGAGTGACGTTGCACCTCCGTCCCTGCATTTCAAACATCTATTTTGTCATTCCCTAATTACACTGGTGCTTTCTGGGCTGCTTATCTGATGGCTGGAGCTGTGATCTGGTGGCTGGAGCTGTGGGGTTTCCTGCACTTAGCTCTGACCGTGGCAGGTCACATTGGCTAAATGCAGCAGGAAGACAAGTTGAGGACAGATACTTGACGTTATTTATCTTGACTGATCTGCTCCATGGAAAAAAAATTATTGCATAGTCACATTTCTGCATACAAATATGAATTATAGCTCCCTGCAAATTTAGCTGGAAGTTCATATCACAGGAAAAAGAACATTCCAGAACACACTAATGATAATTTAATATTTTAAAATTGCAGCTCTGTGATGTGAAATTATAATATTGCAGTGCTGTTGCTCTGTGGGGCAACCAGAAAAGGGAGATTTGGAGGAGGCATTTGCATGGTAACAGCTGCCCACATGTCTGGACACTTCATGGGTGCAGCTATTTTCATGGCTGCAGGTATTTTGTGGCTGCAGGCTTCTCCTCCCTGCATCTGCTGGAAGACAAGAGCTGACTGTGAGTCAGGGTTTTGAAGGTTTATGTCTGTGCTCCTGCTGTAGAAGCTTTAAAATCTTCCTCTGCATTTTGGAAGTCCCAAGGATTTGCTTTGGCTGCTGCTGCTGCTGGGATGAGCAGGGAATCTCCTGTCCCTTCTGACCCTCACCTGCCAGTGAGCTCCAACCCTGCCCAAAGGCAGTGTGAAAGGTTTTAGACCCCTTTTATATTTTATCATTCTAGAAGCATAGGAGCTGTGGATTTGGCTTGTGTGTGAGCCTCTGACCCCTCACAATGCCATCCTGTCTCTGCCTGAAGCTCAGTAACCTCATCTTTCCATCTGCCCTGCCATGGAAATGGTCTGGAAACAAATGCTGCCCTTCACTCACCACCTGATCCGTGCTGTGTTTTGGCAGCAGGACATAAGGATTGGCCAGGGTGGATCATTTCTTCTGCTGATGGCAGGTGCCACACTCACCCCACAGCTCACTTCAGCTCTGTGAAACCTCTGGGAAGTGCAGACGCTCCTCACCTGGGTCTTTCCCCCTTTTCTTCTCCGGTGTTGGATATATATGTCCAAGGGGATGTGAAGTCTGACTGCAGTTGCTTTAGTGAGCACAGCATCAGTCTCTTGCTCCTTGCAACTTCAGTTCTCCTCTTGCTGTCCTTCTGTTTTGCAGAGTCGGAAGCATGCCAGCAAAGTGCGCCTCTACTACATGCTGCACCCCATCGACGGAGGCTGCCCGGCCAAAAAGCTCCGCTCAGAAAACGTGGGTATCATCCAAGTCCCTGTTTATTCAGCTGCTCTGTGAATCGCTGTCTCTGGGCTACAACATTCTCTCTGTTACAGCTGCAGATGATCAGGTGCCCAGAGGTAACATTTAGATGAGCTGAAATGCAAAGTAACTGGAAATAATTTTCAATAAACTACACAAGAATTATGTGCATCAGCAACAGTAATTGCATTTTTAGTTATTGAATGTTGTTTCATAGGAAAAAATATGCTGACAACAAATGCCCAGGGCTTACTCCATTTCAGTGTGATGGCTGGGTTTGCTGGTGAGCACCCGGGGTGGGTGGTGGGAGAGCTGGCTCGTGCCTCCAGGCATGGGGGCACAGCCACTCTGGGGGGCTGCTGCCAAGGCCTGTGGGGGGGCTGTGCATGGACCAGCACTGGGGTCACTTCCAGACCCCTTCCCCCAACTTCCACTGCTCCTGAGGGTCACTTTGCTTGGAAGGGTGGGCTCACCCCTGGGCAGTGTTTGGGGCACAGAGTGGTGTGGCAGTGCCAAGTACTCATGTACAGAGCTGTGGGTCATATCTGGCACTCTGTGCCATGTGCAGAGCTGCTGTAGGCACACCTGGTGCCATGTAAGGAGCTGTGTGTGTACACCTGGCATGGGATGCCATGCCCTCCTGCCAGCAGGAGATCAAAGGATGCCAGTGGTGCCACTGCTGGGTTGTGGCTGAAAACCCCCAGGGCAAGGAAGAGGCTCCTGAGAGCAGCCTGACGCCTCCAAGGGCTCTGCAGTCCTGCTGTTCTGGGAGTCAGTGCAAACAGGGTGCTGGATCTCAAGGCTCCTCACCCAACTTTGCTGGTTTCAAGGTTGGCCACTGGGTTCCTCAGCTGTGTGCAAATCAATGAAGGGCAGGAACTGGACCAGCTCGCAGCCTTTTGTCAGGCAATAGAAGGAGGCTGAATCTGTAAGAGAAGGATTCATTTGGTTCCTTCCCACATTCTGGGGATGGTGTGAGAGCTGGGGTGAGGTTCCCAGCACACGGCACCCAAACCAGTGACTGGGCTGAGTGCTAATGATATTTACTGACATCTCTTGTAATTAAAAGGGGAAGCATGCAAATTTTGCCCAAGGAATCTGAAAGCTCCTTCACACAGTAATTAAACCATGAGTGAGCTTTTTTCTGTTGCACACAGAGTAATTGCAGATGCAATCTGCCCCTTGACAACAGGATCTCACAGTGATTTTATTGAGTTATTAATGACAGTGTGAAAGGTGCAGTGGGCAGGCACATGCAGACTGGGAACATGATCCTCCAAGGGGTTTGATAATGTCTAACAAGGAACCACATACTGCATGTGCACCTCAGCACGGGGATTTGGAGGATAGAGAACCAATCAGTCCTCAAATAAGTTAAAGTTGACCTATTTGCCATTTCTTTTCTTAAAGGCAACATGGAGAAGGAATGTAATTCTGTGTTTGCTGGTGCTTGTGCCAAGGGAAACCCTAGTGGGGGGTGGATTAATTTGTCCTCATGCTCTAGGTGAATGCTAGGCTAGGCCAGACTTAAATTCTAAAATTATTTGTGTTATAAAAATATAACAGGGAAAATCTGCCAATGTTTACAGCTCAAAGTAATCTTGTTGCTGATCAGAAATAATCCAAGCTTTTGCTTTGAGAGAGAACAGAACTATTTAGGACATCTCTAATGCTGCACAGTAACACCCCTGCCACGTACATGTGTGGCTGAGGTGCCCAATCCCAGCAGTGTCACTGGGCCATGGCACAGCAGCTTTAATGAGTATTAGAAATAATCCAGGAAAACCAATTAAATTCGTGTAGAAGTATCTGCAGCTTAAAAAGGAATATTAACCTTTCTTTCATCCAAACTGTTCCATGGCTCTATGCCCCTGGGTTTGTGTCCTGCTGACCACAGGACTAACACCTTGTCCCTCTGCCAGGTGGCAGCAGGAGGGGGAGGCACCTGCAGTTGTGGATACTCCATGCAAAGGGATCAGAAGCAGCATTTGCTTCTTGACCTTTCTGTGAGGCCAGGGGTGGTGTTGGCTGTTGTTTGAGGACTGCAAAAACACCCTGCATTCCCCAAACACCCGTTAGCCCTTTGGAGAGAGAAGTGGGAGGCACTTAATGCAATTAGTGCAATTAGTCTTGCACTGGATAAGGACTCGGTTGTTGTGCTCTTCATTATTTGTTTAATTTTTTGTGGAGGAGGGGGAAAACTTCGTGTCTTCACATTTATTTCTGCTTAACATTTCAGCTGAAAGTAATCTGAGAAGGTGTCAGGGCCCTGCTGAAAATCAGGAGCCATTTCCTCAAGTCCCAGGGTTGGTAAATCAGATTTAATCAGCCTTTTCTCACTCCCTTTAACTAACAGGACCCTGTTTATGATCAGAACAGACATGATAGAAATGTCTGATGTGTTATGAAACACATTTTTTGGGATGGGAGAAAAGCCTTCAAATCTTTTCTAGCCCCACTTGCACTGTAAGATAGTAAACTGCTTTAACCAGCTTTGTCTTAACCAGCAAGGTGTTAGATTCTGCTGCTGAGGTGATGCTGGGGGTGCTGGAGCCCAGGGCAGCTGCCTGGGGAGGCTCAGCCTCAACTCCCCATCAGTGAGGAAATCACAGTCCTTAACAGTTCTGGGGCAGAATTTACCATGTGCTGCAGCTGAAATCTTCAGCACCTCCATTGAGACTAAGGTGAAACAACTGGTTTTAGGGCCAATATTCTTACCGTGTCTTTTTTACTCAACCAGAGGTTTCCAATCAGTGCATCAGGTGTTGGTTTAGTGAAAGAAATTAGCAGTGGATGATTTGAAATGCTTTGGAGAGCTGTAAACTTGCTCCTTTTTTAGTGCCATGAGATAACCAGGCTCCAGAGTAGGAATGGCCTGAATTTCCTATGGAGCGTTGCAGAAAGCAGCTCTTTAACAGCAACACCTTCATGCACAGAAAATTAACTCAAATTTAAAAGTTACTTTGCAGTGCTTTCAGTGCTGTGGTTTCTACTGCTGTATTCAAGGGTTTGTGTAATCTCTTCTTCTAAGTAAAACCTAGGAAATGAAGACAGCAGATTTGTATCTGTGGAATAAAAATCCTTACTTTTTCTGTGGATTGTTTAAGGAACTTCCAGCAACCAGGCTGCAAGTGCCTGGCCTTATGTGAGGATTATGCCTTTTAGGAGCTTGTTAACAGGCAGTGGAATAACTGAAGTTAATTCTGTCGGATGTACCAGACTGGCTTGGAAGTTTCTAATATTACAAGAAGAAGCCCTATAAATTAGGCTGGCTCAGCACAGCTGTGGAGTGGAGGAAGAAGAGGGATGTCAGTGTTGGGAGATGGATGCTTTGACTCCGAGCCTGGGGTGTGTCCTGTTGTGCTTCAGTCTGTGTGAAGCCAGTGGTTCCTGTGCTGCATCACAGTGAAGGCTCAGCTGGAGAAGGCAACAGGAGCAAAGGGGAGAAATACTCCTTGGTTGGCAAAACGGGGTTAGGGAGCTGCTGAGTGGGTGTGTGGAAGCTCAGAGGAGCCTGAGCAGGGATGGGGAGCAGGGCCCTGTGCCCCAGCTCAGGTGTCCCGGTAGACAAGGCGTGTGATTTCACCAGCTGGCTGCACAATCCTGTCCGCGCGGTGTCACTCAGCGGGTGACAAAAGACACCCGGCTCGGCTTTCCCCAGCCCCTCTGGTTACAGGTAAAACAGCCACTGACAAATGAGAAGGCATAATTACCCTTCAGGGCTGGATCAGCATGGAATGCCCGTGGCTCTGTGCAGGGGTTGGGGTGGTGGAGGAGGGAAGGGAGGCAATGCTGCTGGTGGAGGATGGGAATGTGGGTAAATGCTTAATAACACCTGAGCCCGAACACCTCCTGCATCCTGCTAATGAAGAGCTGTTCTTGGAGGCTGAAACTGCCTGTTAGGGAGCAGAGGTCTGTCATGTGTGTGCAGAGGGACTTGCAGACCCACCAAGAGTTTGGGGATGCCTCTCTTCCACTGGTGGTGAACCCCCTACCCACTCATCGAGGTGCTCCCCCAGAGACTTGGGTGAACCTGGCTGAGCTGTGCAGTGAACTGTGATCACTGTAAGTGGGACCCTGAGCTCTACAGGACATGTCAGAGGGGTCTCTGAGGGTTTGTTTTTTGCTTTTTATTTTAACTGCAGTCTAGCTGAGAAAGTAGGTTGGAAAGGAAGAAGTGTCACTGAAGAGCAGCCCTGGCAGAGGAAGAGACCCTGGTGCATTAACACCGAAGTGTATCAGCTTTTCAAACGAGCTCTGTTGGAGGCTCTTTATATGTTGCCACCGCTGATGATCAATAGAGTCTGGAAATTTTTTACTCTGCTCTTAACTTTCAAGTGATTTCCCTTTGAAGACATAAAATATCTTGAGAGAAAGCTATTTAAAAGAAGTGCAAATTGCACTCAGAACAGAACTAATCACCTCTTGAGATTTCTTCCTAAGGTTTAAGTTGATTTACAGTTATCAACAACAAAAAAAGTTATGAAAATCAGTCTTTTTTTTAATAGTGCTTTTTTGTGGGGGAGAAAATGACCTTCAGTGGTGGGTCAGGTGGAGGGTTTGCCCAGGGCTGGTGTCAGATCCTGCTTGGGGGGACATGCACAATTCCAGACAGTCCATTTGCTTCCCCCACCTGCATAGAGGGTTGTTCCCCCCCAGGTCTTGTCCCCCAGATATTTTGGGGTCTCTTACAGAAGTGCTTCAGGAGGAGGTGCTGGTGTCAGATGGTGAGGAAGCTCCAGGTCTGTGTGACCTCAGCCAGAGAACAGGAATAAAGGCTGAGGGAAGGGGGGCTGGTGGACATGCCAGAAGCACTGTGGCTGTGGGGACACAGTGACAGGCTGAGCTCCCAGTGCAGAGCAGAGAGAAGGTGCCAGGGGGATGGAGGTGTCCCCAGGCTGGGCAGGGCTGGGACCAGCTGGGAGCAAGACTGACTGACATGTGGAAGGGAAACTTGGCAGCCAAGGCCTTGGCATAACAACCTGGATTCCTCTCTTCTGTCTCTGTGACTGTGCTTGGTGGGCTTATACACCTCTTTTTTTTTGTCTGTGTTTTTGTCTCCACCCAGGGCAGTGATGGTGACTCAGTGGATAAGAACAAATGCTGCACACTATGTAACATGTCCTTTACCTCAGCAGTGGTGGCCGACTCGCATTACCAAGGGAAAATCCATGCCAAAAGGTTAAAACTGTTGCTAGGGGAACAACCAGCATTAAAGGCCACAGGTAGGTCCAGAGGCAGCGAGCGGAGCAGGAGGGGCTGGTGTGGGGGGCACAGGGGGGCTCGGCCAAGGGGTCAGCTCGGTGTGTGGGGGCAGAAACAGATCCAGAGTGGATGGCTGAGTGGTGCTGGCCAGCAGAAGCAGCTATTCATCTGTGTTGCTGTCATAACAACCTTTAAAAATTGCTGCTGCTCGTTATTGTCTGCTTTGTTCGTGTAGATTAGGGGGTTGTCAGCTGGGGCTGGCCCTGGTGAGAGCCCTATCTCTGGCTCCACCTTTCCAAAGTGTTTTGCTCAGTGGAAGACAATGTGTCCTCTGGGCAGAGATAGCCAAGCCAGGCTTTAATTATCAGCAGTTATTTGATGGCTTGGCTAATATGTTTAATAAACCTTTGGTGTTACTGTATAGAACAGAGCATAATCTGTTCTTACCTCAGAGGGAAATCCAGGCTTTAAAAACTCTTGGATTGATTGTCTCTTGATTTTTGCCCAGCTGGGTTTTGTGCTTTCCTCCACAGTGATTCCACTAATGCAAACCTATTAACTTTCACATTTAAAAAGTCAGATGTTGGAATCGGATAATTTAGCCATCTTATTGTTTGCTTAACCATAAAATCCCTGAAAACTGCTAATAATCTGTGAAAAAAAGTAATTCCTCTCTGATTGTGGGGACTGAGAATGCTCGAGCAAGACACTTCCCGTTCTCCAGGCTGAGGTCCTGCAGACAGATCTGACCCAGAATTGCTGCCACTGGCACTTCCTTCGCTGTGGGGACTGTGCAGGCAGGTACAGGGACTGGGGGCCCCAGCCAAGGCAGGGCTTGCCAAGGGCTCCAGCCTGGCATTGTGTTTGTGCCTCACTTTTTAATCATCTGAATCAGCCTCACAAGGCTCTAAGTGAGCCACACTTTGTGCTCCAAAGTAATGGGTTCTTCAGCCATCCTAATCACTAGGAAGGAGTAACTCAAGGGCTCATCAGCTCTTCCAGGCACTTGATCTAAAAGATGAAGCTGAGCTCAGGAATACATTAATAAGCACCTTCTTGCTCTCCAGGAGTTGTCAGAAATATGCCCTTTGGACACAGCTTTTTTCTGGGCTTCCTACATTTCCCCCCAGCATTTTTCCACTGGATTTTTGTCCCAGCCCTTTGTGGCTGGCACCAGGGAGCTTTAATTCTCTCAGGCAGAGCTTCAGAGGCTCCAGTGCTCATGAGTCCTGGGAGGCAACCAAGCACAGCCCTGAATCTGCTGGATAGTCCCAGAGAGGATATTCTGCTGCTTGATATTCTGTTGTTTTTTTTCTCATCAGTCCTGATGAAAATCACATCTATTCTCAGGCCTTTTGCAGAGATACACCTTCCCCTTCACTGTTACCATCCAGATGGAACACAGATCTCTCATTCTCTGCTGGTGCTTTCAAGAGAGGGAGAAGTGCCCCAGCAGTTGAGTTTCTCACAAAAACGATGTCTCATCATGACAGCGAAATAGTTGTGATCTTTCCTGTTACTCTGCTGTACCAGGTTGTACCTCTCAGAGGCTTTATGGCACTGCTACTGCTGATGAATTCCTCTAGTCATTTCCAACAGCCTCTGTCAGCTTGGATCCCATCATCTCCATGAGTTATAAACCAAAGAACTGTGGGGAAAGAACTGCTGCCTTCAAGTGCAGGGACTTGCAGGGATTGTTCCATGGAAGTGGCCATAGCCCTGGCTTTGGGACACCAAAGGGGACAGAGGAAACAGCTTTGGGGGTTGGGTGCAAGGACCTGTCCAGCAGCAGTTGGAGTCTGCCTCAGTCCTGGACTTCTGGGATTTTTTTTTGTGCCCCTTTGTTGTGGCTCAGGTGTTTCTTGTCCTCATGCTGAGTTCTTGGAGTGTGCCAAAGGAAAAGTTGGGTGCCATTTAAATCCAGCTCAGAATGAAAAGCTTTGGATGCGAGAAAGAAGTCAAACGTTAGTTCATCGCTGGAGTGCTAAAGTGTTTCTAACTTTGTATTTTGCCTCTTGCAGCAAAGTAAGACTTTCTCACTTCCCTCCCACAGTGAAAGGGAGCGTAAGGCAGACTGTCATGAGCTATTTAGCATTTTGAAATACTTGAAATAGTCAAACTCGCAGCTTTTATGTTTGTGTTTTAGATGGAGAAGCATTTTTAACGTTTGACGTTTTGTGAGTGTTTATTATTAATTTTCATGTCACTGCTCAGGGAGTGATGGCGTTTGCTGTTCTGCAGCAGTTCTGTAGCACGTATCAAAATGATAAATTCACATCTGTGGAGAAGTCAACTTTCATCTGTTTCTCTTCAGGAGGATTTGGTAAACTTGGGATGTTTTCATTAATTGCCAGGCTAGGCTTAGCACACCTTAGGACTGGTGGGGGTTGTCCGTGGGACCTGAGGAATGTGACTTCACAAGAAGGTGTTTTGCACTGAGTGATAAGAGGAAATCCCTGCCTGTGGCAGCCCCTCTGAGATGCAGGAAAGGGAGTTTGTGCCATGGGGCTGCAGCCCATGGGCTTGTGGGGAGCCAGGTGTGTTGGTGGGCTCAGAGCAGGCTGGGATGGGCATGGGGGCCTCTGGTGCCATCCTGCTGACAGCCTCCCTCCTGCAGAGTGTTTGAGGGAGGACAAGCCACCAGCCTGGAGAGGGCTCAACTGTGGGGCTGCTGGGCTGGCTGAGAGCAGAGATGCTTCTGTCGGGTTCCCTTAGAGAGTGGGAGATGTAACTGCTGTGGACACCACCAGCTCTGTGAGCTTCAGCCTCCCTGGTTCCCCTCGGGCAGCAGCAAACATAGAAACAAGGAGAAAGCTGACCAAAAGATGGGATAGATTTAACTTCATAGCCTAGGGCTTGCAGAGCGAGTCAGATCTGTCAGAGCTCCTGGGCTGCTGAAATTGCTGCTTGTTTATAATGGTCCAAACGACTCTGCAGCTCAGTCTGGTGCCCCAGCACAGCTCAGCCCTGTTCTGGGGTACTGCAGAGGGTCCCCCTGGCATCACTGGGGCTGTTCCCAGTCCCTGTGGCATCACTGGGGTCTGGGCATGGACCCCTTCCTGCAGGGAGGCTTCTCCTGGAGCACAGAAACATGTTTGCAATAGGCAAGCTGCTCTTGCTTTGTAGTGAGTCAAACACTTACAAAGTCTGTGTAATCCCAGCTTGGACAGGCAATATTGCAGTTCCCCAATTTTCTTCCCAATGGCCGTGCTGGCCCCTGGCTCTGCTCTTCTTGCACCTGCAGTTCTGCCACATCCACATTGCAGGGGCTGGGCTGTGTCTCTCAGGCTGGAACTGTAGAAAATTCATTGTTTTTAGGAGCCAAATGCAGCTGGGCCCTGTCCCTGCCCTCTGCCTGCCCGTGGCAGCTCTTGGGAGGCAGCACCGGAACTCTGATACCTTGGCAGCTGTCACCAAAAACAATAGAAGCTTACAAACCCCTGGAAACTGATAAGGTTGTAAGTAATGTTATATGTAAGATAGAATTTCCTCGAAGGAAGTTAATAGACGAGGAGGTCAGCACAAGATTTATAACAATATTAACTTTCTCAAGCTGTGGAGTCAATCACAGTGGGCTCCAGGCATAATTATATGGCTAAATATATCCCTGTTGCCGTTCCTGGTGTCAGACAGTGAGGTGGGTTTGGCATTCACTGCCCTGTGTGCTCATCAGGCCTCAGCTGGATCATCTCCTGATCAAAGAGAGCCACCTCGCGCCTCTCACCGCCCCCAAATGTGCCTGTTCCGGGACCACGGAGAGAGCAGGTTGTTAATTATTTAGAGAGCAGACATTTCATCTGGAAAAGAAAAGGAAAACCACATAAAAGGGAATTTTTGAATGAAGTGTGATAATTAAGTGCTAGTCATTGTATATTTTTGTATCCCAGTGCTATCTGAACTTTATTTTACTTTAAACTGTTTTTCCGTGACTCTGTGACTTGTACTGTGCAAAGTTGGGAAACTGTGTCAAACAAGTTGCACTCCATTATAGAAAGACTAATCACCCATTTTATTTTGGAATGATTTGGGAGTTGTGTTTGTGTTCCTGGATGGGCTGGAAAATGGAGTTAAGATCAAGGGTTGCTGGTAGGTGACAATTCACAGTGTAAATATCCTTGAAGGATGGGGCTGACTGTTGAGTATTTTTTTTCATCTGTGGCAATTTACTATGACTATAATTTTCCCTTTTCTTTCTGAGACAAAATAAATTAAAAAATAAGAATCCTGAGATAGTGATAAATCTGTCTCTCTATCATGAGGAGATGGCTCTGCATGGTATATTTATTCTCCATTGGCGATTTTTCCTTGGAGTAGCAATTCAAGCAGGATAAGTTTAGCAGAGTTAGTCACAACAGTGCTAAGACGTGCAACTGAGCTGCGAGCATCCTCCTTCCCCAGCTCCTGAAATGCAGAAAGCTGAGGAACAGTCCTGGGCTGTCCTTTCATGCTGCTTTTTTTAATGAGAAGTGGTAGATTTCCAAGCACTACCATCCAAAATACCCACTGGGACCCTGTAACTGCTGCTAATTATTCCCCGTGTCTAATGTGGGATCTGCCTCAGGGTCTGCTGTTACTCAGGCAGCAGCACAAGCCTGCAAAGCTCATGTCTGAACGTTGCCTTTTGCAGAAGCTGCCCTGGGCTCCCTGAAGGCGCCGCACACGGACAGTGCCCCGGCCGTGCCGTGCCCGCCCCAGCGCCGGGACTCGGACCGGTACTGCCAGCTCTGCGCAGCCTGGTTCAACAACCCCATGATGGCACAGCAGCACTATGATGGCAAAAAGCACAAGAAGAACGCCGCCAGGGCCGACCTCCTGGAGCAGCTGGGCAAGACTCTGGACCTGGGGGAGCTGAGAGGTGAGAGACAGGCACGTGGAGATCAGGGATCTGCTCCCCGTGGGATGCAGTGACTGTCGCCCACCACGGTCACTGCTCCCCTGCTCCAGGGAACTTGGGGTCCTGTTACTGCTCCATGAGGTTCCTGCTTGTGTGAAAAAGAAATCCCCTGCTCCAGGATGTCCTCCTGCAGTTCTAGCAGCATCCCTTCAAAGTTGTTTCCTAGGTATCTCTTTTGCCTCCTCCTAAAATAGTCCCTTCCATTAGCGCACACACCTGTCCTCGGGCGAGTGTGGCCTCTCCCTGGGAGAGGAGAACATGTTAGAGCTCAGCCCCATGGGGAAGTGGGGTTGGGAGGATGTTGCTGGAGGCAGAGCACTCCCTACATCTCCCTGATGGAGAGCGGGACAGAGCTGTCTTCTGTGATTTAATTAGTGCTTGTAAAACACTGTGATGGCTCTGGGTCAGCAGCAGCAAGAGGAGCTGAGCATTTTCTGCGGGGATGTTAAACACAAGTTTTCTGTGTTTCTGCTGAAGGGAGAGCAGCCTTCCTCTGTCTGGGTGTCTGTCCATCCGTGCTGGCCCTACGGGGAGGGGCTCTGCGGGGTCCCTGTGGGGACTGTGCCCTGGGGTCACACAGATTTGGGCTTTGCACCCCTGTGGGAGCTGCCCTGGTGCAGAGCAGAGCCATGGCCAGGCTGGTGGCCTCAGCAGCTGGAGCCTGTGATGGAGAGGTGTGGTTTGTGTCAGCTGAGGATGTGTCCAGGACTGAGGATGTGTCCAGCTCCTGTTTACCCTGAGGTGCAGCTACAGGAGAGGCACAAGCCTGTTGCCTCTGAGGTCTGGGAGGCAGCTGAGGAAGAAGGGCAGGCTTGGTTCAGAGCCATATGGGAGAGGTTTGGTTTGCCAGGTTTTGCAATAACATTTTAAAATAACTGGGTTTTTTTTTTTCCTTCCTAATGAAACAATTTTCCTTTAGCTACTAATGACTGTACAGTATATTGTGCTGTTCTTGATCTCCCATAAACCTTGTAATGGTTATCCATATCCTCCTTTGCTACCTAGTGTGACTCACGGTGCCATCAATGATTCATGTGGCTGAGTCACTGCCCGCTGCTGGAAATATGCGGGAATAAAACCTGGGACAATAACATGGAAGAGCTCAGTACTCTGAGCTGTGCCAAACTCAAGGGTGGCCGAGGATGTCATTAACTGTAAATAAATCGATTCTGAAGTGGTTTATTCATTTAGCTTGTGCCCGGGAGAGTTTAAATTGGAGGCCTTCACAGCCTCATCAGCTGTTGGTTTTTACCTTTCACGTGGTGCTGTCCCTGAGCCTGCCAGCCGGGAAATCTTTTTCCCAGTTTTTCTTAACTAGGGCTTGTCCCTCCATCGGTCTCTGCCCATCCATAGATGCTCTCCTGGATGCATCCAGCTGCCAGCCAAGGGCAGATCTTTACAAGGCAATCTCTGCAGTGGCCAACACAGAACGTGATCCGCCTTGTGCCCGAGCAAGCAGCCTCACCTTGGCAGGTGACGTCATGTCTGGCTGCCAGATAACAGTGGCAGTTCAGAGGTCCTTGGTGCTGGCCCATCCCAGGCTGTCACCTTGTCTGACTGTCGTGCCCAGGGGGTCAGTGTTGGCAGGATGTGACCGTGGTGGGCACTGTGGCCCCGTGTGCTCCCTGCTCCTCGGTTTTCCCTGGAATGCAAGTCATCTCCTTCCCCTGCATCCCTGGTGGCTTCTCCCATCACAGCTTAAATATTAATTCTATTTTGACTAGTGTGGGAGATGAACATTTGATGCATTGTGTGAGCCTGGAACAAGCAGTGTCAGTTGAAGTACAACATTTCAGCAGCCTTTGATGTTTTGATAATGGCTGTAATAAAATATTTATTGATAAATATGAATGTGTATTTGGAGAAATAAGAATAGAGATGTATTTTTGGACAACTGATATTTATAGGAAACAAAAACATTGATTCTTCTCACCAAGTGCTCATCCTGCAATTTTGAAGTCTTATTTTCTTCTCAGAAATGAGAAAGAGGAAAAAAAAAAAAGAAGTGAGCACCTTTTCTGCAGTGTGTGTTGAGTTAAAGCTGCAGCACAGGGGAGTGCATGGGCATATATCCCTGTGCCTTGGTTGAGTGGAGGGCAGGCTCCAGGCCTCTCTCTCTTCCCAGCCATGGCACAGAGCTGTTCCAGATCCCCCTGCTCCCAAGGGAACCCCCTCTGCTCCTGCTGGACAGGGAAGCACATGGACATACACTGAAAGAGGAAGAAATTAGGAGTTTTCTTCCTGCAGAGCTGCCTCCCCTGGCTGCCCCTGAGCCCTGGCATACATCACAGACAGACAAAACCTGGGGGGTACCAACCCCCAAATTCCAGGCTCTGTCCCCACAGTCTGTGCCTGGTTCAGCAGCATGGAGTGGCTTGGTTGGAGGGGCTGGCATGGCTCCATCTGGCAGCTCTCACCCTCCCCAGACTGTGCCAGGCACAGGAAGGAAGAATGGCAGTTTTTTCTCTGTCAGGTCACATCTCAGCAGTTTTAGTTCATGTCTGGTGTCCCCCATGGCCAAGCTCTCAAGGCAGGTGGGCTGCACAGGGAGGGTATTTTGTAATAGACTCTGCCTGGTGTTGGGGCTGAGTCAAACTCTGCAACAGGTGCCCTGAATCCCTAAAATACAGCTCTGCCCCCTCTGCAGTACAGCAGGACAAGGGCACAGGGATGTTGTCACCTGGAGCCTTTCTGTTCTCAGGTGTATTGGTGGCATTGCAGACACTGTCTTGCAGAGTCAGTCAAAGAGCTGAGTTTCATTTTCTATCTCAGCTCATAATTTCTTTGTATGCCTTATAAATACTTCTCATTCTGTGCTGTCACTTGTGCTTAGTAAGAAGCAGTTTAACAAGAACTCCCCTGGAATGGGTTTTAATGCATTTTATGCAGAATGACATTAATGACTTGACTTGTTAATATTTTATTTAATGGGGATAGGAGGACATTCAATTTTACATGAATGCATGTCACGCTGCAGGGGAGGGAGTGCTGAGGATGCAAAAGGGAATGTACCAGCAGCTCCTGGCACAGACTGCTCAGGCTGGGACCACCTTCACATTGCAGATGGGGCTGATGATGGTCCATGGGATTGAGCTTGAGTTTTATGAAACCAGTTTCAACCGAGGAGCAGCTTTGTTGAGCTCCAGTGAGATCAAATTCTGGTGATGTTGGTATCCTGGAGGTGATTTTTGCCTCACTGAGTGGCACAGCTGGAGCCAAGAGCCGCACACAGTTAATTAACACTCTGGGTTTTCTTCGCAGGCCTGAAGCGCAGCTACACCTGCAACATCTGCAACGTCACCCTGAACTCCATAGAGCAGTACCACGCACACCTGAAGGGCTCCAAACATCAGACCAAGTGGGTATTGCTGAGCTTCTCCCCGCGGGCCTCACTCAGGCTGTGTCTGCCCAGGGGGAATTGCCTGTAATGGAGCTTTGCACTCTGACAGCCCTGTCAGCACAGCAGCTTTGGGGGCAGGACTTGGGGGGCTGTGCTGTGCTCTGGGGGCTGTGAAAACCTCCAACTTGAGGAACACATGGGCTTCCTGAGCCCTGCTGACTTGTGGTTAATGAAACTGAGTTTGCAGCTTCTTTCATGTGTGAAACCTCAGAAGAGACATTGGGAGCGTAATGGGATTAGGTGTTTCCCAGTGAAACTGGTTTTGCTGTGATTTAGAGCAATTATGTATTACCCAGCTCTGAGAACTGGGGGGAGTCTGCTCTGTCAATTAGTGCAAATTATTAAAATGAAGTGATGAAGATACATGGTACCAGAGAGTAGATTAATGAATTAAACCCTCTTAATGCACTTACATTTGGGAGCTGTTTCAGGCTGAAGCACTCAGGACTGCCCAGATTAGGAGAGGGATATAAAGGGATATACCTGAAGTGCTTCAGGTAGCTTTGAGGGCAGTCTGAAAGGTGAGCAGGATGAGCAGAACCAGCCATAACCACTAATGGCTCATTTGGGATAAGCCAGCAAAGGATAAACCCAGCCCTTCCCCAGATGATGTCAGACCTTCACAGACTCCCAGTATTACTCACATTAGCTCTATCCTATTTATTCAGGGAGCATTTGAACATCTTTCAAATGTACTGATCCAGCTCACCTGCTGGTGTAGGTGTGTTGTGGAGCAGAGGGCTGGGGTCAGGTGGGTGAGCTGTGGGTTTGGGCTGTGCCACGAGCAGTCTGTGACCTTCAGCAGGTCCTTTGTTGCCTCTCTCTCCCTTTCTCCTTCAGCACAGCTCCCTGATGGGTGATCCCTGCTCGGCCAGGTTATGTGGGGACAGTGCAGACGGGGTTGGGGTCTGTATCCAGCACAACAAATTCCCACTGCTGGAAAATAGAGCTGAGAGCTCTTCCCACTGGAAACCGGAGTGAGAGCATCTGTGCTGTGCTGCCCAGGCCCAGAGCTGTAATTTATCCTTCCCCTGCCAGTCCTTCTGAGTCTGTATGATTATTGCTTTGGTGGCTGCTGGTATTGTTGTGAAGGATAAAGGAGTTAATCTCAAACTGGAGCAACCTCATGGATGGAAAATAGAGATGTGCAGAAAGATGTGCCACCACTTTGCAGTGCCAGCAGGGTGCCTGGTCCTCTGGGTTATCCCTACACCTTCTGCTCTGTTCTGCAGTCTCCTGCAATTAGCAGAGATGAAGAAATCTTCATTTGTAGTGCTGTGAACAAACAGCCTGGGAAGTTATTTGTGCCTTGGCTGTTGTAGGAGTGACGGACAGCACGTGTGCCCTCAGCACAGCCCATTCTCAGAGCAAAGGGATGTGCTGGGCAGCACAAACAACAGATTGATCTTGGCGTTCCTGGGAACAGTAGGAACGATTGAGCTTTGCACCACGGTAAAAGGTGTCAGCCTTGGGCTCTCAGGTGCCAATGATGTGGCTCCATGAACACTAGAAAAGCAGCAATCCCTTTCTTTCCTGGCACCTTTTCCCTGGGAGGAATCTTCGTCCGTCTTCAATTTTTGGCTGAAAAATGGCAATTTCCCAGACCCACACATGCCAAGAACGATTGAGCTTTGTGCCAAGATAAAAGGTGGCAGCCTTGGGCTCTCAGGTGTCAATGATGTGCCTCCATTAACAGATTTTGGCAGGGCTGCATCTTTGTTTCTGTAGCCTTCTATGAGCAATTACCTCTTCTATACAAAGAAAGAGAATTTGGAAATCCAGACCTGGTCCTTTGCCGAGTTTCCACTGCTGTGATGTCCCACTGGGTCATTCCGCACTGTGACTCCCAGGGGTGCTCTGCACTGGGGGACAGGATTGTTCCCCTCCTTGGACATCAGCCAGCATTTTCCCACTGGTTTCTACTGTTCTCATTATTGTTGGTTAATGTCAAGACTGTCCTCTGCCTCCTAACTCAGGCTGAAGCCAGTGGACTGCAGTTACCAAGGCAACAAACATTTTATGTAGCTGTCATACTTCATATAATTAAAAACTAAACAAGCCCGAAGGAAGGGGCAGCACTTTATGAAGGAAAGGGATGAAGGGACACAGGGATTTTGCTCCAGCACAGGTGAGCAGGGAATGTGATTGCATGGTGGAAGCTGATAGCACCCAAAAAGTACAGGGCAGGTGAGTCTGCTGAGAAGCTGCTTCAGGAGAGAACTTCTATGAGGAATGATCAGCATTGTGGTTATTTATTGTTGGTTTTGAGAGCCCTGCAGAGAGCAGCACACAGAGAGTCCCTGCCTTAAGTAACCAGCTGTACACACTGGAACCTGTTGTGTTACCAGGACACCATCTCTGCCCTGCATGGGGGTGGGGGTCCTGCAGCTCCATGTGCAGCACAGAATTTGGAGCTCTTACCTTGCAGCTGAGCTGCTCTTCCTTGGGTGGTCTGGCAGGCAGAGCTGAGCTTTCACAGGAATTTCAGGGGCTTCCCCGAATGTTTGACTACATTTGTTTGACCAGAACAGGAAAACAGGGCTTGGGGGAGAAGCTGGAAGTGTCTTGGCTGGTATTTTGGTGTTGAATAAAAGATGCAGGAGGAGAGAGCTAATACTGAGCCAGTCCCTCTGGCCAGTGAATATGCAAAGCAGATATATCTGCCAGCTCCCATTTTTTCTCCAAAGTGCAGGTACTTGAGCTGTATATTTGAAAATTAAGGTAAAACGCTGTGTTGGATGTGTGGGCAGTGCAGGGCTTGGTTTGAGCTCTGCTGGGCGATGCACAGAGCAGGGTTTGGAATGTGGATGGACTCTGGAACATCTGCAGCGGGGAGGAGCACTAAACCTTTAATTAGGGATTTATGAACTGCGTAGAGATGATTGAGTCATTGTTTGACTTGCTTTTCAGAAATAGATGTGGGGTTTTTTTAATCTCCTCTCTCCCTCCCTCCTCCCCACAAGGAGCAGAGGAGCAGCAGTGCTGGGCAGGGGGCCAGGCAGGGGCCGGGGCCGGTGGGCACCAGCAGCTCTTCCTGCGGGGACCAGCAGCAGCCAAAGTGCCAGCTGTGAATGTTACCTCTGAAGGACTGGGAGGGAAGCACATGCCAGCCTTGCTCCTCACTGCTTGCCATGGGCTGGCAGAAACAAAACCTCCCTCTTTTCTGCTTTGTGTAAACTGCGAAGATGAAAAACTCACTGCTCAAAGTGATTTGTAACAAACAACGGGGATTAAAGTCTCGGTAGTTGTGAAAGGAGCCAGAGGATGCTCAAATTCCAGGGTTAAAGCAGTGCTGGTGTGGAATGTTTACCTTGGGGCTTTGGAAAAAGTGCTTCTCTCTTGAGGAGGGGCTGGGGGCAAGCTGGGAACAGGTGCTGGGACATGGCTGTGGCCAGGACAAAAGAGCTGTGTTTTGGAGAAGATGCTCCAGAGAACCTGGATCTGGGTCTGAAGTGTCTCTTCAGAGCATGTGGGTGGAATGACCAGAGGTGGTGTTGGCAGAACACAGAGCCCAGTCCCACATGTGGGATAAATCCCATCCCTGGACTGGCTGTGGGTCTCTCACACATTGCAATAAAGTGCCAGAGAGTGAAAGCAGAGAGCTGAGAGCTGGGAGCTGTCCTCCACCACTTGGGCTGTCAGCGATGGGAGGCTGAGATCCAGCCCTAGTAATTAAGAGTCTGACTATGTGGGGATAATGATTACCACTTCTATAAAAAAGAATTTTATCTTCTCGCCTTCATTTTGTCTCTTTGATCAGCCAGACCTCTCTGCCACATCCAGAGCTCACAAATGTATTCCAGGGTTTTGTAACCACTCATTTACACTTTCATAGATGCTAATATGTGTCTGGGCTTTCCTTTCAGACTCTTAACTTCCTGATTAATTTTAGGATTCTTGAAGAAAAGGGACCTGCTCCTTCAGCCATCACTGGGGTAAAACCAATTCAGTGGTCAAAAGCAATTCTGAAGGCTTGAGAATGGTCATGTCCAACTGGGGAGGTGGCTCTACAGCCCTTCTTGTAGAACCCTTCACCTCGACTTTGGGCTGCACCCTGTGGAAGCCCAGGTGGTTGATGTCCTGCTGAGGAGCAGGGACAGCAGGCTTGGGCCTGGGCATGCTCTTTTCTCTTTCCCTCTCCTTTTTTTCCTCATTGAGAACACAGATGTCTAATTGGAACAGGGTATTTATCACCATAAGCTGCTTGGCTATTCAGGAATCAGAGCTAATCAAAATATTGTAAATATCGTGCCTGGAGAAATGTCAGCCTTCCCCATGGCTGCGTCTGCGTCGCTTTTCCTGTCTATTTAAGAAGGTGTGAACAAATATTGACAGCCTGTTGTGGCTGAAGCACGTCCTGGGCTCTGTGTCTGGCACAGCCAACGCATGGGAGGCTCTGGGGCTGCCTGGCCCAACTCCATGTGGGGCAGATGTAATGCCAAATGGGATTTCTGTTTCCTCTGGATGTTTCCAGCCCTGTCTCTGGTGCCAGGAGGTTGGGCTCCTCCCACACATCCTCACCCAGAAGGAGTGTGGTCTTTCATATAAGATTTCCAATACATTTCTGGAAATTAGAGTAAATACTTGAGTTGTACCATGTACTTTACACCCAAGCCAAATGAGTTTGCTCTTACCTTGGTGGCTGCAGCTTTTATTGGTAGCAGTAACATTTTCATGTGCTTTCTGTGATGTGTAGTGGCTGATGCCTAAAGAAGCCTTTAGAGCAATAGCAACTCCAGAAGATGAATAGTTATAAAAGGTACACAGAATTGAAAGGCATTTTAATTTGTCATTGTTTCAGTTCCAGAGAACAGCTGAAAAATTACACTGCCTGTGAAGAGACAGTGTGTAATACTTTCTCTCATTATAGGTCTAAATTGCCTCCCTTTTGTTTTAATGTAAGTGAAAATAAAGATATCTCTGATATCTTCTGTTTTGATCATAATTTGAAAGCCCCAGAATGGCCTGTGCACTTTGTGTCGTGGTGTCAGGTGTGCAGATTAAACCTGAGCTTGCCAACACCAATTCCAATGAGGAATTCCTCATCAGCTCAGCCACACTGGGCCGTGGAGGAGGCACGTTGGGCAGGGTTTGTGAGGCTCTCAAATTCAAGTTCAGGATGTACAGAAAGGATACTTTTTCCTAATTGTTAAGGTGGTTTTCTTTCATAAAATGCAAAAAGGCCCTTAAAATTGCAAATACACTTTAGGTGGAAAGAGTTTATTTATACACTTTTTAGATTTGAAGTCTCCTCATGGCTCACATAAAGCATTTCTTTAGTCATTCTGTGGAGAACTGTGGGTTTGCCCAAAGCCAGATCCCCTCTGCTCTGCCCAGGCAGGGAGGAATGATGGGCCGAGCTCCAGAGTGGGATGGGGACACCAGCATGGAGAGTGACTTTGGCCTTGTTTCTCTCTTGCAGCCTCAAGAACCAGTAGTAGCTCATCAGTGGAGACAAGAACAAGCACTGATGCTGCTTCTGTAGAGAGGAGGTTTTCTTGGACAATGATCCTGTGTGGATTCAATAATTAACATGTAACTAACCTTCGCTTTGGACAAATACATGGAATTTTTTTTAATTTTGTGGTGAGTTAAAATATTTCGATGGATTTTTTTACCCTTTCAAGACAATATTTATTCAGCACAGAGTCTAGAGTATGATAACTATCCTGTAAATACAGCACTTACTCATCAATCATCTTCAGGGACAGTGGAAACAAACTATTTTACTTTTTCATATTTATTCTTAGATTTCTTCCAAGAGTATAAGATTATTCTATTACATTATCCATGACAGTGATGTAATCAGTCTTCAATCAGAAATAAACACACTTTCTTCACCTTCTCCAGCATGGTTTGTGTCAACACATAAAGAGCAACAGCAGTGAATCATGGGGATTGTGTAACGGATGAGTTTTTCCCTTCCCTCTTTGTCTCTAGAGAAACAAATGGTTCCATGAGTAAGGAACACAAAAATGGAAGTGTGAATTCCTTTCCCTGCTGGTAGGATTCCTGCAGGCTCGACAGAAGCTGTTTGCTTTATCAACTTTGATGCAAGCCCGAGGCCGGACGCTGCTGTGCCCACCAGCCCTTCCTGGGAGCCAGAGCCTTCCTGGAGATCTGCAGGAGGGACGGTGGGATGGGACCCTGGGCCAGATGGGCAGTCCTGGGCAGGTAACTGGCTGCCAGCAGGTTACCTGGCACAGGCAGGGACACGATGGAGAGGCAGTGGGGACACAGCATTATCCCTGCACTGAGTCCAGCTCTGACTCTGCAAGGTGCCAGCAGCAGCAGCAACTTGTTTCCTCTGCCCAGTCTGGGGATCTGAGCAGAGAGGAGCCGAGTCAAAGGAGAGACCTTCGCTGTTCCACATCCCAGGGATTGCCCAGGGCTCTGCTGGTCAGGAGCCTCAGCCCTCTGGGTGGTAATTGAGCCTCTGGTCCTGCCAAAGGATGGGTCAGGGGCGCTGCAGCATCGCCTCCTTCACGCCGTGGGGACAGTCAGAGCCACTGCAGAAGCTCTGTGTGATTAATCTGTGCTCTTGCATCGATGCCTTTCGTGTGCGGAGGAGAATGGGTTGTTCACAGATGAGTAAACATCTCCTTGGGTTTCATAGCTGTGGGGTGGTTTCATTTATTGTGTTTTGGGTAATAACACAAGCCGCCAGTGTTCCCGAAGCTAAACTGCCTCTTTACAGAGAGAATGATTTACAGAAATAGGGCACATCAGTCATGTGGGAGCAGCCTGACTTTTCTGAGCCTCCTTCCCCCAGAGGAGCCCTCCCCCAAGCGGCACACAGGGTGCTGCAGAGGCGTTTTTGTCAGGAGAGAAAAACAAAAATCTTCTAACTGTGTGCTCTAGTAATCACTACAAGCTAATTGAAGCAAATTAATTACAGCACAAACACAATTTCTTTCCTCAGGCAGGTGTGGAGGTAGCTCTGCAGTGGGCTGGATCGGACCTGGCCTCTGTGCAAGGCTGGCTGTCCTTCTGTCCTGGCTCTGTGGCCTGGCCTGGAGTTGGTGGCTTGCTTGGTCTAAGAAAATGATCAAAGACAGAGGACCTGCCTCTAATTTAGAAAAATCTAGACTTTATGCCACTCTGGCAGCTCTCAGGTAGATGGTTTGTCTTGTGGCACTGCAGAGCAGGAGGGTCAGCACTGCTGATGGGATTCCCATGTCCCACATCCCACCTGCCACACTGCCCTGGCAAGCAGGAGGCAGGGGAGGTGGGAGTGAGGTGTCCCATCACATCCCTCTGGCTCTCCTGCTTTCACCCCAGTGACAGAGCAGTGCAATATTTGCATTTCTTGCCAGCATTGTCCTGGTCCAGTCAATCAGGCTTTGGTTCCTAAATCCTTCTAATCTCTTGCTTTTCCTAAGTTCATTAGACCTTCAAAGCAAGATGTAAAAAGACAAATCTCTTCATGGTAAGTCAGTGATCCCTGCAGAAATGCCTCCAGATCTCTGATGTCGAGCCTGGTCCAACCACCCCAGTCTGAAACACAGTGAGCAGATGTATTAGAGAACTTTGAAAATGGTTCAGTGCAACCATTTCGTCCCCCAGGGTTACTTTAAATTGAAGGGTGAAAACATTTGCATGTATTTTCTTAATTAAAAAAAACTCCAAACACACACTCTGCATTTTTCATGCATACCATCTATACATTACTGAACTTAGTTTTGTTCTGGCCAAATGTTTTCCCAGGTTAAAATTCTGTGCAAGATATACTGTAAAGAAAGTAAATCTCAGTAATTTCTCAGTCTGGTTGGGTCTTGGCCCACATAAACTTTACAGAGGAGTGCTAACTGGAATGCTGCTGGCACTGGCAGACAGCTGAAATGGGATTGTTAACACCAAAACTGTCATCTTTTAGATGTGTTTCATTAGTTTGTCACCTGGACTAATTCGGCTCTGCAGGCTCTGGGGCAGATGTGCCACATCAGGGCAGAGCACTGTGGTGGTTTCTGCTCAGACACAGCACAACACAAATATGTTTTATCTGGCTCTGTGTGGAGGCAACAGAGCTCTATGGCAACAGGGTGTAAGTGAGGCTGCCCAGAGACAGCGGCTTCACACAGGGATTAATCACGGGAGAAGAATGCTCCTGGTTCCTAAGTGCTGCTTCCTTTGTTAAGTTCCTATTGCATCAACTTAATTAGCAAGTCCTGACCTTTAAAACCACGTTCCATAATCTTCAAATTAAGTACATGGAAGTCTGATTCTTCCTCCAGGCTGTGCTGTCCCAGGGCATTGACTCAACCAGCCCATTCCCACCAGGAGAAACTGTGGAGAATCCCCAGGGCTGGGGCACATCTGGACACAGGCAGGACCCAGGCTGGGGTTGAACCTTTGGGATCTCAAGAGGGAGAGCAGATACCCATGAGCACTGTGGTGTGTTCCCCCCTGAAGTTCCTGCACTGGGCTCAAGTGTAAGACTTTATGATGAGTTTCGTGGTGGGCCACTGCTCCCTAATTGAGCCCTGTCGCCTGCTCTGACAAAAGCCTTTGTCTAACATGTTTTTAATCAGTGTATGTGTTTCAATTTGCATATTAATGGCAAGGAACTGTTATTACAGCTGCTGTTGATGAGATGGTGTCAAGCCCATCTTCCATCTAAAGAAAGAAAGAAAGAAACTGCATCTATTGTGTAAAGAATGACATTGGCAGAAAACATGTCCATTCTTTGCCTCTATCTTCCTTTATCTCTGCCTTTATTTTGCTCTTAATGGCTCATATGGATGCATTCATTAATCTTTTTTTCCCCTTAGAACAAGGATCATTTAACAAGAGGCTAAAACAAGATTTTGTGCCTGCTGTGACAGCTCCAAGCTAAATACCACAGTTTTGCCCAGTGTTTTTGCCTTGTAAAATGGCAAGGGGTGGCCCCAGCCTGGGAGCTGTTTGTGGCAGCGATTCAGCAGCACAGGTAACGTGCCAGAATGAGCCATGGCACTGCTTGCTGTCCAGGCTCCAGCCTTTCCCAGCTCCACAGGTGTTGGCACAGGGACCAGGTGGAACTCTGGCTGCTGTGGCACAGAGAGGAAGTGCAGGAGGAGTGCCATGAACAAGGGCTGTGGAATGGCTCAGTGCAAGCCCTGATTTACAAATGGGAAATGCAAAAAAAAAAAAAAAATCC
Organism: Hafferia zeledoni; assembly: GCA_035583235.1. Lineage (NCBI taxonomy): Eukaryota > Metazoa > Chordata > Aves > Passeriformes > Thamnophilidae > Hafferia > Hafferia zeledoni. Next base: position 1,600,967 of record JAWWEV010000059.1, read on the forward strand.
TGAGCAAACAGCACTTCCCCACCAGCCCAGCTCCACGCTGGAGGAAGAGTGAGCCCTGCAGCAGTGAGGGGAGTGCTGCACTCACACTTTTAATGAGACCAGGGCTGGTCTTAGCAGACAAACGACCTCAATTCACCCACTGCTCGGTGCTATCGATTCAATAGCTTCTCCTAACGAGGAAATTATTATCTGTGTTAGGGAATGTGGAACCCAGCAGGTGCACAGCATTAAATAATGGAAAAGCAACTTTGCTAGTGCCAGAAACAGGATGGTGCAGTGCCAGGGATGAATGAGGGGGGCCCTCAGATGGATGCTGTGAGGAGGCTGCCTTTGTGTTCAGCCTTGCAGAGCACGAAGATAGAGAGGTTTGTGCCACTGGGCATTTTGGTTGGGGCTGCCAAGAATGAGGCTCTGGTTCTAACAGGTACCAGTGTGGATTCTTCACTCAGCCTGCCCTCTGTGAGGCACAGGATGCTCAGGTGGTGCCTTTGACTGTTCCCACACGTTTAAGCAGCTGCACCTTTGGAGAGGTCTGGCCTGAGTCCAGCTCAGATCCTCAGATCATTCTAAACCACCAGAGTGCTGTCTCGATTTCTCCCACCATGAATCACTTTCTAATGCAGATTTTAGTTCATTAGTGCAGTGATGCATTAAAATGTAAAAAGGCAAAGCTAATGTAAAAACCCCCAAATGATTACCCCCCAAATTCTCAGGTTGATTTTCCTTGGCTTGGGCAGAGGGAAGGGCCAATGTTATGCAGAATTCAATCTACTGGCTGGGGCGTCCTGGGCTCTGAGGCTCTGAGGACTGTGGGTGTTGGACCTGCAAGACTTCAGGATCCATCCCCTGGAACAGAACAAGAGGTGATGGAGTGGCTGTCGTGTCTTGCTTCATCCCCAGTGGATTTAGATGGGAATTTGTGGTAAGTTACTCCTGAGTCGGACTGGAACAGGCAAAGGAAAAGAGAGGACAAGAGCTAAAGCAAAGCAATGTATAGGGGAAACCAACATCCCCACTGAGCTAAAACCCTGCAGAGCAGAGCTACAAGCAAAGTGATGGACTCTTTGCTGGTGCTCTGACTCGGTGGGCAGTGAAGCAGAGCTGGTGAGCAGGGCAGGGAAGGTGAGGAAAGTCTCTGATACACCCACCATGCACTGAGGGGACCTGCAAAGCTTCTGAAGCCAAGCTATTCAATCATTTGCATGAGAAAAGCAGACAGCTCTGCTTCACCAGTGTGAACCAGCACTTTGGCAAGTCTCATCTTTGTTTTGAGTGTTGTCCTGACCCTCTCTGGCCACTGACCAATAAATGCCTACAGACTCTGGAAACAGAAAGGCAAAATCACAGGCTCTGCCCTTGTGCCCAAGGGTTGTTTCCCTCTCCAATGCTCCAGTGCAGCCTCTCCCCAGCAATGCCTGGGTGCTTATTTCACCCTCATAATTAGTTCTATGTAATTTACTATTAGTATTGTAGTAGTGAGGAGCTAAGGCTATAGGCTAATTAAGTTTATAGTGAAATTAGAGTATACAATAGATTTAGAGACTGGACAGGCCTTAGGACAAGAGATTATTCTTTGGGTCTGAAATAGGAACAACAAGCTCAGCTAGATCCAGACTTGAAAATAATTCAGCTGAAGTTTAATGTAATTACAGCAACAAATCAGATAGTTTGGAGGGAAGAAGTAGTAAGTCCCTGTAAAATTAAGCAGTATAAACCTCATTTATTATTTCAAATTTGTGGGCTTTAAATAGTGTTACAACCACCACCTAATTTCACAGGGTTTGAGATAAATTTGTTGTTTTGCATTGGACAGAAAGTTAAACCTGCTGGTTTCCAGCTGTGATTGTGCATGTCATGGGTTGTGTTTGGGGATTGGTTCAAACCTCTGTTGCCATTCAGTGTCATGCACTTGTATGTGAAAATGCCCAACCTGGTGATTTCTGTTCTGAGAACAGGATATCTGTGTCTGTGCCAGTTCCAAAGCAAGCACAGCTATTGCATTGCAAAAGGAATGTTAAAAATAAATTATTTTAAACTGCAGTTGAATTCATTTTGGGGTTTTGAGGATTTATTTCAGTTGCGTCTCTTTTCCCCCAGCCAAACGCTCTTCACCTCAGTGATGCTCTGGCACAGCCTGTTGGGTCACACCAGCCTTTCCCTCTCCCACCTCTCTGAGGTTTTCTTTAAAATCAGAGCTGACATCAGGCCCATCCACCCCGCTCTGCAGGGAGCAGGGGCAGCTCGGTGAGTCACGGCTGGCAGGGGCAGAGCCATGGCACTGTGCCACTGGGAGGGGAGACAGCAAAGCAGTGCTGGGAACAGCAAATGGAGCTCAGGAAACAATCCATCACCCTCCCAGCGCTGAGAGCACCGTGGCAAATGTGCTGGTCCTGCCTCTCCTCTTTGCCAGTCGTCTCAGTATGTTCATGGTGAGCAATAAAATAATACTTTAAGTTCAAGCCCAATGGCTTTGACCCATTTCTCTACATGGCAACACCAGGCTCCTATCCCAGGAGGAGCATTTGGAAAGGCCTCAGAGACATTTAGCAGCATTTTCTCTTGGAAGTTGATCTGGAGAACAGCTCCAAAGCCATTCCCCGTTGGCGGCTTCAATATGTGTGTTTTAAATAGTCAGCTGCTGTGTGAGTTTAATATAAAACACAAGTATTCTATTTAATTAAACATGCAGTTAGAGAATATATACAGCTTGCAGAGGGATGCTCTGTGGCTCCTCTGCTTCTCAGCAGGTCACCAGGGTGCTGCTGTCTCCTTGCTGAGTGGTAAACCAGCAGTGACTTCAGCATCCCTGGCAGTGCCCTTGGGGATGGAGCTGATCCCCAGAGTGAGCCCCTCCCCTTTGCTCCTGAGAAGGACCCAAGACTTATTAAGTCATTTGGCCTCTCGGGAAGATTTATTCCTGTGACAGAGTGCAGATGATGCAGCTCTGCCTGTGCCACTGCTGAGCCCCACGACCCAGACATTCAGTCTGGAGAGTCTGGGTCTCCTGCCCTCAAACTTTGCCTCATTTTTCTGGGCCAGGTAATTCCTCCCACCAATTCAATTGGACTTTGTGTGGTTTTTCACTTGCTGACTTTCCTTTCAGAAAGGGATTTGCATATTCCGTGGCTTCATCATGAAAGACACCATGGAAATTCAGTGTATTGTTGCTAGTGCTGCCACACAGGCAACACGGGTGCTGCAGGTTACAGTCCCTGAAATGTTGGCCCACACTGGCACCAGGCAGGGTGACAATGACCCAGCTGGCCTATCAGGGGTGGCCCTTTGCCTGATCTGCAGCAGAACTGTTGAACTCACTGGTTTCCTGCAGGATGCAGATTCGCTGCTCTGGCTTCTCCTTTGCAGCACGTACCCAGCATGTCCCTGGCTACTCCAATCCCATTTCATAATCAGCAAAGCAGAAATAGTGCTTTCATGCTTCCTACATATTAGCTTGAGTGACTTGTGTAAAGAAAACATTGGCCAGAGAATGAATCCAGAGTGCAAAATATGCTGGTTTTTATGGGCTGTCTGTGCTAGTGTTTATCCATGCCTCAACCAAAAATAGCAGACTTTGGAGATATTTAGTATTTTCCTCCTCATCAGCTCATACCATTCCTGTTGCTGTTGTCTAGCAGAAGTTATCTGAGCTGCAGAGCAGTTCTGCCACCCTTGGCAGGTGTTTTCCCTTTGGACAGTGCTGATGTCTGGGTGCTGCTCACAGCAGGTTCTGCAGGGCCCAGCAGGGATTGCCCACACCTGTGCAGGTGAGCTGGGCTGCTTCCCACGGCCCTAAAGGTGCTGGGCTGGTGCTCACACTCAGGTTTGCAGGGCTGTTGAGTTTGTTCTGGGGCTTGAAGTCACAGTTCTTGGCTCAGGATTGTTAGCAGAGGGGCAGAGTATTTTCCATCCTTCAGAACAAGGTGATTCCTTGATGGGCAGGTACTGAGCATAAGGCAGCGCTGCAGGACATCAGCAGGGAGCAGCTGCAGCCTCGGCCAGCTCAGGGCTGTGGGGAATGTTGGCCACGTGAATCAGCCATGTGGCTGCCTCTGTGTCTGGGACCTTCAGCATCTGGGGCTGGAATAAAAGCCCAGTGTGAGCAAAGCTGGTCCTGGTTGCAGCAGGACGTGGTGGGATGAGTGGCCTGGGCTCTGTGGTGTGGAGGGGGCACTGGCTGTGCGTGCTGGGGGTTGGCACCTGCCAAGGTGCTTCTGGCCCAGGTGACTGGGCAGCCCTTGGTTTGTGTGTTGGTGCCTGGGACAGACATACAGACAGAGCAGGGGTCCTCTCCCTGCCTCCTGGGGGGCTTTCCTCGTTCTGTGTGCCAGCTGTGCTGGGTGAGAGTGCCCAGGACTGGGCCAGTGACACCTCAAAGCTCAAGCCACATGGACAAGCTCTCTCTGAGCTCCAAGACACCTCAGCAGCTTTTGCTTTGAAACTGTGGTGGTTATTTTGCATGTTTAACATTGCTGTAATAGCTGCAGTGGTATTTACAGTCCCAAACAGGCAAAATGTCTGCCAGAGCCGTTGTAAGTGGTGGCCCTGCAAAGTCAATCTCTGCTTTCACTCAGGAGTGAGAACACACAGGGATTGTTGCAATGGCCGTGGCTGCACGAAAAGATGCTCATTAACTGCCTTATCCCCCTGAGCAGCAGAACAGAGTGGCTGCCAGGAACCTGCAGGCTCCAGTTGGCACAGGCAATTCTACCGGGCTTTGCTGGAAAGACACAGAGTCAGCCCTCTGGAAACTCCTGGATGGAACATTTCTTAATCTGTGTGTCTTCACCCCCAGTCACTGCACCACAGAACTGCAGCTCGGGAGAGAGTGTGGGCATGGCAGCAGGAGTTAATTAAGGAGGAATTAGGGATTGGCTGGGGAAATCCTGCTGCAGCACAGGGAGAACACCTGGCCACCTCTGACCTCTCCCAGCTCCTGCAGGTTGGTCTGTTCTGTGGGTGCCTCATATGTAACCTGTGGAGCAAACTGGGCTGCTTGGCCTCCTGCCCTGCCTGGGAGCAGCACTCACCTTCTGATGGTGAGACTCAGGGCTGGTGAGCTGGAACAATCCGTGCTGCCTGGCAGCCAAGTTCCCTGCTCCCAGTCACCTCCTGCAACAAAGTGAAACGGGGGAATTGGTGTGACAAATCAGGTGAGAGCAACGCAGCAAGTTTCTCAAGGTTGCAGTGGCAGCAGCTCTCAGTTTGCAGGTATTGCTGTGCTCCCTGGGGTGACAGGGCGGGTGACACGATGAGCTGAAAAGGTCCATGTGTGTCTGCACATGTACTTTGTGCAGGTTTCAGACTGTCCTTGCAGCTGGTGCTCTGTGTCTCTGTCTCTTTTTGGTGAAAGTGCTTTGCTGAGACGTCTTTATTGTTTAGTAAATTATCTTGTTTGCTTTCCCTCTGACTCGGATCTATTTGCCAACACACACTACTTTCTGCTTCACAGGAGCAGGGGTACCTGCTCTTGGCATGGTTTTTTCACTGATGTTTGTTTTTTTCACTCAAGTGGATTCCCAGCAATATTCCCTGCTCCCTGGCTGTGCCTCTGCTGCGTGTGGACTTGGGGTGGTGCTTGAATAGAGGCAGGAACTGAAAGCTGCTGCTTTTTCACTGAGCTGAACTGGGGTGTGAGAAAGCAACATTAATGCTTACTGGCTTTTAGTTTGTAAATTTACAGTTGAAAACTTGTCCATGCAGCAAAATGAGTTTCTGCAGCCTCGTTTGCTGTGCTCCTGCAATACATTAAAACTAATGCTCCCTGTCCCACCTCTTTTCCAAATGCCTCTATCCTGCTGTGTGGAAAGCTGCTGCCTTTTGTTTTCCTCTTGCCAAGCCTGGTGCCTCCTTTACAGACGAGTGGGCTGAAGCAAAGCCCATCTGGGTGGGAGCTGGGAGTGAGGGGAACCGTGGGAGGAACAAATGCTCCATGTCACGGGAGAAACTAGGTGAGTTTGCCTTAAAAGCTCTCCATGGCTTTAGCACATATTAATGCCAGTAAAAACCAAACTAAAACAGCCTGGAGATGCACTACCAGAGTGCAAATCCTGGTAACACTTCTCAGGATGTCCGTGCTGTGGTGCCCACTGAGCCCCCCAGTCCCCTGCACCACTGAGCCCCCCAGCCTGGTCCCCCCCTGGCAGCCCCAGCCCTGGCCCTGCCCTCTGTATGGCTGTCAGAGCACCATCCCTGCAGGAAGATGGTTTTTGGAGAAGAAGCGAAGGGCAAGGCTGAGGGGAAGAGCGAGAGAGGAGATGCCATAACATGGGGAGGGGAGAGAAGAGTGGAGAGCTCATGGTAATGAACTGCTGCTGGCAAAGGACAAGAACACTTTGCAGTTAGCTGGAGTCTCTCACCTCGGGCTCTCAGAGCTCCTTAGAAATATCAGCTAATTAAACCTTCCGTGTTAATTAACCACACTTTGCCAGATGAGAATCCAGTTTGGAGAGCAGCTGTGTGTTCTCCAGGCGCTGCTCTCATCCCACTTTCTGGCAGCAAGGAGGGCCTGGGTGGGAGGATGTGGCTGTGTCCCACTTGTGGAGGTTTGGGAGCATTTCCTTTGCTGTGGAGACCTTCTCCCACAGGAACTGGGGGGTCCCACGTGGCTCAGCCCAGTTGGAGCGTGGGAAGAGCCCCATGGTCAGATGGGATATCCCCTTGGGTGATTGCCACAGTGCAGAGAAGTCCTAAGTTAAGGAGAGCACAGCTGGATACAGAGCAAGGGACTTGGGAGGCTGATGAGAAGGTCATTTGTATGAGACTGTTCTTAGTCTGTGCACAGTGACTTCTGTCTCTCTGCAGGGTCTGGGGCTGGGCTGACCTATGTTAGTCACACAGCAAGAATGGGTGTCTTCCCTCCTGGTTTTCCTATGAAAATATCTTCTATTCATAGCACTGCAGAAAGTGTGACATAATTTATCTCAAGGTACAATCAGAATTTTTTAAATATTCCAGAGCTGTAGCCAGCAGGGACTGTGGTGGTTAATATTCAGGCCCATAAGCCTCCAAGATTTTGAGTCACAACTACTTCTTGAAGAGGAGGGTGCTGAGCTGAATGTCTCCCTCCTGCCTGAGTGGCCCCATGGCTCTTGCCTGGAGGCCCCTGAGTGTTCCTGACGGCTGCCCTTGTTTACTGTCAGTGAAGTCATGGAATAGAATTCCAGGGAAAGTTCCCTAAAATAATGAACTGAATTCTTTCCAGCTCAGGGTTTTCACCATTGCAGCTCAGAATTTCAGGTAAAGCAGCTCAATCCATGAGCTCTGCCATAACCTGTGGTTCTCGTTTTGCCTCCGGTGACAGTGTGACCTCATTTTGAAAGGTCTGAATAACTTGCATTTGGGCCCTGGATATGACACAGAAACCAATTCCTTCCCTCTTTATTATACCTGTGGCAATAATTATTCTTCCTCTCCAAACACAGCATTTTCCTCTTTATGAGGGTTTCTTCTCCTTCTCATTTCCATTCTGGAAGTGCTGGTTTCTGTTCTATTTTTAATGGAAAGGCTGGAGGGCAAATGCAATTAAACCACAGTGCATGAACTGTAACTTGTAATAGTTTTTAAAAACCCCCCAAATCGCCTTGTCACTCACAAAGAACTGGCTTTCTAATCTGGGCTCCATCACAAGGCCAAATTTCAGTTCTTGTGATCAGACCAAATGAGAGCAGATCACAGAGGATTTGTGGGGAAATGGATTGAATGTGTTAATGGAGGAGATCTGAGCTCCAGTCAGCCCAGAACTGGAACTGGGAGACAAGGCAGCACTCAGGGTCACTCCTCCTGGTGTCATGGGGGTTGTGCTGGGGAGCCTGGCTGTGTGGGAGGGTGGAGCTGCTTCTCTTGCATCTGCCACCAAGAGTTATGAAGATAAATGTGCTATTGTCCCCTCCAGTGTCCCCTGTGGCCACAGGTGTGGGACTGCAGGATCCACCTCCCTGAGGCTGCCAGTCCCTTCCTGTGCAGCCCCTGTGTGCTGGTGCCAGGCAGCTGGGGAGGATGGAGTGACCTGCCATTATCACTAATAGATAGGATCAATAATACCAAATGTATTATCTTTCTTCATTTTCTCACCACGATGGAATTGATGCCCTGCCTGGTGCAGGGGCTGCTGCTGAAGGCTGAGCTCATCTGTTATCACTCACCTCCTCCTGATTTACACCAAATGTTACATCCCTGCCATGTAAAAAATGGGCCACATGTCAGTGTTGCTGATCACATCTTGGGCTTGGTAACCTCAGAACACCTGCTCCAAAATTATTCCGTAAGAGCATCTCCTGCTTTAGTGATTTATCCCACAAACTGTGCTGTGATGACTCAGGCTGGTTGTTTGTCACTGCAGACAGTGAGGAAGGTATGGAAGCTTCACTGAAACTGTGCATTTCCATGGAGAAGTGTGAAATTATTATTAAAAAAATAGTTATCGAGGCATGAAAGCTCAGCAAGTTCTGGGAAAAGTGTGTCTGTTGAAGTTATTGCATTGAGCTCTTGCTCAGCAGAATATCCAGGATCTAGTGGGGAAGTTCCTTGTGGGAGCCAGGACTGTGGGTCTGCCTGACAGGGACTAAATGAGAGACCCTCCCTTGCTCATCTCATTTGGCATCCAGGGGCTCAGCAGGAGGGAGCAAGCCCTGAAAACTCCCAACTATGGGACACACACAGAATGGAAAACAGAGTTCAGTTGTGCCCTTTCCAGGAGTCCTCCAGCCTGGTGTGATTGCTCTGCTGGTGTCCCCACTGCTGCCCCAGCCCTCCTCACCCTCTGCTTCACTAAATTTAACCCCTTTTTGTAGGTTACTAAAGGGAAAATTCATTTGTCAAGTTGAGACACTTTAAGGCAGGAAGACAGATTTGTCTAAGGTCCCCTTAAATAAAGAGGATGAAAACTGGCTGTCACTGGGCTGGATGGTGTGGGATTTTAACACTGGGAGCTCGAGGTCTTTTATTAGCAGCAACTTTTCCCCTCCTTTAATTACCTTCAGTTGCAAAGTCTCTGCAGGGACAGACTCCTACAACCCTGTCCATCTCCCCATCACTCTCATCTGCTTGCAAATGAGTTTATTCCCTGGAGAGATGTCTCTGGACTGTGGAGAGGCACAAAACAGAGAGTCAAAGAGGTCTCTTGTCCATCACTTGCCTTTCCTGCTCGTGCCTTGTCTGTGAGGAGGTCAGGATGTGCCTTTCCAGTGGGGTTTGCCTCTGGTGGTTTCCAAAGGTGCAGTGCTGGCTGCTCAAATTCTGGCACTTTTAGACCAAGTTAATTACTAATTCTATAAAACTGTACACATCAAAGGTTTAAGAATTGGACTAATTTGATAAGGAGTCACTTGTAATACCTTGTTACTTCCCCAGTTCTAATTATGCTTATCAGTCCATGCTGATAATTAGCGTCGTGTGCAAGGCGAGAGCTGGTGCAGTGCCCAGGGAACAGATGGAAATCTCTCGCTGTTGAGGCTGGAGAGACATGCCAGGGACAGCACAGAGACAGCCAGGTGACACTCAGTCCTGTGCTGGGGATGCAGAAAAAATCCTTCCCTGTGAGGGTGATGAGGCCCTGGCACAGGTTGGGCAGAGAAGCTGTGGCTGCCCCATCCCTGGGAGTGTCCAAGGCCAGGCTGGATGGGGCTTGGAGCAACCTGGGCTGGTGGGAGGTGTCCCTGCCTGGCAGGTGGTGAGACTGGATGATCTTTAAGGTCCCTTCCAACCCAAACCATTCTGGGATTCTGCCATTAACACAGCCAGCTTCTGATGCCACTAAGTTGTGAAAAGGTTTAAGGGCATCTCCCAAGAGCTTTTATAGCCAGGAAAGCTTTTATAACCACAAGAGCTCGAGACTATCCAAACCATTGCCCAGTGTAGCTGCTTCTGAGGGTGTGCAGTGTGGTCCCTCCCCTGTCCCGGGCTCTGCTGTCCCGGGCTCCAGGAGGTGTCTGTAAGTGCAGGGAGTGCTACAGCAGTCGGGCTGCTTTGCTGCAGTGCAGGTGAAAGGCAGAATTGCAGGAAGGTAATAAACTGCCCCATTTACCAACCGATTAAACACGTATTTAAGGCCTGACTTGTCTGCCCAGGCAGCAGAAAACAAGGTACAAGGCAGTACAACCTGAACAACTGCTCGATGGCCATTCTGGCTGCAGCTATTTGAAAGCTGAGGGGTTGTTAATCACCAAAGTATGGTTTCATCTGCCTGGAATAGCCGCTTTTTGCAAGGTTTTTTAATGTTTATTAGATGTACCTGTTTACTTAAAGTTCACAGTATTTAAATAATATGTTTGAGCAGGTTAAAAATAGCACAAGATGCTGCCTCTCTCCAGGCTGTGGGAAAGACTCCAGTTAACAGGAAAATCTCCATGTCTGCCCTGCCAATGCCAGACTCTCCTCCTGCTGTACTTCATGACACTTCATTTTTTTAATTGGCAACTTCCTGAAATTAGAATATTGTGTTTGACTCTGTTGTCACTGGCATTTAAGCAGCTCACCTTTCAGAATTCTCTGAGTTCTCCTTAGGGCAACCACTGGGATCAGGTCTGGGGGCCCTGCAAAAAGGAGTTGTGTGTTGTCTCATGCCCTGCAGGAGCAGCTGGGAACTAAATTGATTTATTCCAGAATAAGGGCCATTTCTGATAGAGCCAATGGTCTAGAGAGGGAAGTGCTGCTGACCCAGGGCAGGGGGCTCATCTCTGAGCCAGTTCAGGCTTGTTAATGTATTTCTTCCTTCATAATTAGCCTTCCCTGTCGTGACTCATGGCAGCTGTATTACCCCATATGGGGCCTCTGGGCTGGAATTGGTGTTTTCCTGCTGGCAATGAGACTTTGCTGGAGTGGGATCTGTGGGGAGAGATCTCCTTGGGGTCGGAAGCTGCCAGAGCTCAGCTGCAGCCACCCGGGAAAAGGGCTTGGAGGGAAGGATGTGCTGGAAAGCAACTCACACTGTCAGGTTTGGAGTCAAACAGAATAAAACTGGTAGCTTTTAAAAATTCATGGTTGTGTTAATGCACTCAGTCGAGTGTAATTAAATGTAGAGACTCAACGGATTCATATAAACACTCTGTGGGAGCCTGTCAATCTTCCAGGGTAATGAACCCCCAAACAAATGTACAAATCTTTAATATCTTCAGTGCTGCCTCTTTCCAGAACAGAGCTGAGGGCTGTGGAGAAGCACCCGAGGGTCTCTCTGCCCAGTGTATTTCCAGGGGAACACATTACCTGTTGGTCTGGAGGGCTGAGGAACAAATCCACACACCTGCTGTGCACACCTTAGTGGGCTGTGTAAGGCAGGATTAGTGATCCGAGCATGTCCTGGGCTTGGAATGCCAGCAGATGGAGATGCTGTGCCTGGCACTCAGCTGCACCCCCCAGGATTTCCTCCTGCCCCGGTGTTGTCCTTCAGGAACTGCTGGAGCTACAGGACCAAGAGCTGCTGGCCAGTGCTTTGCTGTGCCCAGTCCTTCTGCTCTGGTCTGGACAGAAAATAGTTGTCCCAGTTTTAAAATCTGGAAACAAAAAGGGCCCAAAAAGTGTGTGGGGAAGATGCTGCGTGCACAGCCATGGCTGGCTGGCTGATGAAGGGGAGTGTCTCCTCCACAGGAGAGGTTTTCTCCTGCAAATTGCACTTCATTACTAGTAAGTGTTGGAAGTCAGGTGTGTGCAAAGGGCACTGAAACCCAGAGGAACCCACCTGGGCCCTGGCCAGGTCCTGTGCCATGGTGGGGGTCAGGCAGTGGTGGGTTTCTGGCAGCTCGTGGGGGCAGGACAGTGCCCTGTGCCCCCATGTCATCCATGCCAAAGGCAGCAGCACATCCTCTGCTTCCTGCACATCGACCAGGGCACTTCTGGAGATGTTTCTCCTAAATTTCTTCCTAGGAACCCTTCCGTGGTCATCAGCAGAATTGGGAAAATCATCTGAAACAGAGCGAGAAAGGGAGGATCAGACAGTGCTGAGTTCATTTTTTTTCCATTCGTGTTTTTATTTCTCTTTCCTTTTCTCAATTGAATTCTCACCTTCTCACACCAGTTGTTGCATATCACTGTAAACTTCATTTAATCCTTTGTGAAGTTAAAATAAATACAACTGCAAGACAAAATACATGATGTAAGACTAATGACACGTCCCCCAATTATCTTCAGCGGCGATACAGCTATAATCAAATTTAGAGAGCAGCTGTGCAGCTCAGTGCTGCTGACAGGGGTGCAGTGAATTAGAATTGATGCTGCCTCCCTCATTAATCCAGCAGCAGCCCGCTGGCCCTGGCAGGGCTGTGCTCACCCAGCCCTGGCACAGCTCCTTCACACCCCACAGCACTGTTGGGTATCGCCAGAGTCCGCTCTGCCCCTCATCTTGGCACTGCCCCCAGAGCTGCTCCCAGCTGTGCCCTGCACATCCCTAAACGTGGTGGGAAGTGAGGGGGAGTTTCCAGGCACCTTCTCTCTGCTGGGCTGCCCATCACCTTTCATCACCCATTCCCAACAGCCCCAGGGAAGCAGGGAATTTCTTCTGTTGGATTCCAAACCAGCCAAGCATCCCAGCTAGTTTTGTTTTTATTTCTTAGTGTTAGCACAAGTGGATGTTTGAGCAGAAGACTCATTTCAGCTGTCAGTTTTCTCAAAACCCCCCCAGGTTTTTGCCTCCCTGCTGTCCCAGCCACAGCAGGAGGTGTCCAGCAGCAGCAGGGAAGGAACCTGGTGGTTCAATACCCCCAGAACCTTCTGTGGTGCTCTTGGGTTTTCACAGTCAATGTAATAGTGGTGTTCAAAATAATTGCTATAGAGCAAAAATGTGCCTTATCACAGGGAGCAGCATGTGGACAATGGAAGCGTTCAGAGCATATTTTTAGGAAGGAAAAAAAAAAATCAATCTAAATCTGATGCTTTTTCATCATATGCCGAGAGCAGTAAAAGGGGAGAAAAGGGATCAGCATTTTTGCTTGTTGGATAGGGCTGTGAGCAGCCTGGTCTGGTGGAAGGTGTCCCTGAGGACAGCAGGGTCAGGGCAGCAGATGCAGCCAGCAGGTGCCTCAATGCACCTCAGTGGGTTTGCCTCTCCTTGGTGCCCGTTTGGGAAAGTCAAACATTTATGTGTAACCTAAAAGAAAAGCTGTTCTGCTGGTGTGAGCTATTGGGTAATAAAACAGGGAAAGGCACTGCAGTCAATAAAAGTAAATTAATAACTAGAGACAACAAACCCTGCTTCTCTGACTGGCATAAAACAATCCTCTGCTGAAGGAAGGAAAAATGCCACAGTTGATGGGGAGGCAGGTCGAGTCCAAGAGGAATGGGCCACAGAATTTTGTGGGGTATTTGTGCTCACAACGTTTTCTTCCTAAAGCTTTGATGGTTATTTGCACTGTGCTGCAGGCAGAGCTGTAGAGCAGCTGAGACAAGGCACACCAGGACTAGGAAAAAGGGGTTTGAAGGCTGTCAATCCAAGGTTTGGAAGCCACTGCTTCCCTGTTCTAAGCACTGATGTCTCACAACACCTGAGAAACTGCCCCAAGAAGCTGATCTGGGGCTGCTTGGGTGATGCTGATGGTGCCCGTGGTTCCCACAGGGTGCCTGCCTGGCACTGGGAGCCATTCCCACATCTGCCCTTGGCTCCAGATGAATCCCCAGCACAAGACAAGCAGCCCCACAGTGCAGAGGGGAGCCAGAGTTCCTTTGGTGGGGGGGGTGCCACCCTCCTACAGCCAGTGCAGGGCTGCCCACACCTGCCCTCGCAGTGGTGCTGCTCATGCAGCACAAATTAGGAGGCTTAATTATTTCAATAGAGGTTAATTACATTAGTCACTACAGCAAATCTCCAGTTCATGCCATGCTTTCCACTTCATTTAATTCATTACCCTCTGTGACAGTAGATTTCTGCATAGAAGTGCTCATTTATAACCCGTGTCCCTTCCAAGAGCAATCCTCCACATCAGCCCTTTGCTTGCTTTGCTCTTGTTCCTCTCGGTGTTCCTGGTGGCAGTGCCAGAGAGGGTTTGTGGGAGCAGCCTCAGCCATGCTCTGCCCCAGGTGAAGGCGGTGGGTAGGGCAATGCTGTGCCCAGCCTGGCAGTGGCTCTCGCCCAGGGTGGGCAGGCTGTGCACTCCACGCTGTGTGTGTCCTGGAGCTGAGCAGATGGTGACTCTGGATTGTGTATGTCGACCCTTTTCCTTAATGCATTCCTGCTCAAAACCTGGATTTACATATGTGGGTCCTTTCTGGCATGCCAAGCTGGGTACCTTGCCATGTCGTGCCATGTCATGCCAGACTTTGCCCATGAGCCCACTCTGTCCTGCCTTTTGCTGTACAAGACAGTCCATCATGGGAAAAATGAACCAGTTGTGCACTCCTTGCAACGAGTCCGAAAGAGCCATTGCTCACAGTTTAATGTGTTTCTGTAAATGGCAGAGTAAAGCTCTTGGATGGCATTTCATTAGTTTTAACATGCCTTCTCTACTCAGCAGAGATGTCTGGTAATAGCTGAAGGATTCATACAAGGGCATGCTTTAATAATCAGAAATTCAAATGCCAAACAAGACAGAACAAGAAAGATCTGAAAATAAACTCACAGTTTTTAAAATTGCTGTTAGGAGTAAACTGATGACCTGCCCTCGTTGGCCAGAAGCCCCAACTCTGACCCAGCTGATGGTGGATCACACAGTTCATGCTCTGGAGACACAGTGATGTTGGGGGGGATTGGCCAGGCTGTCTGAAGGCTCGTGGTGACTGTACAAAGCTGGTCCTGAATTATGCTGAACTTGGTGCACTCTGTCATTTGTTGAAACACATTCATTGAAACACATTTTTTGAAACATATTTGTCAGAACACACTTGTCATACATAAGGTAACAACCAAAGGAAGTAGTTTTTTAGCTGCAGATCTGTGTGATTTGATACATGGTGAACATTTTCTTCAGCATAATGATACTTCTTAGGATGCATGATAAAAACCTGAAGTAATGAACCAACATTATTCTCAGTTTTCAGTTTCATCATTAGCATTTTGTTGTCATTAACCTGTGCAGGATAAATTGCTTATAAAACAGATATTTCTTTGTTGGGAACTAGCAGGTCTAGCTGTGGGGAGGGATGTGGAATTTGGCTATAAAGTTTTGCATCATGAACATGAACTGTGTGTGATTCTGAGACTGGAGGTCAGGCCAGTGTAAAATATTTCCAGATTTTAATCTGAATTGAGACTTAGAGATTTAAAGATATTTAAACACCCAGCCAGGTGTTCACCTTGGGTGGGAAACAATCAGCCTTTCTGTCTGCAGGTGGAGGGACCTTCTGCAGGGCTGGAAGCAGCTCTGGCTGTTGCAGGTGAGGCTCTGTCCTCTCTCCTCTCCTTTCTGATATTTTAGCACTTTTGCTCTGCCCAGGCTTTTAGAGGTGTTGCCTGTGCAGTTTTGCCCCTGTGGCCACTGGCATCCTGCAGGGCCAGAGCTCAGCTGGGATGTTCACTGGGATGTGCCAGCCTTGGCTGGGAGCACTGAAGGGGCACATGGAGCACTTCAGCTGCCAGAAAATTAGGTTCATTTATTTGGGAATCTGTGGTACACAAAGCACTTTAATAACCACATTCATCTAAAGGCCACATCAGGAGAAACAGGACTGCCTGTTCCCTTTTGGATGCCAGTTAGTGGGGAATGCTGTTGTTAACATTTAGCAGGAGCTCCAGGTCACCTTGATACAATTGAGCTAACACACATTTTAATGGCTGTTTAATTAGATTTACCATAGCGAAGGTGCCATGAAGGAAAGCTGCATTTCTGCTCCCAGCCCTTGAGTTGGTGGCTGGATTAAATAAAAATGCAGTTAAAAACTTGCAAGTGATAGACAAAGATGAGGGATCATTTTAACCCCTGTTGTATATAATTTTCCAGCCTGGTCTGGGTGATGTGTCTTCTCTGGGAGCTCTCACATCCTCATGGGATGAGCTTTTCTCTGCTTGTCACAAAATACCTGTGCTCCTCAACAGGCAATTTGCTTTTGGGTGACCTGAGCTTTGAGCCCCTGGCTGTGAGGCTCCCACTAAATCATTCCTCAGAAGCTGCCCCTGTGTCATGAACAGGAGTGGAGCAGAAGGGAAGGAATCCCTCTGGTTTCCAGCAGCAATATCCGAATGTCGTGGCAAACTGGGCCCTGCATTAGAGAGCAAACTGTTCATGGCCATGTCCCATCAATTTTGATTCCTGCCCAGAGCTGTGGAGGGGACTCCAAGGAGCATTTTGTAGAGCAGCCAGTTGCTCCTTCATAGGAAATAAAACACTGAAACATATTGCTATAAAGGATATGACACATCTCCTGATGGATTTATTAAGAAGACCCCCAGAGTAAAGAGTTATAAAACCTGATCCAGTCGGCAGTTCCAGCTGTGTAATTGATATCCATTATTTTCCATTGACTGCTCTGCAGGACCTCGTTTTCTGTAGCATCAACAGATTCTGCCTCTGAGCTGCTGGGGCTTGGCAGGGAGCAAAGCCAAGAGCAAACCCAGAGCAGGAGTCCCAGGAGAGAGCTGAGTTGGTTTTTCTCAATTTTTTCCCATAAATACCCACCTTTATCCTAATTTATGCTGTTTCTCAAGTCACTCCATTTACATGAGGCCGTGCAAATCCTCTGTGGCTTTGCTGAAGCAGAGACTGGGCATCACTTTGGTTTCCCCAACAATATGATTTCTCCTTATCTGCTTCACTTTATGGCAATTTTATAGGTTTTACCAAAATAGGGTTATTATAATATTGAATTTACTATACCAAAACAGGCAGAAAAAGGCTGTCCCCACAAATGCAGGTTTATCCTGTGCCAGAGCAACCCCAGCTTGTTCCAGGCCCCCTGGTGTCTGTCTGTCCTGAGCATTTGTCCGTCCTGAGCTGGCAGGAACAGCACATCCCTCCTCAGTTCTTCTGCAGGTAATTCCACTGTTTGATTTATTTGTGGTGGGTGTTAGAGCAATGGGGAATAGCTGAGAGACTGACAGTAACTGTCCAGCAGTGTCAAATATTTGTAATCAGTAGCTGCATATTCCAGGTCTAAAAACATCTTCATCTTTCCTCCTCTGCCAAGCAGGTGTGTGTGGTGGGAATCCCTCATTGTGGGAGGGACAGGAAAAGTAGGTTGGGAAAGAAGGAAACAGAGTGGTGTGAGGAAAGGCCACACACCCACAGCAGCCTCCTGCCCGTGCCCCTGCACAGGACAGCATTAGGCAAACCCATCATTTCTCCCTTTTATTACTCATAGCTTTTTGTGCCATTGACCTCCTGACCCTTTTCCTGCAAATCATTTGCTTTTCCCAATGCTTCAGTATTAGCCTGCACAATTTTCTTTCCTTTTTTTCCCCCTCCTTATCTCACTTCAAGAAGAAGAAGGATTACCTCATTCCACATCCTCTGAAATAAATCCTCATTATGGATTTGTACCTGGGACGGAAGAAACTGATTTCCACTCCCAGACAGTTCTGAGCTGGTATTTGAAGGTAATTGTTCAGTCCAGTCATCTCACTTGTCCAATAACCATAAAGAGCACTTTTATTAGCACTGGGCTTGGGACTATTGAGAAGATATTTATGGAGAAGATATTATTCAAAAAACTAGGACATGGACATCAAATTTATGTTTTTATTTCTAGGTGGAGCAGAGGGAAGGACCTAACACTCAGTAAATGTCTGAGTGCTGGTAGGGTGCTCATCCCAGGCTGGGGTGGCTGCACTGTCCTGCTGAGGGCACATCTCCCCCCTCACAGACTCACAGGATTGCCTCAGATTTGCCAAAAATCATCTCCCAAGGTGGTTAAACCCAGTAGGACTGAGGAGCTTTTCCCTCGTGCTGTGGTTGTGATAACTCTGATGAGGACTAGCAGACATTAATGGTGGTTTTGTTCAGGATCCAGAAGGCACCAGAAGTTCTGCCTCCCTAAACATGCTGGAACATGAGGCTGAAATGATGGTCTGATGAAGCCCTTTCTCCTGGCTAATTGCTGCAGGGTGAAATAAGGGCCAGAATAAGATGTGATCATCTGCTAAACAGCTGCTGTGCTCAGCTGTCAGGCCCTTTGCTGCAGCCCAGAATGCATTGACTGGAACAGCTTTGGGATGCTCCAGCTCAGGGCAGAAGAGTGCAGGGATTTCTCTGGACTTCCACAGACCCAGTTTTGAGCTTCTCCCACGGAGCCAGCAGTGATGGACTAGACTAAAATAAGCAAAGAACCCATGAGAACTTTCTAGAGGAGCAGGGGCTTAGCTCAGTGTTGCAGATTTACACTGAGCTGCACCCAGACAAGCAGAGGTGTGTGACAGACATCCCCAGTTCTGTGGCCATGGGGCACTGGGACTGGCAGTGCCCTTGAGTCTGTGCCCTTTGCTGCTCTGCTGCAGCTTTGGAGGTGGCAGGGACCCCTCAGACACCAGCTCAGCATCCAGCTGCTGGTGAAATTTTGATGAAAGGTCCTTAATTATTGATGAAGAATAACATCTCCTTTACACAACTCATCTCACGGGGACCACAGTCATTTAGTGCTTGATGTGTCAGGGCTCTGGTTGGTTCTCACACCACGAGCTTTTCCCCAACCTCTGATCCCACCTGTGGAAGAAGAAGGGAGGATTTGTTTGTAGAGATCCTGATCCCAGTGAAATGGAAAACATATAAACCAGACTAAATGGAAAACACATAAATCAGGATGTGTACCTGGGGTTGTGCTTCAGCCCTGAAGCAACAGCCTCCAGTAAGTCCATGGGCTGTCTGGCAGAGGGCAGGGAAGGTAACAAAGAGAATCAGTTATCTAAAGTGCCTTTAATTCCCTTGACTTTATTTAGAGGTCCAGAAATGGGAAAACAGTAGAAAAGCTCTGCAAATGTGCTGCAGGGCCTGGACCAGTGATGGCTCTGGGGTTGTGGCCTCAGGGTCTTCAAAGCCTCTGAGCCACCTCTGGGCCTGAACTGTTGTGACTTTGTGCTGTCCAGGATCTGTATAACTCTGTCATTTTCTAATAGCCCACGCATAAGAAAAGCACTAGAAAGCTGTAAAGGTGAAATGTTTCAAAGTTAAACTGAATCTTAGTCATGGCTTCTTTCCCATAGAGCAGTTTTAGATATAAAGAAGATGATAGATTAAATTTTGGTTGATTGACAGATTTAAACTGGGGCTTCTTTCTGCAGCCTCCATATCCATGCTCTAAATAGGAGGCTTGGGATTAGGGCCACTAAATTACTTACTTTATTGAAAAAATAAAATATAAGGAACAGATGAAGAGAGAGAAATGCAAAATGAACAAGTATTAAAAAATGATTAAGGTAAGGTAGCAAATGAAATAGAACAGCAGTAAAAGTAGATGATATGTAAGAAATTCTCTCCAAGTGGCAGTGCTGAGGAGCTGGGCTCTCAAAACACAGAGCTGTGGAGCTTGATATTGCCAGGAGCTGCCCTGTGCCCTCATGGTGCCCAGTGCCCAGCCCTCTGCCTGAGGGGATGGGAGAGGGACGGAGAAAATGCAGGTCATGGTTGGAGCTGATCCTCCTGCTGTGCCTGTTGGAGGAATTGATTGTTCCTCCTCTCCCTGTCTGTGCTTCTTGCAACCTCTCTGAGTCTTTGCACAGGTATTGTCTCCTTCCCTCCTCCCAGTAATTACATACAAGGCCATGGAGAGAGATCAAATCTGGCCATCTCCTTTGGATCCTGGCAATGGCCTCTTACTGTACCCTCGAGTCTCTTTAAAGGAAACAAATCAAGCTGCTGCACCAGATGATTGCAGGTGGAGCTGCACTCCTGAGGACCTGCCTTTTCTAGATAGCCCTGTATATGGGGAGTGAAACAATTCCAGGAGATTTGATTTCATCTCGGGGCTGGGGAAATTCTGCAGCTCCACAGACAATCCATCACCACTTCCCAGAGAGGAGTGATAAATTCACCATCTTTTTCTGGAGCAGCTGTTGGGATTGCAGGAGGAGCAGCAGCACAAACTGCCTTCCCTGCACCTGGAGAAGAGCCAAAATTGGGTCAAAGGGGCAGCTTTCAGCCTCTCCTTCCCCTTCTGCTGGAATCCATTCGGGCCCAGCTGCTCTCCCAGCAGCTCCAATCCCTTGTGCCTGTATGGCTGTGCTGGTTGGCAGGAATTATTGCTGCCTTCATCACAGCCTTTGCTTTAGACTGATTATGATGATGACTCTCACACCTCTGGAGTAGCAGTGAGTGTCCACTCAGGTGCTATTGGTGTGTCCATGCTTACACACACAGCCTGACTCAGGGAATGTCACTGTCCTCAAAAGCAAAATGTCTTCAAGTGACCAGGGGGCTTGTGCTCTGTCCCAGGGCAATGCTTCTCCTCCTCCTCCTCCTCCTTCTCCTCCTCCTCCTCCTCCTCTCTGCAGGCCTGGCTCCTGGGATCACTCCCAGCCAGGCACCCAGGAGGGACCAGATCTCTGTGAGCAGCCACGTGGCATCACTAGGGAAGAGGCAGATGCTGCTGGGTGAAAGCATCAACCACCAGTGGAGGGACAGGATGGAGATCCAGCCTCTGGACTTGCTTTTAAGTGGTTTAATGACATCTCAGCACAAAGAGGAGAGTGTGGAAAAATGGTGGAAAAGAACATATTCTCTCATGTTAAATCACCACTCTGGGTCCTGTTGCCATTGGCAGCCTGAGGGGTATTTTGCAGAGATGTTAAAACACATTGTAAATTAGGAAAACAAGAGAGAAACCAAACCAAAACACCATATTGTGTAAGATCAGTTCTTTTGATACCAGCAGAGCTTCTCAGAACAAACGACCTCATTCATGTTCACCTTTGTTTGTTTGGGGTTTTTTATTTGAAGAAATTTTCTCACTTATGTCTTTCAGTAAAAATAGCTGTTGTCACTGATGTCGCCTTTGCAGCCTCGCCTCGCTGCCTGCAGAGGTCAGCAGTGCCAGAGCCCCGGTGGGACGGGGACAGTCCTGCTCCTCCCCAGGCCAGGAAAACAAGAGAAACATTTCATGATCCTTGAACTTGTTATATATAAAACTTGAAAAGACTCAGACAGGAATCTCAGCAGCCTCAGGTGAGTTTTCTTCAGCCAGTGTGGTTACTTCTCTGCAGAGAAAACGAGTCAAGGAGGGATGAATCCAGCCCATAATTACTGAATTCCAGTCTATAACTCCTTCAGGAAACAGCAGCAGTTCACTGGAGAGCACTCGGGCTCACACTAAAAAGAGAGAATTGCAGATATTTTCATTTTTTGATCTGTTATAAGGAAATATGCAAAGAGGAGGTGAGTGCTGGTGGCACTGTCACCACTGGGAGGAGCAGCCAGGACAGCTCTGGTGACACAGTCCAGTCACTGAATCCCAGAGCCAAGTGCCACAGGGATGGACTCATCCAGGAGCTTCCCAAACTGCTTCAGCTTCAGAGACTGAGGCTCAGGGAGGGGGAGCCCTGGGTGTCTGCTCAGCACCTTCACACTTTCAGTCATTTTTGCTGCTTCTGATGCAACTGGTCTAAGCTTTCCCAGAAGACTCACAGGAAAACCAGGAAAGATCAGATGGGACATTCTGGACTTTGCATGTGAAAAGCAACTGGGGGAAAAATAGAATAAAGTGAAGTACAGAGAGACTTGCAGTTTCACTTGGTACCCTGAAAGGAGGATAAAAAACCACAAAGTCATGTGCAGGTCAAAACATCCAATAGGGGTGGGAGCGACTGCTCGTGGTCAGGGTGGGCACTGGGGAGCAGCAGCTGGGAGGGGTTTCAGTGTGGCCACCAGGGAGTCCAGCAAACACTGCAGGGACATTGACGTGTCCTCAGCATGAGTGAGGACCCTGAGCAGTGCCAGGGAGCAGCTCTGATCCCTGGCATGGGTGGGTGGGAGCCCATCAATGCCAGATCCATGGTGGGCACAGCTGAGGTGGTGGGAGCCACAGGGTCCGGGGAGGGGAAAGACCACCCAGAGCACAGACAGACATTGTGACCCACCTGCAGGTCCTTGGCAGCTCTGCCATTACTGGCCACCTCCTGCTGAGAGCTCCTTAATGGAGGAGGCTGAGGCAAATGATAAAATTAAAAGAACCAGGGTGAGGATACAATTAAAAGCGGCTTCTCTGAACTGGAACTGCTTTGCCATGAATTGAATATGCCTAAACCTAGTCATGGTTGAGCAGAGCTATTCCACTCAGCATTGGATTAACTCATCAGCAGAGGGCCCAGAATCTGATTTAATTTGAAAGACTACAAAATTATATTTCTCTGCTGATTTTCCAGGTGGCAGGATTAGATGCAGAGCTTTTAGTTTTCCACCACTTCGTTTTAACTTAATTTGACAGAAATGGCTTTTGGTACAAGGCAGAATTTGCTGGGTGCTGCATCAGGGATGAAGGAAACATCAGAGAAATGGCAAAGCACAATTGGGGGATATTGTTTCCCTCTCTGTGGAACAGGCTGGGGTTGATAAACTACGAAGGCTCAGTTTTCTGGAAGGACATAAACCAGGGGAATTTACAGCTCTCATGGAACGTTTGCTGCTTCACCAGAGCAGTCTCTCTTTCTGGGGAGAAAAGGACCTGGCAGACTCAGTGTGTGCCACCCCTCAGGAGGGCAGGGAAAGGGATTTTTCATGGTTGGCACAGGCATGGCCACGGGCACGGCAGCTGCAGGGAAAGGAAGGGTGGTGGCCAGGGCTGGTGCGGCCACAGGGACGCCGTGCCGCGATGGGTGGGAACGGGAGCTGCCCTTCCTCCCGGCTTTGCTGATTAAGGAGCTCCTTTTCTTGGCAGTTCAAACTGGAATTAAAATATTGCTGGGAGAGAGAGACCCAGGGGCAGGCGAACAGCTTGTTCCCAGCTGGCTCAGCACTTTCCTGTTTGCAATTCCACCTACCAGAGCTCAAAAAAGGCTCCCTGAAGGCGGCCGGGTGCTGGGCTGGCAGCCCCTGATGCCCCGCGGGGTGGGGGCATCTCTGCTCCTCCTGTTGGGAGGGTAGTGGGGCTCTCAGTACATATCCCACCGGAGCAGTGTTGGCACAGAGGCAGGGGGAGAAGAAGGGTGTGCCCAGGCTGGCTTGCAGGCTGTTTTTTGGCTGTTGATGCTTGTGGGGATCCTGGAGGCTCCCAGGGCTTTGTCCCCTCTCTAGGGTAGAAATGAGATTCTCAAACTGACCTCCAAACTTGAGGAGCTGTGGGGTGGAAGTGTCTGCCCTGGAGGAGCACAAGCTGGATGGTTTAAAGGCCAAGTTACTTGTCTGCTCTTGTTGTCCATCTCCCACATCCCACACTCCTCTGCTGGAGTGGTGAGACTCCTCTTTGCTCAGACAGAAGGGACAGCCCCGGGTTAATGGCCCCTGTGCATGACTCTCTCTGCTCTCCTCCTGGTCATTTTGCCAGGCTCCAGTGGAATGGTTTGCCTGGCAAATGGTCTGTGACTTCACAGTTAGTGTGCTTGTGAGAGGCAGGTTTCTAATGATCCCTCAAACTGAGATTTTATCCCTGTAAATGCAACTGGGTCTCAGTGTCCCTGATTAGCTTCTTGTGACAAATTCCATCTGCCTGCCTGGGAACAACAAGGACCTAAAAAACCTGAGCACCAGCCATGCAGGCGGCTGCTCCCATGCTGGGCTGGGTCATCACAGGAAATCACTTACAAAACAGGAAACTCTTCCTTGTTCCACTCAATTTCTTGGGACTATTTGCCTGAAATGTCACCTTCACAGATGAAGGAATGGGATTTATCACAATCAAGGGAGGCTTTGACATGTCCCTTTAAGTGAATCAAAGGTACTTTTAATTCTGAATCTGCACAGGGTTTTGTTGGTGCAGAGCAAGTCCCCTGCAGTTTGTAACACTCACAAACATGCACATTTGGGGGCAGTGGTGTTGTGATTTTGCTCCTGGCAGTGTGGGCATTGATGACAAGCAGCTCATTGTTGGAATGCCAGCTCTGGGCATTCCTCAGGAATGCAGAGAGAGAACCCCTGTGCTGGGATATTGAGTGATTGAGCAGTTTCTTATGTTTGTTTTTTTTACAGTCTCAATACACAAAACAACCCACTTGCATCACTGCTCTCATCAGTCACTGCAGTTCTGGACAGAATTTTTTGGCTTTTACGTGAGATGCAGGGGAGCTGAATCTGTGACGTGGGTTCTGTAACAGCTGCATTTTGTGACAGCCAGGATCTGTGACACACGGGTTCTGTGACATACATGTTCTGTGACACATGGGTTCTGTGACATACAGGTTCTGTGACATACATGTTCTGTGACACCCAGGATCTGTGACATACATGTTCTGTGACATACATGTTCTGTGACATACATGTGCTGTGACACATGGGATGTTGTGACACACAGGTTCTGTGACATACATGTTCTGTGACACATGGGTTCTGTGACATACAGGTTCTGTGACATACAGGTTCTGTGACATACAGGATCTGTGACATACATGTTCTGTGACACATGGGTTCTGTGACATACAGGTTCTGTGACATACAGGTTCTGTGACATACA